>OX063277.1:3466985-3833863 GCA_944039245.1 Nebria salina
TGAGGGCGGAGAGTTTTAGGGACCATGTATTGTTTTTGTGTTCTTTTATTTGTGTTTTGATTTGTGTATTTAAGTGTTTAAGCTGTGTTCTGTGTGTGGGTAGGTGTGTCCTCTGCCATAATCTTCTGGTGTGATTGCGTTGTTTAATTAGCTGTGTTATAAGTGGTGGTAAGTTGAGTTTTTGTGGGTTTATTTTGATTTTATGTGTGTGTTTTTGTTTGGCTGTTTGTATAGCGTTTGTGAAGTGTTCTATTTGTGCATCGATGTCTTGTGTTGTGTGTATTTGATTGTTGATGGGGATGATCGTGTCAAGTGTTTTGCGGAAGTGCGCCCAATTTGTGTGTTTGTATGATGTGATTGTTTTAGTGGTGTTTTCTATGTGGTGGTTGGTTAGTTGGAATATGACTGGGTTGTGATCGGAGCTGAGTTCTGGTAGTGATACGGGCTGTGTGATGTTATGAACATTTTTATTGATGATGAGATGGATGGTGGACGGCGTACTTCCGTTTTCGGGGTAGTTTGTGGGTGTGTTTGGGTGCGATATGATTGCGACGTGTGAATTAATGTATGTGTTGAGTGTGCGGCCGTTAGTGTTTGTGGTGTTGCAGTCCCAGTTTAGATGTCTCGCGTTAAAGGCACCCACGACTAATGTTTTGTTTTTGTGTAAAAGTGTAGAAAGGTCTGTTTGTGTGAAGTTGTTTAATGGTCTGTTGTAAGCAGTGTAAATTACTGTGTTGTCTGCAAGTGTTATATTCAGTGTTTCTAGTGTAGTGTGTGGGTTTGCTGTGAGAGTGTGTGGTATGTTGTTTTTAACTAATATTGCAACGCCCCCGCAGGGGATCGGGCCCTGCTGTGGTCGATCAGCTCTGTAGGTTGTGTATCTGTGTGTGTTAAACTTGTGTGTTTGGTTAAGTTTAGTTTCGTTAAGTAAACAAATGTGTATGTTGTGTGTTTGGAGAAAATGTGTAAGTTCACCTACCTTACCCATAATTTCGTTGGCGTTCCATGTACAGATGTTTAGTGTTGTTTTGTGTTTAAATGTTGTATGTGTGCACATTTTTGGTGAATGACAAGAATATTGTGAAATGTTCGTTTTTATTTGTGGCCTTGCTGAGGGCGATGTTTAATGCTTTTACAGCTCGCAGCATGTTGGAGATGTTGATGGTGGCGTTTAGTTTCTCCATTTCGGTAAATAGTTCGGTAATGTCGTCTAAGTCATTGGAGGGTTCTTGGGGTTGGTTTTGAGTGTGTGTAGGTTGGGGTTGGGTTCGCTTTGGGGTTGGTAGGGGAGGGAAATCTTCAGTATTGAGAATTAGGAGTGCTTTGTGTCTGGGGGGTCGCGGGGGTTGTTGTTGTGGCTGGGGTAGTTTGTGGCTGGAGGGACGGGATTGCCAGTGCTTCTTGGAAGGGAGGGGGGCGTCCGTGTATTTGGGTAAGGGTTGAAGGGTATTATTGTTTTGGGGGATTTGTTTCAGTTTTTGTAGGTATGTAGGGCACTCTACATAGTTTGCTGGATGCGGCCCTGCACAGTAAGCGCACGTAGCTGGTGTGTCTGGCGTCTTTGTGCAGGTTTGCGTTAGGTGGCTCTGTGCGCACTTGAGGCACCGCGGTCGTAGGTGGCAGTTTGCAGTGGCGTGCCCCCATTGTTGACATCGGTGGCACTGGATGATCACCTTTTTATTCAGGTGTCTCTCCCACAGAACCTTTGTGTGAAAGATGTATTTCGTGTTTGAGTGCCCGTTGAGTTGGTTTAGTGTGTGCTTGTTTGTTGTCGTTATTAGGAATAGGGGATGCCGGGTGTTCCGCATTCGGAAAACTTTTTCCACCTCGACCGCGGCTTTTTGGAGCTCGGTGTGTAGTTCTGCTGGTGCAGGGTCGTGGTCAAGGCCCTTCAGTACAAATGCGTGTGTTTTGGTTTGTCTGTTTGTATATGTGTAATAAAGGAAGTCTCTGTCTGTGTTGATGTCGGTGATGGAGTTTTGTCGTTCCGTTTCGTTGTGTATGTAGATGTTGGTGTTATTGTTAGTGTATTTTATGTGGTAGCCCTTATGGGCGAAGTTTTTTATGTATGTTGTAAGTCTGTCTGTGGTTGTGGGTGCGCCAGGGATGATTATGGGTGGGGGGAGTCGCGTTTTGCGGATTTGATTAGATGGAGGGTCGCGTTCATCTTCTGTGTCTTCGTTGTTTGTGTCGTCGTTGTCGGTGAGTGGCTGGTACTTGTTTCTTGTTTGTGTGGTGGACTTAGTCGTGGCAGTGGGTTTCGCGGTTCTTCTAGGAATTTTGAAGTTCCTGTCCTCGGCTGGGGTGTCTTCTCTTGGGCGGATTTGCGCTCTGGGGGCAAGCAATTGGCTTACCCTGTGGGGGTGCCCTGTCCACTAGTGGTAGGTATTGGTGGGTCCGGTTCTGCACTGCGGTGCTGATTGGGAGGTTCGTCCTCTATTGGGACGATTGTCTCCTCACTTGAATCTAGATCCAAGTGAGGGAACGGTTCCTGATTGGAAAAATCAAATATCCCCGGGAGACTCTCAAGGGATGATGTTGGGGTTGGAGAGTCGATGATTGTTCTCCCGTCTTGGCTGGATTTGCTGTTGGCGTTATTTTGTCTTGGCTTTAGGGCCAGTTTTGAACAGTGTTCACCAACGTGTCGTTGAACTCAGTACTTAGTTTGTTAATAACAATACTGAACCAAAGTTAACTTGTTAAACACAATTTATAAAACTGTCTTTGCTGCACGCTCTGTATGGAAAATAAATAAATAGATACGTCTACTCGGCATGAAGTTAAGACTCCGACTGAGCGTAGTCGACTACGCTGCCACGCCCCCACGGCTTACTTAAAATATAACATACATCTTAACATATAAATAACGAGGGTTTTAACATCGGAGAAACATACTTCGTTACACCCTCCTCTAACTTCGGCAAAACAAAAATATCTGCAGTGTAATGCACCGAACTTTCTTATCCGCATATGGGTTAAACCATATCGTAGTTACATTATTTTTCTAATTTATAATATTTGTTCTAACCTTAAGATCGCTTGTACACTAAATATATTTCTTAGAATAAATATTAAATGTCAAACTTCAAATTATTTAAGTCTATTTTGTTAAACAATTGACAGGCGCAGATGAGACGATTTATGTAAAAATATATATAATAAGCAGAAATTTATTTTGAAACCAGTACTTTTTTTGGAAAAAAGTTTCAAACAAAAAATGTGCTAAATATAAATACCATTAATTGTTGTTCACGAAAATTTTCAGTAACTGTAACCATTTTTGAGTAATTGCAGAAACTGCAAAATTGACTTGAGTAAACATGCATTTCCGGTTGGAATATGGTTTTCAAAAATAACAGGTTTTCGTGCCAGGCACATACAAGTCTTAAGTTTAAAATTTCATAATTGTCCCTTCAGCCGTTTGGGCTGTAGAGCGCTCACATACACACACAGACACACACACACACACACACACAGACGGACGTCATTCCAAAAATAGTCGGAATCGATTCAGGGAAGGTCAAAACGTATATATATATATATATATATATATATATATATATATATATATATATATATATATATGTATATATATATATATATATATATATATATATATATATATATATATATATATATATATATATATATATCTAAGAAAGTAAAAACAGTATCATGTATCCCTCAAAATTATACAAATAGAAGCAATCACTTCAAAATTTCTGCGAATGTTAATGTCAGAGTGACAAATCAGGCAGCGGATTATGCGATCAGTTAACATGAAAATATCAAAATTAAATTATTTATAGGCCCATTTATTTATATAGATAACGAAATAACGATATTATTTTATATTCTTTGATTTTATATTAATTTTGATTCTTTCTGTGGCAATTTTGCCGATTTGGATAGTAAATTAAATATTAATTTACATCAAAACATGTGTTTCTAAACGCATACTTAAAATATTTCAATTCCGGAAGTACAAAAGAGGCGCCATTTTTGTATTTCACATTTTTTCAAATAGCTATAAATCTGTAATTATGGTGGGCCCCATGAGTTTTTAATACTAACTGACACTTAAACTATCCTACTTTATGCTCAGACCTCAAGTTATGCTACTAAAATTTTTTTAGGAGCTTTAATTTGCATTTTAAAAAAAAGTGGATTTCTCCATAAGAATAACATGGGACTTTAAATTGCCACTTTAAAATCTTGACGTAGAATTTAATTTGACAGTTTAAACTACTCGCCCTTTTTCATTAGAATAACCTTATTAAATCCTTAATTCTTTACTTATTAAAGACTTTTTAATTTTTCCAATGTGAAAAAGCTTGTTTGTTTTATCAAATTTACTGATTTTACCCGCGTTCCAATAGGATTACACCGGTCTGTGAACCAAGCAGTTGCCCATTGTGTCCTGACCTTTATACGTGTTCCCTCAAAGTGTTCTCGGAATTTCTAGTTCCCTACTCATTCAATTGGAGTTTAATATTTACTTTATTACTTTATTGTACTTTTTAGAAATTTTTTTTTCTGAGAATACCCTTCGCTCCACCAATTATCACGGGCTGCGGGCTGGTAAGTGACGTTATATTAACTCAACTTAAATGTATCTGCCAAGACTTTATTTCCACAGGGTTAAGGATCATAATGATAGGTGTATGTCAAGCATAATATCAATGTTACAACAATTACATAGTATAAATGTGTTTTTTTGTAAAATAGAAAGTTTACTTACATGATAGTTACACCATTCATATTAACTGATTCTACACAAGATCCTTATTGGTTATACAAAAGTATATAAAATAATAATAAAACACTTGTTGAGTTTAAATTGGTATATTTAAAATATTGATACGTATTTCGGCTTATAAGGTCATCATTAGAATATGAATACAAGATACATTTAAGATAGTACAATATTTATAGTAAATGAATGTGTTCAGGTGTACAAATTAGTGGGGTGACAGAGTTACCAAGAAGAATTAAAGCGGCTTAAGACGCGACGATGTATATAGTTCTTGTTGGTCGGTCATTAAATCCTTTCCTTGAGAAACGGCTTGATGTATTTATTTAGTTTTCATAAGAACAACCATCTTTCACTTATGCAATTGTTTTATAATAATAATACGTTATTTACATGTTTTAACACAGTGCCACTAAGTCTAGCAGAAACTACCTACTATCCCCCTCTCAGAAGGATCATTGCTGCATCACAATGATCATTTAGCTTGTCTGTTATCTTCCTCTCTGGGAGTGATTGCAGCAATCGAGCACGGTGTACATCGTGTAGATTCCGGCTTAGAGCTTTCGTTCATAAATCCGCTGGATTCAGGTTCGTAGATTCATACTATAGCAGTATGGTACCGTCCATGACTCTCCTGCGGATGATGTGATGCTTTATTGCGATGTACTAGATGCTGGATTTGTCGATGTGATTCGTGGCGTATGCTATGAGTGCGGGATTGACACACCAGACCAGCGTCGGTCCTCAACCACCTCAATAAAGACCTTAAATTTGAGAAGCTCCTTCATCCAAGAGTTCTCCCTTGCGCAAGATGCCAACGAGGTGTACCCGGCTTCCATTGTGCGCAACGCGATAGACTGGAGCGCCTGCTTACGTGGTCAGGTACCCACTGGTGCTCTACCTATCACTCGTAAAAGTGGCCTAGTCTGCATTGGTGTACGAAAAACGATTTTTCACTGCTACGTCTCCTTTAAGTACCATAATATTCGCTTTGCTGCGATCCAGTGTTGCCTATTGAAACACGTGCCAAACTGGGCGAGTTCTCTGAGAAAGATAGAGCAGTCCGCCAATGGGTTCTCGATATAGAATGTCCAGACAATCTTCATTGTAGTTCTCTAGTAATTTCGGCTTGACTTCCATTGGTATTGAGGCTCCTTTCGCATCTCGATTGATCAGCTGGTTGATGTAGTCCTCTTGAGAAAAGTTCGATACTTCCGTTCTACTTCTTCTCAAATTTGACTCCCAGCATGTGTGAAATTTCTCATACGTGCTTAACTTCAAAGCATCTGCTAAGTAGTGATGTTACCTTCTGTTTTGTTGCTTCTTTTACCATTATAGCCGGAATGTCATCAACGTTAACCGTCAGTATGACTCGGCCTTATTCTAATATGAACTCGTAAATGTATGGAATGATTGGGTTACGTAAAAATCCCATGTTTGTCAACGAGTTGTACAAACGGACGTTCCAGTATCTACTGCTCTGCTTGAGCCCTTCAATCGACTTCTTCAGGTGACAGACGAACGTTTTCTCCCCGGCCTAATTAAATCCTCTGCGTAACTTTATATACACGACTTATTTCTGGTTACAGGTAAGCGCTTTGCACGTCGTATTGATCGATGATCCAATCTTTCTCGACGTTTGCAGCTACCACTAAGCGATTGGGTTCGAAGCTGGAAACAGGAGCATAAATCTCGTTAAAATGAATACCATTTTATTGTGTGAATCCCTTTGCTACGAGGTTTGCTTTGTATTAATGAGTGTCACCTGCTGTTATCAGCTTGAACACCCATTTTCATTTAACAGGTGTTACTCTAGCAGATCGTGGAACAAGATTCCAGGAATCATGTTTCTTCTACGAGCTCTTCTCAGTCATCGCCTCCAGCCATTGTGATGACTCTGTGGCGTTCATGGCGTCCCGAAGGATCATCAACGGCACCCTTCATGACATTCGATCGAGGTGGTTTTGAGATGTTCCATGTCTTCTGGCGAAGTTTTTTTCATTATTTCTAAGGTACATTCATGTAGAATCAGTGGCCGAAAGGCCTATGCGATCCGGAGAGTTTTACGGCTCCTACGGCCACTTATACACAGGTACCTCCCGCGCGCTCATGTTTCATTTTTGGGAGGCTATTTCGTTTCAACCATCTTTTATTTTGCAAAATATTATGATTCCTATCCCAATTTCTTAATTAAGGGTCCGCAACACGCTTATATGTTCAATTTCACGAGATTTGGGAAATGCTTTGTTTGACATCATCCGCCATATTGGATCTGTGGACTCTCATTATTGCAGTTTGATAACAAAATCAAATTAATATAGTGTCACAGCATACCAAGGAAAATTTTTGTCCACATAGGTGACACGAAAAAATTATTATTGCAGTCGTAACCATTGCGAAAACTTACAACGCGTTTTTCTGGGAACTACTTTTTTTTTTACTGTGTCGTCGATTGCGCTCAAACGACTCAACCAATTGAATTGAAACGAAAAGAACTGCAAACAAGACAAAATTTACTGGATCCTGAACTTATTTTTATTCAATTAATTTTAAGTTTTATTATTTATTATCACGTTTTAAATTCAAAAAGCAATGGAAAAGTCATAACTGTTTTTCACACGGTCGCAATATTGTTGTTATTTCCAAAACATTTCTTGAAATTAAGATCTAAATCCAGCAAATCTATTATTGTTTACTGAAAAATGTGCGTTTTTCAGATAAAATTACCAGAAGGGTCCCAGGGCCCGACACAATGGGTACGCTTCGCGTGCTCAGTACCAGGATGGCCACCGATGCGGCCATGTTTGTAATAACAAATTGTCAAATAAATGGTCAATAATAGAGAAAAGATAGATAAATTCAACTAAGACAACTGCATGACTACTGATTTTAGTTCTTTCATAAAAAATTCCCAAAGTTTACCCACTTTTCAGGCCTACAACCTGTAATGTCTCCTTAACTGGGCTTTTGACGCCAATGGTTAATATTAGGATTACAAAGAAAATAAGCAAAAGGAAAGTAAATAGAGCAATGACCAAGTTAGTTGATCATGGCTATACTCATAAACCGTCAAGACGTGAGTCGCGAGGCAGCGCCGGCTAGAAGCTCTAGGGTATTTATAAGAGGGCATCAGCCCGGTATTTCCGGACGTCCTGGAGGCGGATGTTGGTGGCTGCGCTCAACTCTGGTGCTGTCTGGTGCTACGGGTCTGCGGTAACCCAAAATACTGTTCAGCAGGTATGCAGGATTGCAACAGACATCAGCATTAACTACAACAGAAATAACGTTACAGCTATGGTCCTGCTGAAAAACAAAAGGCATTCGATAAAGCTTGGATAGCAGGACTAATACATTAACTGATTACTCACGAATTCCCACCAACAATAATAAAACTAATAAATTCATACTTACAAAACCGTTCTTTTAGTGTCAAAATCAATAATACAATCTCTTCCGTCAAACCCGTTGTGGCAGGGATAGCGCATGGCAGCGTCCTTGGTCCTTATTATTCATTCTCTACCTTAGCGATATTTTCACCTTTATCAAAACAAAAACCGCGATGTTCGCGGATGACACCGCGATCTTCGCGCACTCGTTCAGTATGCAGATTGCGGTGTCACAAATTCAAATTCACATCAACAAATTCAAACCATACTGGGATCTATGGAATATATCAATCAACGCAGGAAAACCCGAGACTATAGTCTTTCGTCGCAAATATTCCAACATCATGGTATTCACACACCTAACAATTCACAATCATAAGTGCATCCCACAAACCCAGGTTAAGTACCTGGGGTTCACCAGCACGAGCGCCTCAAGCATTGCGCGCATATTCACAAAGCCATCACTAAAGCAGACGGCACTATTCGCCTCCCATATCCGCTGCTGTCAAAAAATAGTCCATTATCTACCAAAAATGAAATCCTACTGTACAAAGCTACGATAGGTCCTATACTCATATACGCAGCGCCGGCTTGGTGTGGTGCGTCCAAGTCGTCTCTCATTGCGCTGCATTGTATACAAAACAAATGTTTGAGACTGGCCGCCCGGCTAGGTAGATACACCACTCTTAAAGATCTATACGAACAAACAAATTTCACATTACTAACACAAAACATAGAACAAATATCACAGAAATTGTACGCCACACAATTGCAACATCACACATTCACACAAAATATAACCGCTATACGCTCTCACAACAACCGGTGTGAACTTGGCGACGAAAAGCTAGCGACGATTTTATATTTTAGCAGAGCGGCACATTTTCGTCGGCGACGATATTTTTCCAGAACAACACAATATTTCAATGTAAATAATGTCGGGTTAAAACTTTAATTATTCAGGGGATATAATAAATTAATTGGGGTAAATAAAATTATTATTCAGGGGATTACAGGGTGCATAAATATATATAATTCACAATTGTTGTATGAATGATTTAGAGATGCATCTCGTTAAGTATCTCTAGACGTTTGTGACACTACCATAAAAATAGTGTTGGTAGATACATATATTAGCTAAATAATTATGGCAAAAAGAATATTCTATCCAGGGGTTGAGGGGGTGAAAATTCAGTATTGTCACCAACTTATGTGTGAATTCTGCACAAATAACCTATTTTAGTATCTCTAGACGTTTGTGACACTACCATAAAAATAGGGATGGTAGATACATATATTGGCTACATAATTATGCTAAAACGAATATTCTATCCAGGGGTTGAGGGGGTAAAAAATTCAGTATTGTCACCAACTTATGTGTGAATTCTGCACAAATGTGCTATGCTAAGATATTATGCTTAGCATAACAGTTTCTCCCCCTTTCGTTGTTAGTAATAGATAGAATTAGAATAGTCATCATTTTTATTAGAAGTAAGATTATTATGTAAAATAGTTTAGCTATGATTTATGGGTTGTATTAAGTAGTTATACTTTTCAAATAAAATCTTAATTTTTAAAAAGGCATGAACGTTCTGTAAAAAGTTAAGTGGCGCAGTCGGTAGGATTTGCCATAACGAATTAACGAATATAATTCGGCTCGCTCTAGCGATTTAACTGGCAAACGAAGAAAAATAATAATTGAAATAAAAAGTATAAACAAATAGTGAAATCGAGTATAAGTAAAAAATCAATCCAATTTCCAAAAAACAAGTTCAATTTCCCAGTGCAACTCTGAGCAAGCTGAGGGTACATCAGTCGTCCAAAGGAAGATCACAACCCTGAGAAGACCAAAACCCAACAACATTCAACATCAGTATCGAGTTCAGGGCACATGAAGCATATACTGATATTGTGGTGAGTACACATGTCCTCAAGAGGTCCTTCTCAATTAATCAAATCTGATACAAGCTCAAATTCTGAATCTGACTCCGATCTCGAAGACCGTGACCAAAACAAACATTCCTTAATAACACGTACGATATTAAGAGAACCTATATTCAAACTTAATTCTAACATGGCTATACCAGTTCTAAAGAAAGAATATCTGGATATGATACCAGAATTCTTTAACTGATCAAAACGATTTTCAAAATGAATATTTAATGAGTAGTATACTAGCAAAAATTAAAGGGGAAGCAGCAATAAATATTTCTAGTTGTACTGTTAAAACATGAACTGATCTTAAACTCGCTCTATTAACCACATACGCGGATAAAAGAGACTGTCATACCCTATGTATGGAAATGATGAACAAAATGAAAAAGAATCTGTATTTGATTTCTATAACAGATTGCAACATATTTTAAATTTACAAGTTTCTTATCTTGCAACGCACGTCGACAATAATGAGGCACCTGTTTTAATTGCGTATTTCAAAAATTATGCTCTTAGAATTTTATTAAAAGGGTTAAAAGAACCAATAGGACAATTAATGCGTACAAAAAACCCCAGCAACCTAAATTCTGCATTAAGCATGCTTACAAATGTTTTTCAGTTTGAAAACACGCCAAAGATTCCAAAAAACATTCCTACAAATTTTCAGAGACCAAATCCGCAAAACATAAACTTTACCCCATTTAGACCATTTAACACGCCACACTTAGCTCCACCATATCGCTACTCATTTAATAGAACACCTACACAACAACCTACTACTAGCAAGATAAATTATTATAATCCGACCAACCGAGGTCCTCTTTATAGACAAAACTTCCCTAAACCTACACCGATGAGTATTTCCACACGAAACACTCAAATGTACCAACCTAGACCTGGTCCATCAAACCAACGCCCAAATTTCCAAATACACAATTTCCTCCTAAATTCAATTCTGAAGAACTTTATAATATTGACGATCCAGAATTAACCAATTATTTTGACGAAAATAATTGTTATAATCCAGAAAATGACTATACTAAAAATTATGAACAAGATATAGAGAACTCTTATGCCGTTGAAAATTTAACAGAAGACTCTTTTTTAGAAGCACAAGCCTCGGCACAAGAATCACCCCACACTTTGAATTGATGAATTTAGCCAACAATCAAAGTAGACTACCTTTCATTATATTTCCGGAGAATAATTTAAAAGTGCTGATAGATACGGGCAGTACAAAATCTTTTATAAAACCATACATTGCATTTAAACATTATAAAAACCTTATCAGGAAAGACCTGTTTCAGATTACTACCGCACACGGTACATCTAGTGAACTATACAGTACACATGTTCCCATATCTAAAGTATTTAATTTCATTGATAAGAATTTACAATAAAAATACAACTTGTTCAACTTTCACGATAAATTTGACGTATTATTAGGCATCGACAATTTAAAAAAATTAAAAACAATCATCGATACAAATAACAATGTAATAATTAATCCAAATGGCAAAATTAATATACAATATCATGACACACAAAATAAAACCATAGAACACAACTTATCAATTAAAGCTAAAAACGTGGAGCCTAATTCAGAGAAAATTATTAAAATTCCAATAGATGTAAAAGATGGTACGGTAATAATTCCACAATTGAGACTAAAAAATCTAATCATTCCTGAGTGTATTACCATCGCACAAGCTTATCATTGTTTCAATTCAATATAAGTAATACCGTTAACTGGGTCTTCATTAGCAGAATGAATAGTTTGTAAATCTGAACTGTCGTTTTTTGTACTTATACTTTCTAGGTCATTATTTTGATTTTCAATTAAATTTTCGGGTTTATTATAAACATGAACTTTAATATGTGTTTCTTTAAATATCTCGATTATTAGGTTTTCTATTATTTTCCCATCTATTTGGTCTAATCCCGAACAAATTTTAGGCATATTGATTTCTTTAATTTCGTTTACTATCAAAAATTGTTTTAGATCGTTTAGTGCGTTTTTTATTGTATCCATTTTGGGTTTAACGTAATGATTTATTTTAGTAATCAAATGGAAAATTAGTTTTGATTCAAATTTTTGGAGGACATATGTTCCTAATTTAATTTTTTGTTTGTTGAGGTAATTTCTACTATCGAATTTTTTATGGATTTGCGCGGAAAATTCTTTACTTAATTTTATGTCTTGCGAGATGCAATGAATTAAAGGTTTATTTGAATCGAAAATGTTATCATTTTTGTATTGGATTTGGAATTTGGGTTTTATACGGGAAAGAGCGTCTGCATTGTTGTTTTTCGTTCCTCTCTTGTATTCTATTTCGTAATTGAATTCTTCTAATCTCAGTTTCCAACGTAGTAGTTTAGAATTTGGTTCCTTGAGTGAAAATAACCACGTTAACGGTTTATGATCCGTGATTATTTTAAATTTCACGCCGTACAAGTATGGTTTGAAATATTTTGTAGACCAGATAATGGCTTACAGTTCCTTTTCGGTGGTAGAATAATTGTACTCGTGAGTGTTGAGGATCCTACCGACTGCGCCACTTAAGTAATTGCGTTTCGTAATTACGTTTTAAAAAAAGATTTATTTATTTATTAATATTGGAAAAATATGTTACATGAAAGACGTTACAAAGCAGAGTGCCATGTCTCTGTAATATTAATACATAGCTGTTTTAGATAAAGCATAATTCTACGTAGTGTGATAACGAAACGAAGGAAATGCAAGGTAGGGTATTTATATAACTTATAGTTCTATAACATAGTTACAATTCTATAATATAATTTATACCGATACGATATGCTAATAATGATTGCTATATATCGCGTTTTGGACGCGCTCATTACGTTGAATGGGCCAATAAGTATTTTATGGCACTGTTATCTACGCACCCTATGATATTCAACTATATGTGTATGTATGTATGTATATACATGTTGCATATGTCACGATAATTCATGTTATGAATGTAATATATATTTAAATAATAAATGGTGATGGTGTTATGAAATAAAAACGGTATATTTATTATTGGATATTATGAACGTATCGTCACAATAATACAGAGACGCTGGCAGTCGTGGTTTGGTAGCGTTAGAGAATAGATCGATACTGAATTGTAACTAATAGAAAATATGAGGTTTGTTTCAGATGCAGTATGAACAGCGGCGCCCAACGATAGGCGTATTTAGGGCCTTGGCATTTTATGTATTCTATGTATATTTATGTTATCATGGTGCACCATTGTTTTGTTTATGTATGCAATTATGTATGTAAATCATGTATGAACTGCCATTCTCTCCTAGCACTTTCCAGTATGGGAGACGTCCCATACTGCGGGGTCTCTTCGGAGTGCCCAAGGAACGTGTCCGAAAGGATGCGTTCCAGTCGTAGACTACGCGGTCAGTCAACTGTCGTGGCTGACAGTTGCTACTGCCGTTAGGCAAGGGGTCTGATCCACCCTGCAGCTGCCTCCTGGGGGCTGCCGTTGGCCACGGAGCCCCAGTTGAGAAGAAAGCTATGCTTTTGGCGTCGGTATACTGCTACTACGATATCCCGTCTGAGGATCGATGTGCGTAGAACCGCCGGTGGGTGGGGACACGACACGGTGCCCGGGGATGCAGGTTAAACGAACTGATTGGGGCGCCTTAGTGCTAAATGGACCCAATCAGAATAGAGTAGCTGGGGCGCCTTAGTGCTAAATGGACCCAATTAGAATAGAGTTGCCATTATGCCTTATATTAGGTCGAGTTTCAGGTAATGACTCCTGGTTGTGAAGGTTCTGGAAGGCAAGTAGCTATTGACTACTGGCCATGCAGGACCAACCGAGACGGAATGCCATACTATGCTTTGACTAACGGGTGCGGTATATCCGAGCTGGGTCTCTTGGCGAGTCCTGTTAACTGGCAGGAGGTGAGGGTGCGAAGCACCCCCGTAAGTATCGCTAATATGACCTTGATAAAGCTACCATAACTATGTGAGTATTGTTTATTATATATCACCGTGGGAGGGGTTCCAACCCCTTTCACCATTGTGCCGAAACGTTTGGGACAAGCCTGTACTGCCAGTGGTCACGTAATAATATATTTATCTGATTAAATGTGTATTACGTAGGTTTTTATTGTATTGTGTCTTGATCACTGATTGCGATCAGACGTGCGGCCAGAATAAAAAGAAAAGATAGACAAAAATCTACATAGTGCATTATTTGCGTCAACCTCCATTTCCGTTCTTCACACATATAACATACATATATAGGAGCCGCGCCCTACATACGAACATTTACAATAAATAAAAATATTACAATTATTTTGTTTAGTAAAGAGAACTATTGAATTGGTTTAACGAATAAATTGAAATATTTGAGAAATATTCGAATAGTCAGTCCAGCTTGTTAAAAAGTTGGACTGACTATTGACGAATGGTGTGGAGCCTGTTAGTTTGCACTTTCGGATCATTTACTATAAATAAGTGATTAAATTAGTGAATAATAAGTGATCGGAAAGCACGTAAGCTCTGTCACCACGTCAAGGTCGGCTCCACGTCGACAGAGACCCGGCCCGTGCCTGCGGTTGAGTGAATGGACGGGCCAGGTCGTTCCTAGGAATAAATGTATCCTAGGAACGTACATCATTCCTACGTTGTGCTTAAAACAGTTTGTTCTGAATACCATTCGCCTGTGACTTGAAAACGTGAAAAATAAATGCCAAATTATGAGGTAGCCGCAACAGCAAAAGCCCCTTGTAACCCATTTTACTGCCACAAATATATGTGGATTAATATGGCATTCTAAACCCACACAAGTATTAGTTTTCCCCATTGTGCAATACCCAGCACCCCAGCCTCTAAGCTGTATTAAGCATTGTTAAGAGACTGACATGTCTAATCAAGAAATGAGTACTAGCTTTTTTTTTTCTGGTCTCAGAATAGACCACCCGATTAACCCTCGCATTTGCAATTGTAAAATAAATTTGGGGAGCGGTTTGTAATTTTGGATCTAACCTCCAGCAATGAATAATATTTTAATTCGCACGGTTGAAGGACATTTTGAGCAAACTGTTCTAAGCAATCTGGCACATGAAACTTTAGTGCAATATTTGAATCATTTATAATTACATTCAACGATATTTTGGCACTATAACACTTCACTTTATTTAATGACAACACACAAGGATAACACACAATGATAACACGTAAGGATAACACAAATTCTGAAAGAAAATATACAATTATTGAATATAAATGGTGCATTAAACAATCTGAAAAGAAACACATAGATTAATGCAATCTTGAAGAATTTGTATGTTGTAACAACCTGCAAAAATAAAAAAAAAAATTAATAAAATATTGATTAACGAACCTGAAAAACAAACACGGAAACAAAGAAAAGCCAAGGTATGGAGTAGCCGCAATAGCAAAATGGCCCCTGATCCAAGCATAAAAGGACTTGGGGAGTGATTTGAAATATTGGATCTTGCCCATATCAACGCATATTTGCAAAAATATCACGGTTGAATGCTTGCCAAGGTATGGGGTAGCCGCAATAGCAAAATGGCCCTTGGTCCAAGCATAAAATGACTTGGGGAGCGATTTGAAATTTTGGATCTAGCCCATATCAACGAATATTTGTAAACATTTTTACGGTGGAAGGGGGCATACACACATAGTATACCCATCTAATCTTCAAGGATATTTTGCCTCTACGATATTGATTGAACACCAATGGATAGTAAGTAACATCCTTCCCTTCCTCTCCTTCCTTCCCTTCCTTCCTTCCTGCATTGGGCGTCCCGTTCGCACACAATTTGCTAAGAATACCATTCGCCCGCTACTTTAAATTAAAATATATGCCAAGGTATGAGGTAGCTGCAATAGCAAAATGGCCCCTTGCCCAAGTCATCGATATGTATTGTATATGTGATGTCTGTAAATCAATCAAAACCGCGAGCCAAAAACCGTGACGATCCTCCCATTGTGCAATACCCAACACAACAATACTCTAGTTATGTTAAGAGACTGCCGCGTATTACCAAGTAAATGGTGGTACTACCACAGGTCTTCAAAGTTCAAGCAGTCGACTAATATTTGTGTAAGGCGTGTAAATTGAAAACAAATGACTTGGAGGCGGTTTGAAATTTTGGCATAGCTCATATCAACGCATATTTTTGCAAACATTTTCACGAATAAAATCCATATTTCAATCAATTAAGTCTTTGTAATGAATTACGTTAGTATTATTCAAATTTTAAATACTCGTTTAACGTTAGACCAGGTTACTATATTGTGTTATGTATTTCGAAATGTTCGAACACAAGTTAAATATTTTTAAAATATGGCTGCAATAATGCATCAATATTTGAAACTATTTTCGTCAATAAATTAAAGTTTCGAGATTAAGTGTTTTCATGATTACAATACTTACTACGTATAAATCTTGAGTGCTCCGTCATCCGGCATTTAATAATTTCGGTCGGTTGTATTTCCACGCCTTGCGTTGTTGATACCATTACTTTTAAATATCGATTATTTAGATTCGTCACTTAATAGTACTTTATGTCAGTCCTCAGCAATCCAGTTAAAATGTTCACCCACATACTCTAATCTGGTCCATCGACTTTTTAAAATTCAGAAATGGCTTTTTGGTAGGTCTTCGTTTATGTTATCCAATTTCAACCAGGCGACGTTGAATTGTGCGAGAAGAAATATTCACCTCGTTTAAATCCGCTTTTATTTGAGAAGTTTACTTGAACGGATCGGACTGACTTATATTTTAATGCGACGATCCAATTTTGCCGTAGTTTTTCTTCATTTTTGCTGTTTCTAAAATAACACAAAAAATGGTTACAATTACATAAAAGTTATTGTATTAAATATATATTAATAGTTCGCTTAACACTTGTTGCATAAAAATTTCATTTTATGCAAAATGAAAACTGGCTTAAAAAAATGGTCATAAAAATGACTTCTTATAATATTTATTTTTACATATACCGTATCATCTGCGCTTGTCAATTATTCATCATAACATAAACTAGACTGAAATAATTTGGAATTTAACATTTAATAATTCTTATATTTATGTAAAAAGTGTTTCTAAGAATTATAAGTATGTAGAGTAATAAAATTATGATTTGATCTATAAAACATGCATCTAAATAAGTTCAATGTAAAACATTAAAGGTAAATAACAGATATGTACACTTTATTGGAAAGTTGAAATCATTTTATTTATCAAGTATGCCTAGTATATGTAATTTAAGAGCAATAGGCTCTTAAAAAGAAACAGAACTCTTTCAAATTACTATGTAAAACACATCTTTTAAGAAATGAATAGAAAATATTATATATATATATATATATATATATATATATATATATATATAAAATAATTTTCAGAAGACCAAGCCAAAGTTTGAAAATATTTGGTTTATAATAAATAAAATAGATAACTAATTTAAATTAATTAAACATGTTATCACACTGTAAAAAAGATCGACATGATCGAAAATCGACAAGAAGTTTCTTGGTCCGACTAGGTCCATCCGTAATCACCTGGTCTTCACGGCAGCAGTAGACTGCTACACTAAGCTCTAAGGAAGCTGAATATATAGCAATGTCACACGCTTGCCGTGAGATGCAATAGCTTCAACCGCTGTTGCTGGATCTAAGGATCAATTCAGAGGATTTTGTTAACAAGAACAACTAGGGTTTCATAAAAATTGATGTAGTCAGAGCGCTACGGAAATTGCACTAAACATATAGATGTTGCCCAACATTTCGTGAAGACTCTGCTCGAGTGCAACGAAATCAACGTGGTGTTCTGTCCTTACGTGAGCTTGCTCGCGGACATATTAAGAAAACCGTTACAATGCGCTCCGTTCCGTGATCAACGTATAGCCCAAGGACTGATTCGAAACTAAAACATTTCTTTGTGGAAGATATTAATCCTAAATGACACAGCGAGAAAGGGTGGAGGAATATAAGTGTGGTCGTTGACCAATCATATCTCATGCCAGTACATTTTGATTGGTTATTAGTTTCTAAGTAAAAAGATAAAAGGCAATAGCAGTTATCAATAAGAATATCCGTAAATATGTCATGTCAATTAGCTGTATATGCGTGTGATAGTAATATGAAATAGTTTATGAATAACAAAATAGCTTCAGTAATCAAAAGTTTTGTTCACTCATGGGCATTGATACTGGAAAGAGTATATATTTCGAGTCTGTATTTAGATGTGGCCGGTTGAAATAAATGGACCTTACAAATATGTGATTCTACTAATAAAGTTTTATATACAATTATGCCCGTCGTGCATACTTACGATATTAAGTCAATTAATTCAAAGGATCCGAAATTATATTATGTATTTCTATTCGAATTATGGATTTATAATTTGTTTGCGTATTACAGCGTCCCGTCTACAAGAAACCAAACATTAGCGAACTAACCTTTGTAACAGCCCCGTGATTGCAAATCTTGAAGGTGCCAGAATATTTGGTATTAAGGGGTGTCGCATTGCTCTGTCATATTAAGTAAGTGTTTGAGGCGATGTTCCAATTTAAAACAAAATCGATTTTTTTTTTCAATAATTTTATACAAAACATTTTAAAAACATCTGCAGTGTCATGCACCGAACTTTCTTATACGCATATGGGTTAAACCACATCGTAGTTTCATTATTTATCTAATTTATAATATTTGTTCTAACCTTTAGATTGCTTTTACATTAAATATATTTCTTTGAATAAATATTAAATGTCAACCTTCAAATTATTTAAGTCTATTTTGTTAAACAATTGACAGGCGCAGATGATACGATTTATGTAAAAATATATATAATAAGCAGAAATTTATTTTGAAAACAGTACCCATTTTGGAAAAAAAATTCAAACAAAAGTTGTGCTAAATATAAATACCTTTAAGTTTTGTTCCTACAATTTTTCTGAAACTGTAACCATTTTTGAGTAATTGCAGAAACTGCAAAAAAAGACTAGAGTAAACAGGCACTTCCACTTTGAATATTTTTTTTCAAAAATAAGAGGTGCACACCCCAGGCATATACAAATCTTAAGTTTAAAGTTTCATAATTTTAACTTCAACCGCTGTAGAGAACATACACACACACACACACACACACGCACGCACGCGCGCGCACACACACACACACACACACAGAAACACACACACACACACAGACGGACGTCATTCCAAAAATAGTCGGAATTGATACAGGGAAGGTCAAAACGTATATGTCCGTTAAAATCTCGACTTCGAAATTTTTCATGATTACAATACTTACTTATACTGCGTATAAGAAAGTAAATATGTATAATACATTTTAAGGTAAATTTCTAAACCATTTCGGAGATATTTACATTTCTATATGTGGTAACCGGATTATAAATACGTGTTATTTGAAACTAAAATTAATCTTTAAACACGTTTTACTCGAAACTACATTTTTAAAAACGGTGTGTACTCTAGCTGAAAAACTAATTAAGTTATTGACTTAAATCTTTTTTTATTTTATTAATTAACTTATTACGCGGAACGCACACCAACATTTTGACATAAATATACATTTGTTCCATTTTTAGTCAATCCCAAATGTCCAATTTTGTGTTTACGGTCCAGGTTATTTTGTTCTTCATAAAAACCAGTCAGATTTTTTTGTTTCAGACATCCTAAACTGGAGTTATCATGCACACTGCAAAAGACCTCTACTTTGTCACCTTCTATATAAGTAACCATTCATAAAAATAAATATAAAATTTTTTTTTTTTTGTAAACTGCATGACTTATTTAATATTGTAAATAATAATAAACTATCTAATAAAATAAGAAAGAGAAAAATGATTAAAAATAGTCATTTATTTCACCAAAAAATTGACACATGGCCTTAAATTCAATGCAAAATTTACTGAACAAAATAATAAATTTGGAAAGAAATAAAAAATAAAATACACGGTTATATGCATGTGTTTATACTTTCGGGATTAACATTTATTACCCATCAATCATTTTATGTTCTTTATTTAATTTGACATAGAAATACAATAATTAGTTTAAATAAGGTTACAAAAATAAAAAAACGTGCACATTTGCCTGACTGGCTTCTAACACACACACTGCCCGCACACAACAGCATGCCTTGACCTCTCCCATGGCTCGTCCTGTCTCTCTCGCACACACAAATCCAACATCACCCCCCGCCTTGAAGGAATCTTTCAAGAACCTACACTTCTTCACGAGGTAGCGGGCAAATTTTTGAAAATGCACGCTTGATGATGCCACTGGTTGTTCGAATGGTAGCCACTCGTGCCACTCCATCCGGACCGCTAAAAACTTGAATGACTCTTCCCATGGACCATTTCAATGGAGGAGTGTGTTTATCCTTGATCAGGACCAACATGCCTTCCTTCAATGATGACGAGGTTTTTGTCCACTTGGTGCGGACCTGCAATTCTTTCTTCCATCGGTTCCAATATTGTTGGTGAAGCTCTTGCGTCAGCTGGAAGTTCGTAAGTCTATTGTCTACAACTTGACTGTAGTCGCCTGCAGCAGGGGATACAAGTCGTCTACCAGTTAAAAAATGACCCGGAGTGAGAGCGTTTAGATCGTTGGGATCGTCGGATAAAGGAGATATAGGACGGGAGTTCAATATACCTTCTGCTTGTATCAAGATTGTGTTAAATTGTTCGTAGGTGAAATGATGATTACCTACTATTCGTTTAATGAGCAACTTGACCTGCTTTATCCCGGCTTCCCAAAGCCCTCCAAAATGTGGAGCTCGAGCTGGAATGAATTTCTAAGCGATGCCGTCATCTTCAAGAACGGTAGCAATTGCAGTTTGCGTTTCTCTGACGAAATTTGATAGTTCTTTTTCTGCTGCCACAAAATTTGTGCCGTTGTCTGAATGCATGGTGTGTGGTTTACCTCTTCTTGATGTAAAACGCAAAAATGCTGCCAGAAACGAATCCTTTGTTAAATCTGTTGCCAATTCCAAGTGAAGAGCCTTAGTGCTCATACATACAAATAGGCATATATATGATTTTATTAGCTTACATCCACGCCTGGTCTTATTCTTAATTAACACCGGTCCAGCATAATCTACCCCGGTGTTCATAAATGGAAGCGCAGGCGTGACTCGTTCTACTGGAAGGGAACCCATGATTGGTGTCTGGAGCCTTGGTCGTGTCCGAAAACATTTTATGCATGAAAATATTATTTTCTTCAGTTGGGTTTTTTTCTGCTATGGCCAGTATTTTTCTCTAATTGATGCTAAGGTTGTACTGGTGCCCACATGTTTTAGCCTCTCATGTTCATGTCTTAATAGTAAGGTTGCTAAATGTGTTTTTCCAATTACTATTGGATATTTTTTCTCATATTTATATTCAGAACATTGAATTCGCCCTCCTACTCGGATTATATTTTCTGTGTCCAGAAAGGGATTTAACTTATGTAAAGAGCTTTTTCGGTTGACTGAAGCGCCATTCTTCAGATTTCCCCATTCTTCTTTGAAGTATTGCTCTTGATCTAATTTAACGATTGATTTGGTTACTTCCTGCAGTTCCTTGGTACACAAAAACCCATATGTTCTACTCGTTTTTTCCACTTGGCAGTTTTTGATAAAGCGCATACAATATGCCAATGTTCTTTGCAATCGTTTAAATGATGAAAACCTGTCAATATCCAATCTAGCCTGAAGGTCAACACCTAGTAATGCCTTAGATGCTCGTTTTGTTTCAGGTGGTTCGAGATTGAAGTTAAAGTTAGGTGTTATAGGCCATTCGTCTGGTGCCTGTAACAACCAATTTGGGCCATGCCACCACAACCTCATATTTTCCATCTTTCCAGGAGGTACTCCCTTCGTCAGCAAGTCTGCCGGATTATCACCTGATTTGATGTGTTTCCAATATTCGATTTTCGTTAATGATTGTATTTTTGCAACCCGATGACTCACAAATACTTGCAATGTGTTTGGTGGTGTATGAATTCAATGTAGCGTAACTGTAGCGTCAGACCATAAATGTATGTCAGAAATCTGAACAGTTAAGGTTGATTGCACTCGATTTACTAATTGAGCTAGCAAGGTTGCTGCGCACAATTCTAATCTTGGTATGGTGACCGTCTTCAATGGTGCAACCCTTGTTTTTGAGATTAAGAGGTTTATATGAGCCTCACCTTGTTCATTTACGGAACGTACATAGACGCACGCCCCATATGCCTTGTTTGATGCATCAGCAAACCCATGCAATTCTAATTGATCCATGTTTAGACAAACTACTTGTCTTGGAATTTTTAACGTGTTTAGGAGCGGTAATGCTTCCTTGAAATGTTTCCATTTGGTATATAGCCACTGAGGTTCACCTTCATCCCACGCAATCTTGCAAGACCAGAGTTCTTGCATAATTATTTTTGCTGTAATAATTACTGGACTTAGAAATCCCAGTGGATCGAATATCTGAGCAATTTGGGATAGAATATTTCTTTTCGTGATGTTAGTATCATTACCCTGGAGGCTTATGTTAAACAGTAACGTATCATCCTTGGGTGACCAATACAATCCAAGAGTTCTTGTATTTTCTTTTTCTCCTATGTTGATAATTTCTTCGTTAGAGCATGATTACAAACCTTTTAATATGTCGGAACTATTTGAGATCCATTTTCGCAGCGTAAAACACCCTGTTTTTAGTGTATCTGCTACTTTCTTAGCTAGCTGTAGCGTCTCTTCTTCCGTGATGCCACCTGTCAGCAAATCATCCATGTAGAAGTCCGTTAAAATGGTTTGTGCTACCTTGGGGTTTTCTGTTTGACAATCTATTCCTAGCTGTGTCAAACATTTGACGGCTAAATATGGTGCCGATGCAGTGCCGTATATAACGGTATTCAAGGTGTATGTACCCATCTCTTCATTCGGTGTATTCCTCCATAGTATACATTGTAAGGATCGCTGTGACGGTTCTACCCAAATCTGCCGATACATCTTCTCTGCGTCGGCACAAACAACAAAGTTATGTTGCCGAAATCGCATTACGATTGTTAATAATTCATACAAATTCGTTTCAAATGAGACATATTGCAGTAAGATACGCAAATACAAGCGTTAAAATGCCAATACCAGAGTAATATATTTCTAAGCGTATTGCACTAAAAAGTTATAGGCCTCCATGAAATATGTTCATATATGATACCAAATTTTTTCAATTGAAACATATTGCAGTGATATACGCAAATACAAGCGTTAAAAGGCCAATACCAGGGTAATATATTTCTTAGCGTATTGCACTAAAAAGTTATAGGACCCCATAAAATATGCTCAGATGTTGATTCAAATTCGTTTCAAATGAGACATATTGCAGTAATATACGCAAATACAAGTGTTAAAATGCCCATACCAGAGTAATATATTTCTTAGCGTATTGTACTTAAAAATTATAGGCCACCATAAAATATGTACAGATATTGATACAAATTCTTTTCATAGTAGACTAATTGCAGTAATATACGCAAATACAAGCGTAAAAATGCCAATACCAGAGTAATATATTTCTTAGCGTATTGCACTAAAAAGTTATAGGCCTCCATGAAATATGTTCAAATATGATACCAAATCTTTCCTATTGAAAAATATTGCAGTGATGTACGCAAATACAAGCGTTAAAGTGCCAATACTAGATTAATATATTTCTTAGCGTATTGCACTAAAAAGTTATAGGCCTCCATGAAATATGTTCAGATATGATACAAATTCTTTTCAATTGAAACAAATTGCATTGATATACGCAAATACCAGCGTTAAAATGCCAACACATGAGTAATATATCTCTTAGCGAATTGCCCTAAAAAGTTATACTAATCCATAAAATATGTTCAGATAATGATACAAATTCGTTTCAAATGAGACATATTGCAGTAATATACGCAAATACAGTCGTTAAAATGCCAATACCAGAGTAATATATTTCCTAGCGTATTGCACTAAAAAGTTATAGGACCCCATTAAATATGTTCAGATATTGATTCAAATTCGTTTCAAATGAGACATTTTGCAGTAATATACGCAAATATAAGCGTTAAAATGCTATATATATTGTCACGACCGTGCCACGCTATGGTCACACCTAGACCACCCTAAGTACCACGCTAGGGCCACACCTAGGCCAGCCACGAATACGAGTCCACAACTAGACGGACCACCGGGCTAGACAAGCATCTCGTTACCTAAACAATAACTATTGCCCAAAACCATCTAACAACGACGGACCACCCTCCGGGACGAGTGTCCGATAGGCCTAACAAATAGTACTTATAACCCAGTACTATCTTACGACGACATCTCGAAACATCACGATTACATATATGTCATAAATCCAAATACAATGCCAAGATTCCCTCCACATACCACAAAACCCACACCCGGGATAACCCAATGTTATATAAGGAACCAGGAAGAGACAAACTGGACAGTCTTTCTCATAGTCTTCCCAGACTACGTTGTAAACTTATTCTAAACTAAAACGATAGATTCAGTGTAAGTCATGTGCCCATTAAACGCAATGCTGTAAGTACCTTTGTTCAATAAAACACTAAACTAAAACGTATCAATGTATAACTGTGTTATGAATTGGTAAACACCTTTCACATCCTTTCGTGCTTGACTCCTGATATGATACAAACCCTGCAGAAGTTACAGTCTTGGCTGGTACCTCAAATCATTTAATAAAATAAAGTCACAGCCAACCCCCAGCCGTGACAATTGGTGGAGTGCCGGGTATTCTCAAAAAACCGTAAAATTTTTTCTCTTAAAAATATAATAGCAATTAAAGTTAAACTCAATTTGAACGAGTAGGGAACTAGAAGTAGCGAGAATACCTTGTGGGAAAAAGAATAAAAGAAAGAACAATACGGACCACTGCTTGGTTCACAGGCCGGTGTAATCTTATTGGAACGCGAAGTAAAATCAGTAAATTTGATAAAACAAAATAATTGTTTTATAATTTAAATAAAATAAATTTTTTATTAATTTTGACCAAGACCAAGCACGGGAGAAAGAGGGTTTATGGTGAAGGACTGTCACTAAAATACACAGGCAACTAACGCATTTTTTAAACAATAATGAATCATATAAGTTATGAGCAAAAACGAATATAATCTACGACCGCGAGAAAACAATTTAAACACAGCGCGATTAGTATTAACCGGAAAAACAAATAATATGTTGAGAACCCCTTCAGCGGGAACAAGTAGTAGAAACGTAACGTCAGCTAGCAACGAAACACAAATAATTAATCAATTCACACCCCCAGATACATGCCCGTTAGGCGCGTTAGAATCGAGTAATTCAGAAGCTGAATTAAGTATAGAAAGCGCGAACACTAGAGACTCTACACTATTACATTCAGGATTTGAAAACTTAGACATATCAAACGTAGAAAACATAAATAACATTAGCACAAATATGGCGCAAGCACATAACAATATGTTGATTGACGAAGCGGAAGATGTAAGTTCAAAACCAAAAGAACTGAGATGCATAATTCCGGATAGCTTTGACCCAAAAGCAAAGCAAGACGTAACAAGATTTATAAAACAATTTACCACAGCGGCATAAACGAACCGTTGGAACGACGCGCTCAAGAAGCAATATTTTAAATTATACCTGATCGGCGCGGCAGAAACATGGTATAACATTAACGTTAACGGACGCGATTACTCGTGGAGACAAATTCTAGACGAATTCAGAAACGCATTTCTACCGCGCGGACACATGGCAAATTTGCAAGAAAAATTTAGAAACTTGAAACAGGGCCAGGACGAGGACCCTCGCGATTATTATTTCACAATGATGGATATTTGTAATCAATTCGAAACCCCGCTTTCGGACGCGGAGATAACGAATCAAATAATAATAAATTTAGACCCAGATCTACAAACGCAATTAGCACCATTCAGAGTACAAAGCTTAAAAGAACTCAAAGAATGCATAGATAAACTATGCATAATACAAGAACGCAAACGGGCGTTAAGAGAAGCGAGGGAAACAGAACGTAGCGCAGTATCAATGCAAGAACAAGCATTACGGTTCGAAAAATTGGCTGATAGATTAGAAAATCAAGAACACGTTCGCGAAAATAGACAAAGACCGAATAATTCAAATTTGGTAAATAACGCGAGATATACCAATACACGCTACAATCAACCTTATGTTGGGCGCGGTTACGGAAATAACGGCTACGGAAATAATGGCTACGGCCAGAATAGATATCAGGCGGGCCAAAGTAATTATGCGAACCCAGGTAGTTATCAGACGCAAAGAAACTATCCAACATACCCATCAGGTAGAAATGAATCGGGACCGATGAGGGGTGGTTTTTCAAACCAACCACAGAGCAGGGCGCCCATTAATAATTTTGCGGGGCGTGGAAGAGAGACGACAGGTAACAGACCGCCGCAAGATACGCGGGGTTTTCAACAACGTCTAACACGTACCCACGACGGAAGACCAATATGCTTTAAATGCAGCAAACCAGGTCACGTAGGGCGTATGTGCCCAGGGCCGCAGAGGCCACAACAGACCGATGTTCGTCAAAACATGGCGACAAATTCGGGAAACGCCAATGCACGTTCTGCTGTGTCTGTTAAACCGATCTGTTTTGAATTCCACGCATATAAATCCGTGTATTCGTCTATCAAATCTAATAATTCATTTTTCTCGTTTTCGTTTAATTGTTTATTTATATTATGTTCGCGTAGTACTTCTTGTGACTCGTCAGTTATTACATATATTTCGTTGTCTTTATATTCGCTTGTTTCAAGTTCTCCTATTACTTCGTTGTATCCTAATGCCGTATTTGCGAATAATCTAAACGGCACTCGGCGAATGTTTTGTATAGCCAAGTTCCATATACCCATATTTGGTTCTATAGAGCTTATATTCCTTATTTGTAATCCATTTTTAACCAAAAATTCCGTTCGCGGTATGAACATATGACTAAACGCGTAACGTCCGATTTCTTTGACTTTGATTTCCGTTTCCTCACCAGAATATAAAATTTCTGACTTGGTGACAATGATTTTATTATAAAACCGCGCTTCTGTCATGCATCCGTTTTGTGGCATGTCGTCTAATCTTTCTAAAACCTCAACTTCCTCTGCCTCATCTTTATCTTTAAATTCTACCATGGCACGCGCGAAATTTATTTCGTATTCTTTATCTTCTAATTTTGCATTAAAAATTATCTTTTGGTTTTCAAAATCTATACAAGCTCTATTTTCCCAAAGGAATTGAGTCCCTATTAAAATATCACGGGGAAGGTCTTTCACTACTAAACAGGCTAGGTTTATAGTCCATCCCCCAATTATGACTTTAACTACCGTGCTACCCAAAACTTCGATTACATGCCCTCCCGCGGATTTGAGAACATGAATTCTATTTTCTTCGTAGTCTTCAGTGTGGCAGACTTTGACTATATTGCACGTAGCTCCTGTGTCAATTATTATCTCTATGGGTTTTGAATTTACAAGACCTTGTACCGTTAATATTTTGCAAGTTGTCTTTGGGCCCTGGTTTTGGCTATACACAACACTATCGGCCACTAGCGTCGTGCATTGGCGTTTCCCGAATTTGTCGCCATGTTTTGACGAACATCGGTCTGTTGTGGCCTCTGCGGCCCTGGGCACATACGCCCTACGTGACCTGGTTTGCTGCATTTAAAGCATATTGGTCTTCCGTTACACAGTTATACATTGATAAGTTTTAGTTTAGTGTTTTATTGAACAAAGGTACTTACAGCATTGCGTTTAATGGGCACATGACTAACACTGAATCTATCGTTTTAGTTTAGAATAAGTTTACAACGTAGTCTGGGAAGACTATGAGAAAGACTGTCCAGTTTGTCTCTTCCTGGTTCCTTATATAACATTGGGTTATCCCGGGTGTGGGTTTTGTGGTATGTGGAGGGAATCTTGGCATTGTATTTGGATTTATGACATATATGTAATCGTGACGTTTCGAGATGTCGTCGTAAGATAGTACTGGGTTATAAGTACTATTTGTTAGGCCTATCGGACACTCGTCCCGGAGGGTGGTCCGTCGTTGTTAGATGGTTTTGGGCAATAGTTATTGTTTAGGTAACGAGATGCTTGTCTAGCCCGGTGGTCCGTCTAGTTGTGGACTCGTATTCGTGGCTGGCCTAGGTGTGGCCCTAGCGTGGTACTTAGGGTGGTCTAGGTGTGACCCTAGCGTGGCACGGTCGTGACAATATATATAGCATTTTAACGCTTATATTTGCGTATATTACTGCAAAATGTCTCATTTGAAACGAATTTGAATCAATATCTGAACATATTTAATGGGGTCCTATAACTTTTTGGTGCAATACGCAAGGAAATATATTACTCTGGTATTGGCATTTTAACGATTGTATTTGCGTATATTACTGCAATATGTCTCATTTGAAACGAATTTGTATCATTATCTGAACATATTTTATGGATTAGTATAACTTTTTAGGGCAATTCGCTAAGAGATATATTACTCATGTATTGGCATTTTAACGCTGGTATTTGCGTATATCAATGCAATTTGTTTCAATTGAAAAGAATTTGTATCATATCTGAACATATTTCATGGAGGCCTATAACTTTTTAGTGCAATACGCTAAGAAATATATTAATCTAGTATTGGCACTTTAACGCTTGTATTTGCGTACATCACTGCAATATTTTTCAATAGGAAAGATTTGGTATCATATTTGAACATATTTCATGGAGGCCTATAACTTTTTAGTGCAATACGCTAAGAAATATATTACTCTGGTATTGGCATTTTTACGCTTGTATTTGCGTATATTACTGCAATTAGTCTACTATGAAAAGAATTTGTATCAATATCTGTACATATTTTATGGTGGCCTATAATTTTTAAGTACAATACGCTAAGAAATATATTACTCTGGTATGGGCATTTTAACACTTGTATTTGCGTATATTACTGCAATATGTCTCATTTGAAACGAATTTGAATCAACATCTGAGCATATTTTATGGGGTCCTATAACTTTTTAGTGCAATATGCTAAGAAATATATTACCCTGGTATTGGCCTTTTAACGCTTGTATTTGCGTATATCACTGCAATATGTTTCAATTGAAAAGATTTGGTATCATATATGAACATATTTCATGGAGGCCTATAACTTTTTAGTGCAATACGCTAAGAAATATATTACTCTGGTATTGGCATTTTAACGCTTGTATTTGAGTATATTACTGCAATTTCTTTCAATTGAAAAGAATGTTTATCATATCTGAACATATTTCATGGAGGCCTTTAACTTTTTAGTACTATACGCTAAGAAATATTTTACTCTGGTATTGGCATTTTAACGCTTGTATTTGCGTATCTTACTGCAATATGTCTCATTTGAAACGAATTTGTATGCATTATTAACAATCGTAATGCGATTTCGGCAACATAACTTTGTTGTTTGTGCGGACGCAGAGAAGATGTATCGGCAGATTTGGGTAGAACCGTCACAGCGATCCTTACAATGTATACTATGGAGGAATACACCGAATGAAGAGATGGGTACATACACCTTGAATATCGTTATATACGGCACTGCATCGGCACCATATTTAGCCGTCAAATGTTTGAGACAGCTATAAAATATGTTCAGATATTGATACAAATTCGTTTCAAATGAGACATATTGCAGTAATATACGCAAATACGAGCGTTTAAATGCCAATACCAGAGTAAAATATTTCTTAGCGTATTGCACTACAAAGTTATAAACCTCTGAAAAATATGTTCAGATATTGATACATATTCGTTTCAATTGAGACGTTTTGCAGTAATATACGCAAATACAACTGTAAAAATGCCAATACCAGAGTAATATATTTCTTTATGTATTGGACTAGAAAGTTATAGGCCTCCATTAAATATGTTCAGATATTGATACAAATTCGTTTCAAATGAGACATATTGCAGTAATATACGCAAATACGAGCGTTTAAATGCCAATACCAGAGTAAAATATTTCTAAGCGTATTGCACTAAAATGTTATAGACCTCTGAAAAATATGTTCAGATATTGATACATATTCGTTTCAAATGAGACGTATTGCAGTAATATACGCAAATACAACTGTAAAAATGCCAATACCAGAGTAAAATATTTCTTAGCGTATCGCACTAAAAAGTTATAGACCTCTGAAAAATATGTTCAGATATTGATACTTTTTCGTTTCAAATGAGACGTATTGCAGTAATATACGCAAATACAACTGTAAAAATGCCAGTACCAGAATAATATATTTCTTTACGTATTGGACTAGAAAATTATAGGCCTCCATAAAATATGTTCAGATATTGATCCAAATTAGTTTCAAATGAGACATATTGCAGTAATATACGCAAATACGAGCGTTTAAATGCCAATACCAGAGTAAAATATTTCTTAGCGTATTGCACTAAAAAGTTATAGACCTCTGAAAAATATGTTCAGATATTGATACATATTCGTTTCAAATGAGACTTATTGCAGTAATATACGCAAAGACAACTGTATTGGACTAGAAAGTTATAGGCCTCCATTAAATATGTTCAGATATTGATACAAATTCGTTTCAAATGAGACATATTGCAGTAATATACGCAAATACGAGCGTTTAAATGCCAATACCAGAGTAAAATATTTCTAAGCGTATTGCACTAAAATGTTATAGACCTCTGAAAAATATGTTCAGATATTGATACATATTCGTTTCAAATGAGACGTATTGCAGTAATATACGCAAATACAACTGTAAAAATGCCAATACCAGAGTAAAATATTTCTTAGCGTATCGCACTAAAAAGTTATAGACCTCTGAAAAATATGTTCAGATATTGATACTTTTTCGTTTCAAATGAGACGTATTGCAGTAATATACGCAAATACAACTGTAAAAATGCCAGTACCAGAATAATATATTTCTTTACGTATTGGACTAGAAAATTATAGGCCTCCATAAAATATGTTCAGATATTGATCCAAATTAGTTTCAAATGAGACATTTTTCAGTTATATACGCAAATACGAGCGTTTAAATGCCAATACCAGAGAAAAATATTTCTTAGCGTATTGCACTAAAAAGTTATAGACCTCTGAAAAATATGTTCAGATATTGAAACATATTCGTTTCAAATGAGACGTATTACAGTAATATACGCAAATACAACTGTAAAAAAACCAATACCAGAGTAATATATTTCTTTACGTATTGGACTAGAAAGTTATAGGCCTCCATAAAAAATGTTCTGATATTTATACAAATTCGTTTCAAATGAGACATATTATATTAATATACGCAAATACGAGCGTTTCAATGCCAATACCAGAGTAAAATATTTCTTAGCGTATTGCACTAAAATGTTATAGACCTCTGAAAAATATGTTCAGATATTGATACATATTCGTTTCAAATGAGACGTATTGCTGTAATATACGCAAATACAACTGTAAAAATGCCAATACCAGAGTAATATATTTCTTTACGCATTGGACTAGAAAGTTATAGGCCTCCATAAAATATGTTCAGATATTGATACAAATTCGTTTCATATGAGACATATTGCAGTAATATACGCAAATACGAGCGTTTAAATGCCAATACCTGAGTAAAATATTTCTTAGCGTATTGCACTAAAAAGTTATAGACCTCTGAAAAATATGTTCAGATATTGATACATATTCGTTTCAAATGAGACGTATTGCAGTAATATACGCAAATACAACTGTAAAAATGCCAATACCAGAGTAATATATTTCTTAACGCATTGGACTAGAAAGTTATAGGCCTCCATAATATATGTTCAGGTATTGATACAAATTCGTTTCAAATGCGACATTTTGCAGTAATATACGCAAATACGATCGTTTAAATGCCAATACCAGAGTAAAATATTTCTTAGCGTATTGCACTAAAATGTTATAGACCTCTGAAAAATATGTTCAGATATTGATACATATTCGTTTCAAATGAGACGTATTGCAGTAATATACGCAAATACAACTGTAGAAATGCCAATACCAGAGTAAAATATTTCTTAGCGTATTGCTCTAAAAAGTTATAGACCTCTGAAAAATATGTTCAGATATTGATACATATTCGTTTCAAATGAGACGTATTGCAGTAATATACGCAAATACCACTGTAAAAATGCCAATACCAGAGTAATATATTTCTTTACGCATTGGACTAGAAAGTTATAGGCCTCCATAAAATATGTTCAGATATTGATACAAATTCGTTTCAAATGCGACATTTTGCAGTAATATACGTAAATACGATCGCTTAAATGCCAATACCAGAGTAAAATATTTCTTAGCTTATTGCACTGAAAAGTTATAGACCTCTGAAAAATATGTTCAGATATTGATACATATTCGTTTCAAATGAGACGTATTAAAGTAATATACGCAAATACAACTGTAAAAAAACCAATACCAGAGTAATATATTTCTTTACGTATTGGACTAGAAAGTTATAGGCCTCCATAAAATATGTTCAGATATTGATACAAATTCGTTTCAAATGAGACATATTGCAGTAATATACGCAAACACGAGCGTTTAAATATATATATATATATAAAATATTTCTTAGCGTATTGCTCTAAAAAAATATAGACCTCTGAAAGATATGTTCAGATATTGATACATATTCGTTTCAAATGAGACGTATTGCAGTAATATACGCAAATACAACTGTAAAAATGCCAATACCAGAGTAATATATTTCTTTACGTATTGGACTAGAAATTTATAGGCCTCCATAAAATATGTTCAGATACTGATACAAATTCGTTTCAAATGAGACATTTTGCAGTTATATACGCAAATACGAGCGTTTAAATGCCAATACCAGAGAAAAGTATTTCTTAGCGTATTGCACTAAAAAGTTATAGTCCTCTGAAAAATATGTTCAGATATTGATACATGTTCGTTTCAAATGAGACGTATTGCAGTAATATACGCAAATACAACTATAAAAATGCCAATACCAGAGTAATATATTTCTTTACGCATTGGACTAGAAAGTTATAGGCCTCCATTAAATATGTTCAGATATTGATACAAATTCGTTTCAAATGAGACATATTGCAGTTATATACTCAAATACGAGCCTTTAAATGCCAAAACCAGAGAAAAATATTTCTTAGCGTATTGCACTAAAAAGTTATAGACCTCTGAAAAATATGTTCAGATATTGATACATATTCGTTTCAAATGAGACTTATTGCAGTAATATACGCAAAGACAACTGTATTGGACTAGAAAGTTATAGGCCTCCATTAAATATGTTCAGATATTGATACAAATTCGTTTCAAATGAGACATTTTTCAGTTATATACGCAAATACGAGCGTTTAAATGCCAATACCAGAGAAAAATATTTCTTAGCGTATTGCACTAAAAAGTTATAGACCTCTGAAAAATATGTTCAGATATTGAAACATATTCGTTTCAAATGAGACGTATTACAGTAATATACGCAAATACAACTGTAAAAAAACCAATACCAGAGTAATATATTTCTTTACGTATTGGACTAGAAAGTTATAGGCCTCCATAAAAAATGTTCTGATATTTATACAAATTCGTTTCAAATGAGACATATTATATTAATATACGCAAATACGAGCGTTTCAATGCCAATACCAGAGTAAAATATTTCTTAGCGTATTGCACTAAAAAGTTATAGACCTCTGAAAAATATGTTCAGATATTGATACATGCTCGTTTCAAATGAGACGTATTGCAGAAATTTACGCAAATACGAGCGTTTGAATGCCAATATAAGAGTAAAATTTTTCTTAGCGTATTGCACTTAAAAGTTATAGACCTCTGAAAAATATGTTTAGGTATTGATACATATTCGTTTCAAATGAGACGTATTGCAGTACAATACGCAAATACGAGCGTTTAAATGCCAATACCAGAAAAAAATATTTCTTAGCGTATTGCATTAAAAAGTTATAGACCTCTGAAAAATATGTTCAGATATTGATACATATTCGTTTCAAATGAGACGTATTACAGTAATATACGCAAATACAGCAGTAAAAAAACCAATACCAGAGTAATAGATATCTTTACGTACTGGACTCGAAAGTTATAGGCCTCCATAAAATATGTTCAGATATTGATACAATTTCGTTTCAAATGAGACATATTGCAGTAATATACGCAAATACGAGCGTTTAAATGCCAATATAAGAGTAAAATTTTTCTTAGCGTATTGCACTTAAAAGTTATAGACCTCTGAAAAATATGTTTAGGTATTGATACATATTCGTTTCAAATGAGACGTATTGCAGTACAATACGCAAATACGAGCGTTTAAATGCCAATACCAGAAAAAAATATTTCTTAGCATATTGCATTAAAAAGTTATAGACCTCTGAAAAATATGTTCAGATATTGATACATATTCGTTTCAAATGAGACGTATTGCAGTAATATACGCAAATACAACTGTAAAAATGCCAATACCAGAGTAATATATTTCTTTACGTATTGGACTAGAAAGTTATAGGCCTCCATGAAATATGTTCAGATATTGATACAAATTCGTTTCAAATGAGACATTTTGCAGTTATATACGCAAATACGAGCGTTTAAATGCCAATACCAGAGAAAAATATTTCTTAGCGTATTGCACTAAAAAGTTATAGACCTCTGAAAAATATGTTCAGATATTGATAGATATTCGTTTCAAATGAGACGTATTACAGTAATATACGCAAATACAACTGTAAAAAAACCAATACCAGAGTAATATATTTCTTTACGTATTGGACTAGAAAGTTATAGGCCTCCATAAAAAATGTTCAGATATTTATACAAATTCGTTTCAAATGAGACATATTGCATTAATATACGCAAACACGAGCGTTTCAATGCCAATACCAGAGTAAAATATTTCTTAGCGTATTGCACTAAAAAGTTATAGACCTCTGAAAAATATGTTCAGATATTGATACATGTTTGTTTCAAATGAGACGTATTGCAGAAATATACGCAAATACAACTGTAAAAATGCCAATACCAGAGTAATATATTTCTTTACGCATTGGACTAGAAAGTTATAGGCCTCCATAAAATATGTTCAGATATTGATACAAATTCGTTTCAAATGAGACATATTGCAGTAATATACGCAAACACGAGCGTTTAAATAACAATACCAGAGTAAAATATTTCTTAGCGTATTGCACTAAAAAGTTATAGACCTCTGAAAAATATGTTCAGATAATGATACATATTCGTTTCAAATGAGACGTATTGCAGTAATATACGCAAATACAACTGTAAAAATGCCAATACCAGAGTAATATATTTCTTTACGCATTGGACTAGAAAGTTATAGGCCTCCATAAAATATGTTCAGATATTGATACAAATTCGTTTCAAATGCGACATTTTGCAGTAATATACGCAAATACGATCGTTTAAATGCCAATACCAGAGTAAAATATTTCTTAGCGTATTGCACTAAACAGTTATAGACCTCTGAAAAATATGTTCAGATATTGATACATATTCGTTTCAAATGAGACGTATTACAGTAATATACGCAAATACAGCAGTAAAAAAACCAATACCAGAGTAATAGATTTCTTTACGTACTGGACTCGAAAATTATAGGCCTCCATAAAATATGTTCAGATATTGATACAAATTCGTTTCAAATGAGACATATTGAAGTAATATACGCAAATACGAGCGTTTAAATGCCAATATAAGAGTAAAATTTTTCTTAGCGTATTGCACTTAAAAGTTATAGACCTCTGAAAAATATGTTTAGGTATTGATACATATTCGTTTCAAATGAGACGTATTGCAGTAATATACGCAAATACGAGCGTTTAAATGCCAATACCAGAAAAAAATATTTCTTAGCGTATTGCATTAAAAAGTTATAGACCTCTGAAAAATATGTTCAGATATTGATACATATTCGTTTCAAATGAGACGTATTGCAGTAATATACGCAAATACAACTGTAAAAATGCCAATACCAGAGTAATATATTTCTTTACGTATTGGACTAGAAAGTTATAGGCCTCCATAAAATATGTTCAGATATTGATACAAAATCGTTTCAAATGAGACATATTGCAGTAATATACGCAAACACGAGCGTTTAAATGCCAATACCAGAGTAAAATATTTCTTAGCTTATTGCACTAAAAAGTTATAGACCTCTAAAAATATGTTCAGATATTGATACATATTCGTTTCAAATGAGACGTATTGCAGTAATATACGCAAATACAACTGGAAAAATGCCAATACCAGAGTAATATATTTCTTAGCGTATCGCACTAAAAAGTTATAGACCTCTGAAAAATATGTTCAGATATTGATACATACTCGTTTCAAATGAGACGTATTGCAGTAATATACGCAAATACAACTGTAAAAATGCCAATACCAGAGTAATATATTTCTTTACGTATTGTACTAGAAAGTTATAGGCCTCCATTAAATATGTTCAGATATTGATACAAATTCGTTTCAAATGAGACATTTTGCAGTTATATACGCAAATACGAGCGTTTAAATGCCAATACCAGAGAAAAATATTTCTTAGCGTATTGCACTAAAAAGTTATAGACCTCTGAAAAATATGTTCAGATATTGATACATATTCGTTTCAAATGAGACGTATTACAGTAATATACGCAAATACAACTGTAAAAAAACCAATACCAGAGTAATATATTTCTTTACGTATTGGACTAGAAAGTTATAGGCCTCCATAAAAAATGTTCAGATATTTATACAAATTCGTTTCAAATGAGACATATTGCATTAATATACGCAAATACGAGCGTTTCAATGCCAATACCAGAGTAAAATATTTCTTAGCGTATTGCACTAAAAAGTTATAGACCTCTGAAAAATATGTTCAGATATTGATACATGTTCGTTTCAAATGAGACGTATTGCAGAAATATACGCAAATACAACTGTAAAAATGCCAATACCAGAGTAATATATTTCTTTACGCATTGGACTAGAAAGTTATAGGCCTCCATAAAATATGTTCAGATATTGATACAAATTCGTTTCAAATGAGACATATTGCAGTAATATACGCAAACACGAGCGTTTAAATAACAATACCAGAGTAAAATATTTCTTGGCGTATTGCACTAAAAAGTTATAGACCTCTGAAAAATATGTTCAGATAATGATACATATTCGTTTCAAATGAGACGTATTGCAGTAATATACGCAAATACAACTGTAAAAATGCCAATACCAGAGTAATATATTTCTTTACGCATTGGACTAGAAAGTTATAGGCCTCCATAAAATATGTTCAGATATTGATACAAATTCGTTTCAAATGCGACATTTTGCAGTAATATACGCAAATACGATCGTTTAAATGCCAATACCAGAGTAAAATATTTCTTAGCGTATTGCACTAAACAGTTATAGACCTCTGAAAAATATGTTCAGATATTGATACATATTCGTTTCAAATGAGACGTATTACAGTAATATACGCAAATACAGCAGTAAAAAAACCAATACCAGAGTAATAGATTTCTTTACGTACTGGACTCGAAAGTTATAGGCCTCCATAAAATATGTTCAGATATTGATACAAATTCGTTTCAAATGAGACATATTGCAGTAATATACGCAAATACGAGCGTTTAAATGCCAATATAAGAGTAAAATTTTTCTTAGCGTATTGCACTTAAAAGTTATAGACCTCTGAAAAATATGTTTAGGTATTGATACATATTCGTTTCAAATGAGACGTATTGCAGTAATATACGCAAATACGAGCGTTTAAATGCCAATACCAGAAAAAAATATTTCTTAGCGTATTGCATTAAACAGTTATAGACCTCTGAAAAATATGTTCAGATATTGATACATATTCGTTTCAAATGAGACGTATTACAGTAATATACGCAAATACAGCAGTAAAAAAACCAATACCAGAGTAATAGATTTCTTTACGTACTGGACTCGAAAGTTATAGGCCTCCATAAAATATGTTCAGATATTGATACAAATTCGTTTCAAATGAGACATATTGCAGTAATATACGCAAATACGAGCGTTTAAATGCCAATATAAGAGTAAACTTTTTCTTAGCGTATTGCACTTAAAAGTTATAGACCTCTGAAAAATATGTTTAGGTATTGATACATATTCGTTTCAAATGAGACGTATTACAGTAATATACGCAAATACGAGCGTTTAAATGCCAATACCAGAAAAAAATATTTCTTAGCGTATTGCATTAAAAAGTTATAGACCTCTGAAAAATATGTTCAGATATTGATACATATTCGTTTCAAATGAGACGTATTGCAGTAATATACGCAAATACAACTGTAAAAATGCCAATACCAGAGTAATATATTTCTTTACGTATTGGACTAGAAAGTTATAGGCCTCCATAAAATATGTTCAGATATTGATACAAAATCGTTTCAAATGAGACATATTGCAGTAATATACGCAAACACGAGCGTTTAAATGCCAATACCAGAGTAAAATATTTTTTAGCTTATTGCACTAAAAAGTTATAGACCTCTAAAAATATGTTCAGATATTGATACATATTCGTTTCAAATGAGACGTATTGCAGTAATATACGCAAATACAACTGGAAAAATGCCAATACCAGAGTAATATATTTCTTAGCGTATCGCACTAAAAAGTTATAGACCTCTGAAAAATATGTTCAGATATTGATACATACTCAATTCAAATGAGACGTATTGCAGTAATATACGCAAATACAACTGTAAAAATGCCAATACCAGAGTAATATATTTCTTTACGTATTGTACTAGAAAGTTATAGGCCTCCATTAAATATGTTCAGATATTGATACAAATTCGTTTCAAATGAGACATATTGCATTAATATACGCAAATACGAGCGTTTAAATGCCAATACTAGAGTAAAATATTTCTTAGCGTATTGCACTTAAAAGTTATAGACCTCTGAAAAATATGTTCAGATATTGATACATATTCGTTTCAAATGAGACGTATTACAGTAATATACGCAAATCTAACTGTAAAAAAACCAATACCAGAGTAATATATTTATTTACGTATTGGACTAGAAAGTTATAGGCCTCCATTAAATATGTTCAGATATTGATACAAATTCGTTTCAAATGAGACATTTTGCAGTTATATACGCAAATACGAGCGTTTAAATGCCAATACCAGAGAAAAATATTTCTTAGCGTATTGCACTAAAAAGTTATAGACCTCTGAAAAATATGTTCAGATATTGATACATATTCGTTTCAAATGAGACGTATTACAGTAATATACGCAAATACAACTGTAAAAAAACCAATACCAGAGTAATATATTTCTTAACGTATTGGACTAGAAAGTTATAGGCCTCCATAAAATATGTTCAGATATTGATACAAATTCGTTTCAAATGAGACATATTGCAGTAATATACGCAAACACGAGCTTTTAAATGCCAATACCAGAGTAAAATATTTCTTAGCGTATTGCACTAAGAAATTATAGACCTCTGAAAAATATGTTCAGATATTGATACATATTCGTTTCAAATGAGACGTATTGCAGTAATATACGCAAATACAACTGTAAGAATGCCAATACCAGAGTAATATATTTCTTTACGTATTGGACTAGAAAGTTATAGGCCTCCATAAAATATGTTCAGATATTGATACAAAATCGTTTCAAATGAGACATATTGCAGTAATATACGCAAACACGAGCGTTTAAATGCCAATACCAGAGTAAAATATTACTTAGCGTATTGCACTAAAAAGTTATAGACCTCTAAAAATATGTTCAGATATTGATACATATTCGTTTCAAATGAGACGTATTGCAGTAATATACGCAAATACAACTGGAAAAATGCCAATACCAGAGTAATATATTTCTTAGCGTATCGCACTAAAAAGTTATAGACCTCTGAAAAATATGTTCAGATATTGATACATATTCGTTTCAAATGAGACGTATTGCAGTAATATACGCAAATACAACTGTAAAAATGCCAATACCAGAGTAAAATATTTCTTAGCGTATCGCACTAAAAAGTTATAGACCTCTGAAAAATATGCTCAGATATTGATACTTTTTCGGTTCAAATGAGACGTATTGCAGTAATATACGCAAATACAACTGTAAAAATGCCAATACCAGAGTAAGATATTTCTTTACTTATTGGACTAGAAAGTTATAGGCCTCCATGAAATATGTTCAGATATTGATACAAATTCGTTTCAAATGAGACATATTGCAGTAATATACGCAAACACGAGCGTTTTAATGCCAATACCAGAGTAAAATATTTCTTAGCGTATTGCACTAAAAACTTATAGACCTCTGAAAAATATGTTCAGATATTGATACATATTCGTTTCAAATGAGACGTATTGCAGTAATATACGCAAATACAACTGTAAAAATGCCAATACCAGAGTAATATATTTCTTAGCGTATCGCACTTAAAAGTTATAGACCTCTGAAAAATATGTTTAGATATTGATACATATTCGTTTCAAATGAGACGTATTGCAGTAATATACGCAAATACGAGTGTTTAAATGCCAATACCAGAGAAAAATATTTCTTAGCGTATTGCACTAAAAAGTTATAGACCTCTGAAAAATATGTTTAGATATTGATACTTTTTCGTTTCAAATGAGACGTATTGCAGTAATATACGCAAATACAACTGTAAAAATTCCAATACCAGAGTAATATATTTCTTTACGTTTTGGACTAGAAGGTTATAGGCCTCCATTAAATATGTTCAGATATTGTTACAAATTCGTTTCAAATGAGACATATTGCAGTTATATACGCAAATACGAGCGTTTAAATGCCAATACCAGAGTAAAATATTTCTAAGCGTATTGCACTAAAAATTTATAGACCTCTGAAAAATATGTTCAGATATTGATACAAATTCGTTTCAAATGAGACGTATTGCAGTAATATACGCAAATACAACTGTAAAAATGCCAATACCAGAGTAAAATATTTCTTAGCGTATTGCACTTAAAAGTTATAGACCTCTGAAAAATATGTTTAGATATTGATACATATTCGTTTCAAATGAGACGTATTGCAGTAATATACGCAAATACGAGCGTTTAAATGCCAATACCAGAGAAAAATATTTCTTAGCGTATTGCACTAAAACGTTATAGACCTCTGAAAAATATGTTCAGATATTGATACATATTCGTTTCAAATGAGACGTATTGCAGTAATATACGCAAATACAACTGTAAAAATGCCAATACCAGAGTAATATATTTCTTTACGCATTGGACTAGAAAGTTATAGGCCTCCATGAAATACGTTCAGATATTGATACAAATTCGTTTCAAATGAGACATATTGCAGTAATATACGCAAATACGAGCGTTTAAATGCCAATATAAAAGTAAAATATTTCTTAGCATATTGCACTTAAAAGTTATAGACCTCTGAAAAACATGGTTAGATATTGATACATATTAGTTTCAAATGAGACGTATTGCAGTAATATACGCAAATACAACTGTAAAAATGCCAATACCAGAGTAATATATTTCTTTACGTATTGGACTAGAAAGTTATAGGCCTCCATAAAATATGTTCAGATATTGATACAAATTCGTTTCAAATGAGACATATTGCAGTAATATACGCAAATACGAGCGTTTAAATGCCAATACCAGAGTAAAATATTTCTTAGCGTATTGCACTAAAATGTTATAGACCTCTGAAAAATATGTTTAGATATTGATAGATATTCGTTTCAAATGAGACGTATTGCAGTAATATACGCAAATACAACTGTAGAAATGCCAATACCAGAGTAAAATATTTCTTAGCGTATTGCACTAAAAAGTTATAGACCTCTGAAAAATATGTTTAGATATTGATACTTTTTCGTTTCAAATGAGACGTATTGCAGTAATATACGCAAATACAACTGTAAAAATGCCAATACCAGAGTAATATATTTCTTTACGTTTTGGACTAGAAGGTTATAGGCCTCCATTAAATATGTTCAGATATTGTTACAAATTCGTTTCAAATGAGACATATTGCAGATATATACGCAAATACGAGCGTTTAAATGCCAATACCAGAGTAAAATATTTCTAAGCGTATTGCACTAAAAAGTTATAGACCTCTGAAAAATATGTTCAGATATTGATACATATTCGTTTCAAATGAGACGTATTGCAGTAATATACGCAAATACAACTGTAAAAATGCCAATACCAGAGTAATATATTTCTTTACGTATTGGACTAGAAAGTTATAGGCCTCCATTGAATATGTTCAGATATTGATACAAATTCGTTTCAAATGAGACATATTGCAGTAATATACGCAAATACGAGCATTCAAATGCCAATACCAGAGTAAAATATTTCTTAGCGTATTGCACTAAAATGTTATAGACCTCTGAAAAATATGTTCAGATATTGATACATGTTCGTTTCAAATGAGACATATTGCAGTAATATACGCAAATACAACTGTAAAAATGTCAATACCAGAGTAATATATTTCTTTACGTATTGGACTAGAAAGTTATAGGCCTCCATAAAATATGTTCAGATATTGATACAAATTCGTTTCAAATGAGACATATTGCAGTAATATACGCAAATACGAGCGTTTAAATGCCAATATAAGAGTAAAATATTTCTTAGCGTATTGCACTTAAAAGTTATAGACCTCTGAAAAACATGGTTAGATATTGATACATATTAGTTTCAAATGAGACGTATTGCAGTAATATACGCAAATACAACTGTAAAAATGCCAATACCAGAGTAATATATTTCTTTACGTATTGGACTAGAAAGTTATAGGCCTCCATAAAATATGTTCAGATATTGATACAAATTCGTTTCAAATGAGACATATTGCAGTAATATACGCAAATACGAGCGTTTAAATGCCAATACCAGAGTAAAATATTTCTTAGCGTATTGCACTAAAATGTTATAGACCTCTGAAAAATATGTATAGATATTGATAGATATTCGTTTCAAATGAGACGTATTGCAGTAATATACGCAAATACAACTGTAAAAATGCCAATACCAGAGTCAAATATTTCTTAGCGTATTGCACTAAAAAGTTATAGACCTCTGAAAAATATGTTTAGATATTGATACTTTTTCGTTTCAAATGAGACGTATTGCAGTAATATACGCAAATACAACTGTAAAAATGCCAATACCAGAGTAATATATTTCTTAGCGTATCGCACTTAAAAGTTATAGACCTCTGAAAAATATGTTTAGATATTGATACATATTCGTTTCAAATGAGACGTATTGCAGTAATATACGCAAATACGAGTGTTTAAATGCCAATACCAGAGAAAAATATTTCTTAGCGTATTGCACTAAAAAGTTATAGACCTCTGAAAAATATGTTTAGATATTGATACTTTTTCGTTTCAAATGAGACGTATTGCAGTAATATACGCAAATACAACTGTAAAAATGCCAATACCAGAGTAATATATTTCTTTACGTTTTGGACTAGAAGGTTATAGGCCTCCATTAAATATGTTCAGATATTGTTACAAATTCGTTTCAAATGAGACATATTGCAGTTATATACGCAAATACGAGCGTTTAAATGCCAATACCAGAGTAAAATATTTCTAAGCGTATTGCACTAAAAATTTATAGACCTCTGAAAAATATGTTCAGATATTGATACAAATTCGTTTCAAATGAGACGTATTGCAGTAATATACGCAAATACAACTGTAAAAATGCCAATACCAGAGTAAAATATTTCTTAGCGTATTGCACTTAAAAGTTATAGACCTCTGAAAAATATGTTTAGATATTGATACATATTCGTTTCAAATGAGACGTATTGCAGTAATATACGCAAATACGAGCGTTTAAATGCCAATACCAGAGAAAAATATTTCTTAGCGTATTGCACTAAAACGTTATAGACCTCTGAAAAATATGTTCAGATATTGATACATATTCGTTTCAAATGAGACGTATTGCAGTAATATACGCAAATACAACTGTAAAAATGCCAATACCAGAGTAATATATTTCTTTACGCATTGGACTAGAAAGTTATAGGCCTCCATGAAATACGTTCAGATATTGATACAAATTCGTTTCAAATGAGACATATTGCAGTAATATACGCAAATACGAGCGTTTAAATGCCAATATAAAAGTAAAATATTTCTTAGCATATTGCACTTAAAAGTTATAGACCTCTGAAAAACATGGTTAGATATTGATACATATTAGTTTCAAATGAGACGTATTGCAGTAATATACGCAAATACAACTGTAAAAATGCCAATACCAGAGTAATATATTTCTTTACGTATTGGACTAGAAAGTTATAGGCCTCCATAAAATATGTTCAGATATTGATACAAATTCGTTTCAAATGAGACATATTGCAGTAATATACGCAAATACGAGCGTTTAAATGCCAATACCAGAGTAAAATATTTCTTAGCGTATTGCACTAAAATGTTATAGACCTCTGAAAAATATGTTTAGATATTGATAGATATTCGTTTCAAATGAGACGTATTGCAGTAATATACGCAAATACAACTGTAGAAATGCCAATACCAGAGTAAAATATTTCTTAGCGTATTGCACTAAAAAGTTATAGACCTCTGAAAAATATGTTTAGATATTGATACTTTTTCGTTTCAAATGAGACGTATTGCAGTAATATACGCAAATACAACTGTAAAAATGCCAATACCAGAGTAATATATTTCTTTACGTTTTGGACTAGAAGGTTATAGGCCTCCATTAAATATGTTCAGATATTGTTACAAATTCGTTTCAAATGAGACATATTGCAGATATATACGCAAATACGAGCGTTTAAATGCCAATACCAGAGTAAAATATTTCTAAGCGTATTGCACTAAAAAGTTATAGACCTCTGAAAAACATGGTTAGATATTGATACATATTAGTTTCAAATGAGACGTATTGCAGTAATATACGCAAATACAACTGTAAAAATGCCAATACCAGAGTAATATATTTCTTTACGTATTGGACTAGAAAGTTATAGGCCTCCATAAAATATGTTCAGATATTGATACAAATTCGTTTCAAATGAGACATATTGCAGTAATATACGCAAATACGAGCGTTTAAATGCCAATACCAGAGTAAAATATTTCTTAGCGTATTGCACTAAAATGTTATAGACCTCTGAAAAATATGTATAGATATTGATAGATATTCGTTTCAAATGAGACGTATTGCAGTAATATACGCAAATACAACTGTAAAAATGCCAATACCAGAGTCAAATATTTCTTAGCGTATTGCACTAAAAAGTTATAGACCTCTGAAAAATATGTTTAGATATTGATACTTTTTCGTTTCAAATGAGACGTATTGCAGTAATATACGCAAATACAACTGTAAAAATGCCAATACCAGAGTAATATATTTCTTTACGTTTTGGACTAGAAAGTTATAGGCCTCCATTAAATATGTTCAGATATTGTTACAAATTCGTTTCAAATGAGACATATTGCAGATATATACGCAAATACGAGCGTTTAAATGCCAATACCAGAGTAAAATATTTCTAAGCGTATTGCACTAAAAAGTTATAGACCTCTGAAAAATATGTTCAGATATTGATACATATTCGTTTCAAATGAGACGTATTGCAGTAATATACGCAAATACAACTGTAAAAATGCCAATACCAGAGTAATATATTTCTTTACGTATTGGACTAGAAAGTTATAGGCCTCCATTGAATATGTTCAGATATTGATACAAATTCGTTTCAAATGAGACATATTGCAGTAATATACGCAAATACGAGCATTCAAATGCCAATACCAGAGTAAAATATTTCTTAGCATATTCCACTAAAATGTTATAGACCTCTGAAAAATATGTTCAGATATTGATACATGTTCGTTTCAAATGAGACGTATTGCAGTAATATACGCAAATACAACTGTAAAAATGCCAATACCAGAGTAATAGATTTCTTTACGTATTGGACTAGAAAGTTATAGGCCTCCATAAAAAAAGTTCAGATATTGATACAAATTCGTTTCAAATGAGACATATTGCAGTAATATACGCAAATACGAGCGTTTAAATGCCAATATAAGAGTAAAATATTTCTAGCGTATTGCACTTAAAAGTTATAGACCTCTGAAAAATATGTTTAGGTATTGATACATATTCGTTTCAAATGAGACGTATTGCAGTAATATACGCAAATACGAGCGTTTAAAGGCCAATACCAGAAAAAAATATTTCTTAGCGTTTTGTACTAAAAAGTTATAGACCTCTGAAAAATATGTTCAGATATTGATACATATTCGTTTCAAATGAGACGTATTGCAGTAATATACACAAATACAACTGTAAAAATGCCAATATCAGAGCAATATATTTCTTTACGCATTGGACTAGAAAGTTATAGGCCTCCATAAAATATGTTCAGATATTGATACAAATTCGTTTCAAATGCGACATTTTGCAGTAATATACGCAAATACGATCGTTTAAATGCCAATACCAGAGTAAAATTTTTCTTAGATTATTGCACTAAAAAGTTATAGACCTCTGAAAAATATGTTCAGATATTGATACATATTCGTTTCAAATGAGACGTATTGCAGTAATATACGCAAATACGAGCGTTTAAATGCCAATACCAGAAAAAAATACTTCTTAGCGTATTGCACTAAAATGTTATAGACCTCTGAAAAATATGTTCAGATATTGATACATATTCGTTTCAAATGAAACGTATTGCAGTAATATACGCAAATACAACTGTAAAAATGCCAATACCAGAGTAAAATATTTCTTAGCGTATCGCACTAAAAAGTTATAGACCTCTGAAAAATATGTTCAGATATTGATACTTTTTCGTTTCAAATGAGACGTATTGCAGTAATATACGCAAATACAACTGTAAAAATGCCAATACCAGAGTAAAATATTTCTTTACGTATTGGACTAGAAAGTTATAGGCCTCCATTAAATATGTTCAAAAATTGATGCTTTTTCGTTTCAAATGAGACGTTTTGCAGTAATATACGCAAATACAACTGTAAAAATGCCAATACCAGAGTAATATATTTCTTTACGTATTGGACTAGAAAGTTATAGGCCTCCATTAAATATGTTCAGATATTGATACAAATTCGTTTCAAATGAGACATATTGCAGTAATATACGCAAATACGAGCGTTTGAATGCCAATACCAGAGTAAAATATTTCTTAGCGTATTGCACTAAAAAGTTATAGACCTCTGAAAAATATGTTCAGATATTGATACATATTCGTTTCAAATGAGACGTATTGCAGTAATATACGCAAATACCACTGTAAAACTGCCAATACCAGAGTAATATATTTCTTTACGCATTAGACTAGAAAGATATAGGCCTCCATAAAATATGTTCAGATATTGATACAAATTCGTTTCAAATGCGACATTTTACAGTAATATACGCAAATACGATCGTTTAAATGCCAATACCAGAGTAAAATATTTCTTAGCTTATTGCACTAAAAAGTTATAGACCTCTGAAAAATATGTTCAGATATTAATACATATTCGTTTCAAATGAGACGTATTACAGTAATATACGCAAATACAACTGTAAAAAAACCAATACCAGAGTAATATATTTCGTTACGTATTGGACTAGAAAGTTATAGGCCTCCATAAAATATGTTCAGATATTGATACAAATTCGTTTCAAATGAGACATATTGCAGTAATATACGCAAACACTAGCATTTAAATGCCAATACCAGAGTAAAATATTTCTTAGCGTATTGCACTAAAAAATTATAGACCTCTGAAAAATATGTTCAGATATTGATACATATTCGTTTCAAATGAGACGTATTGCAGTAATATATGCAAATACAACTGTAAAAATGCCAATACCAGAGTAATATATTTCTTAACGTATTGGACTAGAAAGTTATAGGCCTCCATAAAATATGTTCAGATATTGATACAAATTCGTTTCAAATGAGACATATTGCAGTAATATACGCAAATACGAGCGTTTAAATAACAATACCAGAGTAAAATATTTCTTAGCGTATTGCACTAAAATGTTATAGACCTCTGAAAAATATGTTCAGATATTGATACATATTCGTTGCAAATGAGACGTATTGCAGTAATATACGCAAATACAACTGTATAAATGCCAATACCAGAGTAATATATTTCTTTACGTATTGGACTGGAAAGTTATAGGCCTCCATAAAATATGTTCAGATATTGATACAAATTCGTTTCAAATGAGACCTATTGCCGTAATATACGCAAATACGAGCGTTTAAAGGCCAATACCAGAGTAAAATATTTCTTAGCGTATTGCACTAAAAAGTTATAGACCTCTGAAAAATATGTTCAGATATTGATACATATTCGTTTCAAATGAGACGTATTGCAGTAATATACCCAAATACAACTGTAAAAATGCCAATACCAGAGTGATATTTATTTCTTTACGCATTGGACTAGAAAGTTATAGGCCTCCATAAAATATGTTCAGATATTGATACAAATTCGTTTCAAATGCGACATTTTGCAGTAATATACGCAAATACGATCGTTTAAATGCCAATACCAGAGTAAAATATTTCTTAACTTATTGCACTAAAAAGTTATAGACCTCTGAAAAATATGTTCAGATAATGATACATATTCGTTTCAAATGAGACGTATTGCAGTAATATACGCAAATACAACTGTAAAAATGCCAATACCAGAGTAATATATTTCTTTACGTATTGGACTAGAATGTTATAGGCCTCCATAAAATATGTTCAGATATTGATACAAATTCGTTTCAAATGCGACATTTTGCAGTAATATACGCAAAGACGATCGTTTAAATACCAATACCAGAGTAAAATATTTTTTAGCTTATTGCACTAAAAAGTTATAGACCTCTGAAAAATATGTTCAGATATTGATACATATTCGTTTCAAATGAGACGTATTACAGGAATATACGCAAATACAACTGTAAAAAAACCAATACCAGAGTAATATATTTCTTTACGTATTGGACTAGAAAGTTATAGGCCTCCATAAAATATGTTCAGATATTGATACAAATTCGTTTCAAATGAGACATATTGCAGTAATATACGCAAACACGAGCGTTTTAATGCCAATACCAGAGTAAAATATTTCTTAGCGTATTGCACTAAAAAATTATAGACCTCTGAAAAATATGTTCAGATATTGATACATATTCGTTTCAAATGAGACGTTTTTGCAGTAATATACGCAAATACAACTGTAAAAATGCCAATACCAGAGTAATATATTTCTTTACGTATTGGACTAGAAAGTTATAGGCCTCCATAAAATATGTTCAGATATTGATACAAATTCGTTTCAAATGAGACCTATTGCCGTAATATACGCAAATACGAGCGTTTAAATGCCAATACCAGAGTAAAATATTTCTTAGCGTATTGCACTAAAAAGTTATAGACCTCTGAAAAATATGTTCAGATAATGATACATATTTGTTTCAAATGAGACGTATTGCAGTAATATACGCAAATACAACTGTAAAAATGCCAATACCAGAGTAGTATATTTCTTTACGCATTGGACTAAAAAGTTATAGGCCTCCATAAAATATGTTCAGATATTGATACAAATTCGTTTCAAATGCGACATTTTGCAGTAATATACACAAATACGATCGTTTAAAAGCCAATACCAGAGTAAAATATTTCTTAGCGTATTGCACTAAACAGTTATAGACCTCTGAAAAATATGTTCAGATATTGATACATATTCGTTTCAAATGAGACGTATTGCAGTAATATACGCAAATACAACTGTAAAAATGCCATTACCAGAGTAATATATTTCTTTACGCTTTGGACTAGAAAGTTATAGGCCTCCATAAAATATGTTCAGATATTGATACAAATTCGTTTCAAATGAGACATATTGCAGTAATATACGCAAATACGAGCGTTTAAATGCCAATATAAGAGTAAAATATTTCTTAGCGTATTGCACTTAAAAATTATAGACCTCTGAAAAACATGGTTAGATATTGATACATATTAGTTTCAATTGAGACGTATTGCAGTAATATACGCAAATATAAATGTAAAAATGCCAATACCAGAGAAATATATTTCTTTACGTATTGGACTAGAAAGTTATAGGCCTCCATAAAATATGTTCAGATATTGATACAAATTCGTTTCAAATGAGACATATTGCAGTAATATACGAAAATACGAGCGTTTAAATGCCAATACCAGAGTAAAATATTTCTTAGCGTATTGCACTAAAATGTTATAGACCTCTGAAAAATATGTTTAGATATTGATAGATATTCGTTTCAAATGAGACGTATTGCAGCAATATACGCAAATACAACTGTAAAAATGCCAATACCAGAGTAAAATATTTCTTAGCGTATTGCACTAAAAACTTATAGACCTCTGAAAAATATGTTTAGATATTGATACTTTTTCGTTTCAAATGAGACGTATTGCAGTAATATACGCAAATACAACTGTAAAAATGCCAATACCAGAGTAATATATTTCTTTACGTATTGGACTAGAAAGTTATAGGCCTCCATTAAATATGTTCAGATATTGTTACAAATTCGTTTCAAATGAGACATATTGCAGATATATACGCAAATACGAGCGTTTAAATGCCATTACCAGAGTAAAATATTTCTAAGCGTATTGCACTAAAAAGTTATAGACCTCTGAAAAATATGTTCAGATTTTGATACATATTCGTTTCAAATGAGACGTATTGCAGTAATATACGCAAATACAACTGTAAAAATGCCAATACCAGAGTAATATATTTCTTTACGTATTGGACTAGAAAGTTATAGGCCCCCATTAAATATGTTCAGATATCGATACAAATTCGTTTCAAATGAGACATATTGCAGTAATATACGCAAATACGAGCATTCAAATGCCAATACCAAAGTAAAATATTTCTTAGCGTATTGCACTAAAATGTTATAGACCTCTGAAAAATATGTTCAGATATTGATACATGTTCGTTTCAAATGAGACGTATTGCAGTAATATACGCAAATACAACTGTAAAAATGCCAATACCAGAGTAATATATTTCTTTACGTATTGGACTAGAAAGTTATAGGCCTCCATAAAATATGTACAGATATTGATACAAATTCGTTTCAAATGAGACATATTGCAGTAATATACGCAAATACGAGCGTTTAAATGCCAATATAAGAGTAAAATATTTCTTAGCGTATTGCACTTAAAAGTTATAGACCTCTGAAAAATATGTTTAGATATTGATACATATTCGTTTCAAATGAGACGTATTGCAGTAATATACGCAAATACGAGCGTTTAAATGCCAATACCAGAGAAAAATATTTCTTAGCGTATTGCACTAAAAAGTTATAGACCTCTGAAAAATATGTTCAGATATTGATACATATTCGTTTCAAATGAGACGTATTGCAGTAACATACGCAAATACAACTGTAAAAATGCCAATACCAGTGTAATATATTTCTTTACGCATTGGACAAGAAAGTTATAGGCCTCCATAAAATATGTTCAGATATTGATACAAATTCGTTTCAAATGCGACATTTTGCCGTAATAAACGCAAATACGATCGTTTAAATGCCAATACCAGAGTAAAATATTTCTTAGCGTATTGCACTAAAAAGTTATAGACCTCTGAAAAATATGTTCAGATATTGATACATATTCGTTTCAAATGAGACGTATTGCAGTAATATACGCAAATACAACTGTAAAAATGCCAATACCAGACTAATATATTTCTTTACGTATTGGACTAGAAAGTTATAGGCCTCCATAAAAAATGTTCAGATATTTATACAAATTCGTTTCAAATGAGACATATTGCATTAATATACGCAAATACGAGCGTTTAAATGCAGAGTAAAATATTTCTTAGCGTATTGCACTAAAAAGTTATAGACCTCTGAAAAATATGTTCAGATATTGATACATGTTCGTTTCAAATGAGACGTATTGCAGTAATATACGCAAATACAACTGTAAAAATGCCAATACCAGAGTAATATATTTCTTTACGCATTGTACTAGAAAGTTATAGGCCTCCATAAAATATGTTCAGATATTGATACAAATTCGTTTTAAATGAGACATATTGCAGTAATATACGCAAATACGAGCGTTTAAATGCCAATATAAGAGTAAAATATTTCTTAGCGTATTGCACTTAAAAGTTATAGACCTCTGAAAAATATGTTTAGATATTGATACATTTTCGTTTCAAATGAGACGTATTGCAGTAATATACGCCAATATAACTGTAAAAATGCCAATACCAGAGTAATATATATTACCCCCTGCGGGTGAGGGTTAGAATTCACCCGCAGCACCTCTGCTGGTCGTAAGAGGCGACCAATGGGCGAGGAAGGTACCTCGTAAAAAACACACAGTTCCATCTGAACTTTTACCGGAAGATTAGTGGGCCAATCTTCTGCGGACTTTTCTTTCTTATTATTTTGCTCACCCGCGTGTTTGCCGTGCGTGGAGACCCGTAAGGAAGGAGAAGATGATCCTGGTGGTTGAGCTTATACGCAACACACCTCTTTGGCTTCGGATTCTTGCGAAACGGGCGGTCAGATACTAACCCTATCTGGCCAATCGGCTTGCCGTTACGTTCTCAGTACCGGTAAGGTGAGTCCCACGGCCCTGGAGGTAAGTCTTCAGACGTTGGAGAGAGTGGCTCGCAGCGGTCTGAAGCTTATTGCCAGGTGAGGGGGACTATATCTCCTGGTTAGCCCTGGCGATCACGCCAGTTTGTGGTGTGACGTCCCAAATTGTGGCTCCGTGGTGGGTGGGGAGACCAGGAGATGAATCTTTCTATTTGTTTATGGCAACAAAAACAAAAACCCCGGGGGCCCCTGGCGAGGAGCCTGAACGAACTGGCTGGTGGAGAACCTAAATCCACCAAACGGTTACGCGACGGTACTCTTTTGGTTGAAACAGCTAATTCTTTGCAGACCAAGTCTTTATTAAAAGCGACAGTTTTATTTGGCATGCCTATTGTAGTGGAGGCGCACAAGTCCCTCAACTCATGTCAGGGCGTAATATCATGTTACGACCTGCTATTTGTTGAGATGGACGAGTGCAAGCGGGAACTTGCAAGTCAGGGTGTTATTGACTGTCGACGGCTTACTTCCAAGAGGAACGGCGAAGTTAAAAATACAACGTCAGTAGTTTTAACTTTTGGACTAGATAAGCTTCCAGACAGGATTAAGGTTGGGTTTCACAGTTGCTCTGTGAGACCATACTTTCCTCGACCAATGCGATGTTTTAAATGCCAGAAATTCGGGCACAATGCATCCCGTTGTGACGCACAGGCTGTGTGTCCACGGTGCAGTGAACAGGAGCATTTGGGCGAGGAATGTAAAGGTCCGGCCCATTGCGTAAATTGTTCTGGCAATCATCCTTCTTTTTTTGCTGATTGTCCACGCAATCAGGAAGAAAAGAAGATAATTGAAATCAAAATTATGGATAAGATTTCCTATTTCGACGCCCGCAAGAAGTTCAAAACACAGACCAGTCCTGTCTTTAGCCGTTCTTTCGCCACAATCGCTGCTACTCCCGTTTTAAAAATATCCATTGCCGTTCAGACTGATGACTTTCCTTTCTCTAATATTTCTACAAGTGTTCCAAATTTACCTTCTGTTAAAACAAACATTCCAAAATCTAAAGTTAATCAAAATTTAAAATCCAGATCGAATGCAGCTGTAAAAATCATAGACCAACCAAAATTAAAATTGACCGTTAAACCAAAGCAAAAAATTATTCATATAAAGACAAGCCCTAGTTCTACGCCGAAATCTATTTCGAAAAAACATTCCATGGAGGTACGAGAAACATCTAGTGTTTCGAGTTCTTCCATCTCCAAATTTTCTCCTAGTAAGGGATCTCAATCTTCGAGATCCTCTTCTCCTATGGAAGTCACTAGCTTTAAACTTTCTAGGCCAGAGCGAGATAAATCTTCCACACCCAAATAATGCCTCCCATACTACAATGGAATTGTAATGGTTTCTACAGCCATTTTGAGGAATTTAAAGCTCTTAAGGCCGAGCAGACTCCCTCTTGCATATGCTTACAAGAAACACATTTTCGAGACACCAGAGCTGTTTCATTACGAGGCTTCTCAGTATTTCGTACTGATGTGCCTACTGGTGGCCAAGCTCGTGGTGGAGTAGCGATTCTGGTTCGCGAAAATGTGTATTGTGAGGAGATTACTTTGAATTCTGCATTACAAGCTGTAGCTGTCCGTGTTGCTATTCCTTTTCTGGTCACTTTATGTTCTATCTATCTTCCTCCAAACGACAATGTCGATATGCGTGATATCGTTGAATTGATTGATCAATTGCCTGCTCCATTCATTCATATGGGCGATTTCAACGCCCATAATCCTGAATGGGGATCAGGTACGATTAATCAACGCGGTAGACGTTTGGAACACCTATTCACCGCAAGTACACATGTCATCTTAAATGATGGTAGCATGACACATTTTTCTGCCGCGTGGAGATCTTTCACTGCGATTGATCTAACGATCTGTTCTGCAGCAATAGCTCCATTGTTTGAGTGGCATGTGCACTCAGACTTGCATCAAAGTGACCACTTTCCGATCGTTCTGAAAGTTTTGCAGAACTCAGATTCTGATGCTCGTTGTCCGAAATGGGCTTTAAAGCGAGCAGATTGGAATCTGTTCTCGGAGTTGGCCGTATTTGGTGAAAGTGTTTTCGTTGACGTGGACGACCATGTTCGGTATTTCACGGATACAATCAAGTCTGCTGCATAAGAGAGTATTCCTCTAACACCTATTCATTCTAATAGAATACCCGTTCCCTGGTGGAACGATGAGTGCAAGATTGCTATCCGAGAAAAACGACGTATTTTTCGCCATTTCAGGCGATTTCCAACCACCGAGAATATGATCCATTACTTCCAAGCCAAGGCAAAAGCTAGAAGAATTGTTCGGAAGAGTAAGAAAGCGTCATGGCAGAAATACATTTCTTCCATTACAACCTCCACTCCAGTTTCTAAAGTATGGGAGAAGGTCAGAAAAATATCTGGCCGCTCAAAATCTAGCACTGTTTCTGGCCTAAAAATCAATGGCAATGTCATTACCGGTCGGTCTGATGTTGCTAATATTATAGCATCCACTTTCGCGGATACATCAAGTTCCAATCACTATCCAGCTGAGTTCCTCGCTCGAAAATCAATCTTGGAACGTCAATGTCTCAATTTTGTTTCGCCGGGCGATGAAATCTACAATCTTTCTTTCAGCGTGGATGAACTTGAAAGTGCGATTTCAGATTCTCACGACAGCGCTCCTGGACCTGATTCTATTCACTACCAGATGCTTCGCCATTTGAATCCTGCTGGAAAAACATTTCTTTTACAAATGTATAATCGCATTTGGTTTTCCGGTATCTGCCCAACACCATGGCGTGATGCGATTATTGTACCAATCCCAAAGCCTGGAAAAGACAAAACACTGCCATCTAGCTATCGCCCAGTCTCGCTTACCAGTTGTGTCTGCAAGCTCATGGAACGCATGATCAACAGGCGTCTTGTTTGGTTCCTGGAATCAAACAACCTGCTGGATAACATCCAGTGCGGCTTCCGCCGTTTCCGTTCCACTGCAGACCACCTGATAAGACTTGAATCAATCATCCGGGATGCTTTTCTCAACAAGCAACATATGGTAGCTGTATTTTTTGATATTTCCCGGGCCTATGATACCACTTGGCGTTTTGGTATTATGCGCACTTTACACTCCTGGGGCTTAAGAGGTAATCTTCCCATATTTCTTGAAAGCTTTCTTTCCTTAAGGAAGTTTCAAGTTCGTGTGGGAAATGACCTCTCCAACATTTTTACTCAAGAAAACGGAGTACCGCAAGGGTCTATTCTGAGTGTCACGTTGTTTGCTGTGGCCATCAACGGTGTTGCACAGTGTATTCGTTCACCTGTGCTGGGTTCCTTGTACGTGGACGACTTGGCAATTTTCTGCAGTTCTCGCAATATGGCTTCCATAGAGCGTCAGCTGCAGTTAACAATCAATCGTCTTCATACCTGGGCTACTGAGCAAGGTTTCGTATTTTCTGCGGCCAAGACAGAGTGCATTCACTTCTGTCAACGCCGTCACCTTCACTTAGATCCTGTTCTCTCTCTCAACGGTACTGATCTTCCATTTGTGGAAACTGCCCGTTTTCTTGGTCTTCTATTTGACAAGAAGCTTAACTGGCGTGCCCATCTTGTGGCTTTGAAGGCAAAATGTCGGCGTTCTCTAAATCTATTGCGAGTTCTTTCTTCCAAATCGTGGGGTGCCGATAGAATTTCTATGCTGCGCCTGTATCGGGCTTTGATACGCTCCAAGCTGGACTATGGCTGTATCGCTTACGCGTCTGCCAGGCCATCCGTTATCAAAACCATTGATACGATACACCATACTGGTATTCGTCTTGCTACTGGTGCTTTTCGTACCAGCCCAATACCAAGTTTATTGTGCGAAGCTGGCGAGCCTTCTCTGTATGATCGTCGCAGGCTTTTGACCATGAACTACACGGCAGCCATGAAGTCGAAACCATATCACCTGGTTTTTGACACTGTCTTTGGTCAACAGTTTGCGGAGATTTATGACAGAAGGGCTCGTTCGGTGGGTTCCGTTTCTATCAGATCTCGCAATACTTTTGGAGAGGTTAATTTTGAACTTCCTTCAACCCCAGACACTTCTTTCAGCCCCTTTCCACCTTGGACATTTTCCCGTCCGAATACCAACTATGCGCTTTCAAAGCTGGATCGTTCCGCTACTCCACCCATTCTGTTCCAACGTGAGTTTGCTCGAATCATTGCCAACTATCGGCAATGGATTCGCATTTACACCGACGGTTCGAAGAGTAACGACAGGGTTGCATGTACTTTTATATCGGCAAGAGGTGCATGTGAGTTTCGACTTCACAAACTCTCGTCCGTATACACGGCAGAGTTGTATGCACTCTACCAAGCACTTCTCTTTATTTCTAGACTCGCACGTAATTCTTTTGTTATTGTGTCGGACTCAATGAGCGCTTTGAAAGCGATTGATTCTTTGTACCCCAAACATCTTCTCTTGCAACAGATACAAGCAACCTTGATGACATTATCGTCAAAAGGGTCTATCGTGCGCTTTATTTGGGTACCGAGTCATGTTGGTATTCGCGGGAACGAAGCAGCTGATGCAGCAGCTAAGCGAGCTTTGTCCAAGGCCACCATTGATTATGATCGGGTGCTTGCTGATGACCTCAAAGGTCATTTTAAGCATCTGATCATGAATCAGTGGCAGGAAAGGTGGAGTCATATAGTTTCTAACAAGCTTAAAAATGTTAAGCACAACGTGAGGTCATGGGATTCTTCCCATAGGGCATCCCGAAAGGAGGAGGTCGCTGTGGCGAGACTCCGGATAGGGCACACCTGGTGGACGCATGGTCATCTTTTGCGCCGTGAGGAGGCTCCGATGTGCGAAACGTGTGACACTGCTTTGACAGTGGCGCACGTTTTGTTGGAGTGCTCCCAGTTTACCGAGCAGCGAAACAGGGCGGATCTGTCACTTGACCTGTCGGTGGCCCTTGGTGACCATTCGACACTCATTGACAGGGTCGTCCTGTTCCTCAGGAATACAGGTCTATTTGCCTTTATTTAAAAGTGCTAGCTTTGTCATTAATTTTATTTATACACGTATTTTTTTTTTAGCACTCAATAATATTTTACAATATTATTTATTTTTACAATTTTAAACCTGTACATTTTATTTATTTATATATACATTTATTAATATTATACATTTAATAGATATTAAGTTTACAATTTTATTTTTACATAACATATATTTAGTTAGTTTCTTTCATAATATAGTTTATGGCGTGAATAGCCCAAGAGGCTGATACGCCTTTAAATTTTAATCCTACTACTACTTGCACTAAAATGTTATAGACCTCTGAAAAATATGTTTAGATATTGATACATGTTCGTTTCAAATGAGACGTATTGCAGTAATATACGCAAATACAACTGTAAAAATGCCAATACCAGAGTAAAACATTTCTTAGCGTATCGCACTAAAAAGTTATAGACCTGTGAAAAATATGTTCAGATATTGATACATATTCGTTTCAAATGAGACGTATTGCAGTAATATACGCAAATACAAATGTAAAAATGCCAATACCAGAGTTATATATATCTTTACGCATTGGACTAGAAAGTTATGGGCCTCCATAAAATATATTCAGATATTGATACAAATTCGTTTCAAATGCGACATTTTGCAGTAATATACGCAAATACGATCGTTTAAATGCCCATACCAGAGTAAAATATTTCTTAGCTTATTGCACTAAAAAGTTATAGACCTCTGAAAAATATGTTCAGATATTGATACATGTTCGTTTCAAATGAGACGTATTGCAGTAATATACGCAAATACAACTGTAAAAATGCCAATACCAGAGTAAAATATTTCTTAGCGTATCGCACTAAAAAGTTATAGACCTCTGAAAAATATGTTCAGATATTGATACATATTCGTTTCAAATGAGACGTATTGCAGTAATATACGCAAATACAACTGTAAAAATGCCAATACCAGAGTAATATATTTCTTTACGTATTGGACTAGAAAGTTATAGGCCTCCATAAAATATGTTCAGATATTGATACAAATTCGTTTCAAAAGAGACATATTGCAGTAATATACGCAAATACGAGCGATTAAATGCCAATACCAGAGTAAAATATTTCTTAGCGTATTGCACTAAAATGTTATAGACCTCTGAAAAATATGTTCAGATATTGATACATATTCGTTTCAAATGAGACGTATTGCAGTAATATACGCAAATACAACTGTAAAAATGCCAATACCGGAGTAATATATTTCTTTATGTATTGGACTAGAAAGTTATAGGCCGCCATTAAATATTTTCAGATATTGATACAAATTCGTTTCAAATGAGACATATTGCAGTAATATACGCAAATACGAGCGTTTAAATTCCAATACCAGAGAAAAATATTTCTTAGCGTATTGCACTAAAAAGTTATAGACCTCTGAAAAATATGTTCAGATATTGATACATATTCGTTTCAAATGAAACGTATTGCAGTAATATACGCAAATACAACTGTAAAAATGCCAATACCAGAGTAATATATTTCTTTACGTATTGGACTAGAAAGTTATAGGCCTCCATAAAATATGTTCAGATATTGATACAAATTCGTTTCAAATGAGACATATTGCAGTAATATACGCAAATACGAGCGTTTAAATGCCAATACTAGAGTAAAATATTTCTTAGCGTATTGCACTAAAATGTTATAGACCTCTGAAAAATATGTTTAGATATTGATAGATATTCGTTTCAAATGAGACGTATTGCAGTAATATACGCAAATACAACTGTAAAAATGCCAATACCAGAGTAAAATATTTCTTAGCGTATCGCACTAAAAAGTTATAGATCTCTGAAAAATATGTTCAGATATTGATCCTTTTTCGTTTCAAATGAGATGTATTGCAGTAATATACGCAAATACAACTGTAAAAATGCCAATACCAGAGTAATATATTTCTTTACGTATTGGACTAGAAAGTTATAGGCCTCCATTAAATATGTTCAGATATTGATACAAATTCGTTTCAAATGAGACATATTGCAGTAATATACGCAAATACGAGCGTTTAAATGCCAATACCAGAGTAAAATATTTCTTAGCGTATTGCACGAAAATGTTATAGACCTCTGAAAAATATGTTGAGATATTGATACATATTCGTTTCAAATGAGACGTATTGCAGTAATATACGCAAATACAACTGTAAAAATGCCAATACCAGAGTAATATATTTCTTTACGTATTGGACTAGAAAGTTATAGGCCTCCATAAAATATGTTCAGATATTGATACAAATTCGTTTCAAATGAGACATATTGCAGTAATATACGCAAATACGAGCGTTTAAATGCCAATACCAGAGTAAAATATTTCTTAGCGTATTGCACTAAAAAGTTATAGACCTCTGAAAAATATGTTCAGATATTGAAACATATTCGTTTCAAATGAGACGTATTGCAGTAATATACGCAAATACAACTGTAAAAATGCCAATACCAGAGTAATATATTTCTTTACGCATTGGACTAGAAAGTTATGGGCCTCCATAAAATATGTTCAGATATTGATACAAATTCGTTTCAAATGAGACATATTGCAGTAATATACGCAAATACGAGCGTTTAAATGCCAATATAAGAGTAAAATATTTCTTAGCGTATTGCAATTAAAAGTTATAGACCCCTGAAAAATATGTTTAGATATTGATACAAATTCGTTTCAAATGAGACGTATTGCAGTAATATACGCAAATAGAACTGTAAAAATGCCAATACCAGAGTAATATATTTCTTTACGCATTGGACTAGAAAGTTATAGGCCTCCATAAAATATGGTCAGATATTGATACAAATTCGTTTCAAATGAGACATATTGCAGTAATATACGCAAATACGAGCGTTCAGATGCCAATACCAGAGTAAAATATTTCTTAGCGTATTGCACTAAAATGTTATAGACCTCTGAAAAATATGTTCAGATATTGATACATGTTCATTTCAAATGAGACGTATTGCAGTAATATACGCAAATACAACTGTAAAAATGCCAATACCAGAGTAAAACATTTCTTAGCGTATCGCACTAAAAAGTTATAGACCTCTGAAAAATATGTTCAGATATTGATACATATTGGTTTCAAATGAGACGTATTACAGTAATATACGCAAATACTACTGTAAAAAACCAATACTAGAGTAATACATTTCTTTACGTATTGGACTAGAAAGTTATAGGCCTCCATAAAATATGTTCAGATATTGATACAAATTCGTTTCAAATGAGACATATTGCAGTCATATACGCAAATACGAGCGTTTAAATGCCAATATAAGAGTAAAATATTTCTTAGCGTATTGCACTTAAAAGTTATAGACCTCTGAAAAATATGTTGAGATATTGATATATATTCGTTTCAAATGAGACGTATTGCAGTAATATTCGCAAATACAACTGTAAAAATGCCAATACCAGAGTAATATATATTTCTTTACGTATTGGACTAGAATGTTATAGGCCTCCATAAAATATGTTCAGATATTGATACAAATTCGTTTCAAATGAGACATATTGCAGTAATGAACGCAAATACGAGCGTTCAATTGCCAATATCAGAGTAAAATATTTCTTAGCGTATTGCACTAAAATGTTATAGACCTCTGAAAAATATGTTCAGATATTGATACATATTCGTTTCAAATGAGACATATTGCGGTAATATACGCAAATACAACTGTAAAAATGCCAATACCAGAGTAATATATTTCTTTACGCATTGGACTAGTAAGTTATAGGCCTCCATAAAATATCTTCAGATATTGATACAAATTCGTTTCAAATGAGATATATTGCAGTAATATACGCAAATACGAGCGTTTAAATGCCAATACCAGAGTAAAATATTTCTTAGCGTATTGCACTAAAAAGTTATAGACCTCTGAAAAATATGTTCAGATATTGATACATATTCGTTTCAAATGAGACGTATTACAGTAATATACGCAAATACAACTGTAAAAATGCCAATACCAGAGTAATATATTTCTTTACGCATTGGACTAGAAAGTTATAGGCCTCCATAAAATATGTTCAGATATTGATACATATTTGTTTCAAATGAGACGTTTTACAGTAATATACGCAAATACTACTGTAAAAAAACCAATACTAGAGTAATATATTTCTTTACGTATTGGACTAGAAAGTTATAGGCCTCCATAAAAAATGTTCAGATATTGATACAAATTCGTTTCAAATGAGACATATTGCAGTAATATACGCAAATACGAGCGTTCAAATGCCAATACCAGAGTAAAATATTTCTTAGCGTATTGCACTAAAGTGTTATAGGCCTCTGAAAAATATGTTCAGATATTGATACATGCTCGTTTCAAATGAGACGTATTGCAGTAATATACGCAAATACAACTGTAAAAATGCCAATACCAGAGTAAAATATTTCTTAGCGTATCGCACTAAAAAGTTATAGACCTCTGAAAAATATGTTCAGTTATTGATACATATTCGTTTCAAATGAGACGTATTGCAGTAATATACGCAAATACAACTGTAAAAATGCCAATACCAGAGTAAAACATTTCTTAGCGTATCGCACTAAATAGTTATAGACCTCTGAAAAATATGTTCAGATATTGATACATATTGGTTTCAAATGAGACGTATTACTGTAATATACGCAAATACTACTGTAAAAAAACCAATACTAGAGTATTATATTTCTTTACGTATTGGACTAGAAAGTTATAGGCCTCCATAAAATATGTTCAGATATTGATACAAATTCGTTTCAAATGAGACATATTGCAGTCATATACGCAAATACGAGCGTTTAAATGCCAATATAAGAGTAAAATATTTCTTAGCGTATTGCACTTAAAAGTTATAGACCTCTGAAAAATATGTTTAGATATTGATATATATTCGTTTCAAATGAGACGTATTGCAGTAATATTCGCAAATACAACTGTAAAAATGCCAATACCAGAGTAATATATATTTCTTTACGTATTGGACTAGAATGTTATAGGCCTCCATAAAATATGTTCAGATATTGATACAAATTCGTTTCAAATGAGACATATTGCAGTAATGAACGCAAATACGAGCGTTCAAATGCCAATATCAGAGTAAAATATTTCTTAGCGTATTGCACTAAAATGTTATAGACCTCTGAAAAATATGTTCAGATATTGATACATATTCGTTTCAAATGAGACGTATTGCAGTAATATACGCAAATACAACTGTAGAAATGCCAATACCAGAGTAAAACATTTCTTAGCGTATCGCACTAAAAAGTTATAGAACTCTGAAAAATATGTTCAGTTATTGATACATATTCGTTTCAAATGAGACGTATTGCTGTAATATACGCAAATACAACTGTAAAAATGCCAATACCAGAGTAATATATTTCTTTACGCATTGGACTAGTAAGTTATAGGCCTCCATAAAATATGTTCAGATATTGATACAAATTCGTTTCAAATGAGATATATTGCAGTAATATACGCAAATACGAGCGTTTAAATGCCAATACCAGAGTAAAATATTTCTTAGCGTATTGCACTAAAACGTTATAGACCTCTGAAAAATATGTTCAGATATTGATACATATTCGTTTCAAATGAGACGTATTACAGTAATATACGGAAATACAACTGTAAAAATGCCAATACCAGAGTAATATATTTCTTTACGCATTGGACTAGAAAGTTATAGGCCTCCATAAAATATGTTCAGATATTGATACAAATTCGTTTCAAATGAGACATATTGCAGTAATATACGCAAATACGAGCGTTTAAATGCCAATATAAGAGTAAAATATTTCTTAGCGTATTGCACATAAAAGTTATAGACCTCTGAAGAATATGTTTAGATATTGATACATATTCGTTTCAAATGAGACGTATTGCAGTAATATACGCACATACAACTGTAAAAATGCCAAAACCAGAGTAAAACATTTCTTAGCGTATCGCACTAAAAAGTTATAGACCTCTGAAAAATATGTTCAGATATTGATACATATTCGTTTCAAATGAGACGTATTGCTGTAATATAAGCAAATACAACTGTAAAAATGCCAATACCAGAGTAATATATTTCTTTACGCATTGGACTGGTAAGTTATAGGCCTCCATAAAATATGTTCAGATATTTATACAAATTCGTTTCAAATGAGACATATTGCAGTAATGAACGCAAATACGAGCGTTCAAATGCCAATATCAGAGTAAAATATTTCTTAGCGTATTGCACATAAAAGTTATAGACCTCTGAAGAATATGTTTAGATATTGATACAAATTCGTTGCAAATGAGACATATTGCAGTAATATACGCAAATACGAGCGTTCAAATGCCAATACCAGAGTAAAATATTTCTTAGCGTATTGCACATAAAAGTTATAGACCTCTGTAGAATATGTTTAGATATTGATACAAATTCATTGCAAATGAGACATATTGCAGTAATATACGCAAATACGAGCGTTCAAATGCCAATACCAGAGTAAAATATTTCTTAGCGTATTGCACATAAAAGTTATAGACCTATGAAAAATATGTTCAGATATTGATACATATTCGTTTCAAATGAGACGTATTGCGGTAATATACGCAAATACAACTGTAAAAATGCCAATACCAGAGTAAAATATTTCTTAGCGTATCGCACTAAAAAGTTATAGACCTCTGAAAAATATGTTCAGATATTGATACTTTTTCGGTTCAAATGAGACGTATTGCAGTAATATACGCAAATACGAGCGTTTAAATGCCAATACCAGAGTAAAATATTTCTTAGCGTATTGCACTAAAATGTTATAGACCTCTGAAAAATATGTTTAGATATTGATACATATTCGTTTCAAATGAGACGTATTGCAGTTAAATACGCAAATACCACTGTAAAAATGCCAATACCAGAGTAATATATTTCTTTACGTATTGGACTAGAAAGTTATAGGCCTCCATAAAATATGTTCAGATATTGATACAAATTCGTTTCAAATGAGACATATTGCAGTAATATACGCAAATACGAGCGTTTAAATGCCAATACCAGAGTAAAATATTTCTTAGCGTATTGCACTAAGAAGTTATAGACCTCTGAAAAATATGTTTAGATATTGATACATATTCGTTTCAAATGAGACGTATTGCAGTAATATACGCAAATACAACTGTAAAAATGCCAATACCAGAGTAATATATTTCTTTACGTATTGTACTACAAAGTTATAGGCCTCCATAAAATATGTTCAGATATTGATATAAATTCGTTTCAAATGAGACATATTGCAGTAATATACGCAAATACGAGCGTTTAAATGCCAATACCAGAGTAAAATATTTCTTAGCGTATTGCACTAAAATGTTATAGACCTCTGAAAACATGTTCAGATATTGATACATATTCGTTTCAAATGAGACGTATTGCAGTAATATACGCAAATACAACTGTAAAAATGCCAATACCAGAGTAAAATATTTCTTAGCGTATCGCACTAAAAAGTTATAGACTTCTGGAAAATATGTTCAGATATTGATACATATTCGTTTCAAATGAGACGTATTGCAGTAATATACGCAAATACAACTGTAAAAATGTCAATACCAGAGTAATATATTTCTTTATGTAGTGGACTAGAAAGTTATAGGCCTCCATTAAATATGTTCAGATATTGATACAAATTCGTTTCAAATGAGACATATTGCAGTAATATACGCAAGTACGAGCGTTTAAATGCCAATACCAGAGAAAAATATTTCTTAGCGTATTGCACTAAAAAGTTATAGACCTCTGAAAAATATGTTCAGATATTGATACATATTCGTTTCAAATGAGACGTATTGCAGTAATATACGCAAATACAACTGTAAAAATGCCAACCAAAGAGTAATATATTTCTTTATGTATTGGACTAGAAAGTTATAGGCCTCCATAAAATATGTTCAGATATTGATAATTTATGGAGTCCTATAACTTTTTAGTACAATACGCTAAGAAATATATTACTCAGGTATTGGCATTTTAACGCTTGTATTTGAGTATATTAGTGCAATATGTCGCATTTGAAACGAATTTTAATCAATATCTGAACATATTTTATGGAGTCCTATAACTTTTTAGTGCAAGACGCTAAGAAATATATTACTCAGGTATTGGCAATTTAACGCTTGTATTTGCGTATATTACTGCAATTTGTCTCATTTGAAACGAATTTGAATGAATATCTGAACATATTTTATGGAGTCCTATAACTTTATAGTGCAAGACGCTAAGAAATATATTACTCTGGTATTGGCATTTTAACGCTTGTATTTGAGTATATTAGTGCAATATGTCTCATTTGAAACGAATTTTAATCAATATCTGAACATATTTTATGGAGTCCTATAACTTTTTAGTGCAAGACGCTAAGAAATATCTTACTCTGGTATTGGCATTTTAACGCTTGTATTTGCGTATATTACTGCAATATGTCTCATTTGAAACGAATTTGAATCAATATCTGAACATTTTTAATGGTGAACTATAACTTTTTAGTACAATACGCTAAGAAATATATTACTCAGGTATTGGCATTTTAACGCTTGTATTTGCGTATATTACTGAAAAATGTCTCATTTAAAACGAATTTGAATCAATATCTGAACATAATTTATTGGGTCCTATAACTTTTTGGTGCAATACGCTACGAAATATATTACTCTGGTATTGGCTTTTTAACGCTTGTCTTTGAGTATATTAGTGCAATATGTCTCATTTGAAACGAATTTTAATCAATATCTGAACATATTTTATGGAGTCCTATAACTCATTAGTGCAAGACGCTAGTATATAAGTGCAATATGTCTCATTTGAAACAAATTTGAATCAATATCTGAACATATTTTATTGGGTCCTATAATTTTTTGGTGCAATACGCTACGAAATATATTACTCTGGTATTGGCATTTTAACGCTTGTATTTGAGTATATAAGTGCAATATGTCTCATTTGAAACAAATTTGAATCAATATCTAAACATATTTTATTGGGTCCTATAACTTTTATGTGCAATACGCTAGGAAATATATTACTCTGGTATTGGCTTTTCAACGCTTGTATTTGAGTATATTAGTGCAATATGTATCATTTGATACGAATTTTAATCAATATCTGAACATATTTTATGGAGTCCTATACTTTTTTGGTGCAATACGCTACGAAATATATTACTCTGGTATTGGCATTTTAACGCTTGTATTTGAGTATATTAGTGCAATATGTCTCGTTTGAAACGAAATTTAATCAATATCTGAACATATTATATGGAGTCCTAAAACTTTTTACTGCAAGACGCTAAGAAATATATTACTCTGGTATTGGCATTTTAACGCTTGTATTTGCGTATATTACTGAAATATGTCTCATTTAAAACGAATTTGAATCAATATCTGAACATATTTTATGGGGTCCTATAATTTTTTGGTGCAATACGCTAGGAAATATATTACTCTGTTATTGGCATTTTAACGCTTGTATTTGCGTATATTACTGCAATATGTCTCATTTGAAACGAATTTGAATCAATATCTGAACATATTTTATTGGGTCCTATAATTTTTTGGTGCAATACGCTACGAAATATATTACTCTGGTATTGGCATTTTAACGCTTGTATTTGATTATATTAGTGCAATATGTCTCATTTGAAACGAATTTTAATCAATATCTGAACATATTTTATGGAGTCCTATAACTTTTTAGTGCAAGACGCTAAGAAATATATTACTCTGGTATTGGCATTTTAACGCTTGTATTTGCGTATATTACTGCAATATGTCTCATTTGAAACGAATTTGAATCAATATCTGAACATTTTTAATGGTGAACTATAACTTTTTAGTACAATACGCTAAGAAATATATTACTCAGGTATAGGCATTTTAACGCTTGTATTTGCGTATATTACTGAAATATGTCTCATTTAAAACGAATTTGAATCAATATCTGAACATATTTTATTGGGTCCTATAACTTTTTGGTGCAATACGCTACGAAATATATTACTCTGGTATTGGCATTTTAACGCTTGTATTTGAGTATATTAGTGCAATATGTCTCATTTGAAACGAATTTTAATCAATATCTGAACATATTATATGGAGTCCTATAACTCTTTAGTGCAAGACGCTAAGAAATATATTACTCTGGTATTGGCATTTTAACGCTTGTATTTGCGTATATTACTGAAATGTGTCTCATTTAAAACGAATTTGAATCAATATCTGAACATATTTTATGGGGTCTTATAACTTTTTGGTGCAATACGCTAGCAAATATATTACTCTGGTATTGGCATTTTAACGCTTGTATATGCGTATATTACTGCAATATGTCTCATTTCAACCGAATTTGTATCAACATCTGAACATATTTTATGGAGTCCTTTAACTCTTTAGTGCAATACGCTAAGAAATATATTACTCTGGTATTGGCATTTTAACGCTTGTATTTGCGTATATTACTGCATAATGTCTCATTTCAACCGAATTTGTATCAACATCTGAACATATTTTATGGAGTCCTATAACATTTTAGTGCAAGACGCTAAGAAATATATTACTCTGTTATTGGCATTTTAACGCTTGTATTTGCGTATATTAGTGCAATATGTCTCGTTTGAAACGAATTTGAATCAATATCTGAACATTTTTAATGGTGGCCTATATCTTTTTAGTACAATACGCTAAGAAATATATTTCTCAGGTATTGGCATTTTAACGCTTGTATTTGCGTATATTACTGAAATATGTCTCATTTAAAACGAATTTGAATCAATATCTGAACATATTTTATGGGGTCCTATAACTTTTTGGTGAAATACGCTAGGAAATATATTACTCTGGTATTGGCATTTTAACGCTTGTATTTGAGCATATTAGTGCAATATGTCTCATTTGAAACGAATTTTAATCAATATCTGAACATATTTTATGGGGTCCTATAACTTTTTGGTGCAATACGCTAGGAAATATATTACTCTGGTATTGGCATTTTAACGCTTGTATTTGCGTATATTACTGCAATATGTCTCATTTCAACCGAATTTGTATCAACATCTGAACATATTTTATGGAGTCCTATAACATTTTAGTGCAAGACGCTAAGAAATATATTACTCTGTTATTGGCATTTTAACGCTTGTATTTGCGTATATTACTGCAATATGTCTCATTTGAAACGAATTTGAATCAATATCTGAACATTTTTAATGGTGAACTATAACTTTTTAGTAAAATACGCTAAGAAATATATTACTCAGGTATTGGCATTTTAACGCTTGTATTTGCGTATATTACTGAAATATGTCTCATTTAAAACGAATTTGATTCAATATCTGAACATATTTTATGGGGTCCTAGAACTTTTTGGTGCAATACGCTAGGAGATATATTACTCAGGTATTGGCATTTTAACGCTTGTATTTGCGTATATTACTGCAATATGTCTCATTTGAAACGAATTTGAATCTATATCTGAACATAATTTATGGAGTCCTATAACTTTTTAGTACAATACGCTAAGAAATATATTACTCAGGTATTGGCCTTTTAACGCTTGTAATTGCGTATATTACTGCAATATGTCTCATTTAAAACGAATTTGAATCAATATCTGAACATATTTTATTGGGTCCTATAAATTTTAGGTGCAATACGCTAGGAAATATATTACTCTGGTATTGGCTTTTTAACGCTTGTATTTGAGTATATTAGTGCAATATGTCTCATTTGAAATGAATTTTAATCAATATCTGAACATATTTTATGGAGTCCTATAACTTTTTAGTGCAAGACGCTAGTATATAAGTGCAATATGTCTCATTTGAAACAAATTTGAATCAATATCTGAACATATTTTATGGAGTCCTATAACTTTTTAGTGCAAGACGCTAAGAAATATATTACTCTGGTATTGGCTTTTTAACGCTTGTATTTGCGTATATTACTGCAATAGGTCTCATTTGAAACGAATTTGAATCAATATCATGAACATTTTTAATGGTGAACTGTAACTTTTTAGTACAATACGCTAAGAAATATATTACTCAGGTATTGGCATTTTAACGCTTGTATTTGCGTATATTACTGAAATATGTCTCATTTAAAACAAATTTGAATCAATATCTGAGCATATTTTATTGGGTCCTATAACTTTTTGGTGCAATGCGCTACGAAATATATTACTCTGGTATTGGCATTTTAACGCTTGTATTTGAGTATATTAGTGCAATATGTCTCATTTGAAACGAATTTTAATGAATATCTGCACATATTATATGGAGTCTTATAACTTTTTAGTGCAAGACGCTAAGAAATATATTACTCTGGTATTGGCATTTTAACGCTTGTATTTGCGTATGTTACTGCAATATGTCTCATTTTTAACGAATTTGAATCAATATAACACTTTTAATGGTGAACTATAACTTTTTAGTACAATACGCTAAGAAATATATTACTCCGGTATTGGCATTTTAACGCTTGTATTTAGGTATATTACTGAAATATGTCTCATTTAAAACGAATTTGAATCAATATCTGAACATATTTTATTGGGTCCTATAACTTTTAGGTGCAATACGCTAGGAAATATATTACTCTGGTATTGGCTTTTTAACGCTTGTATTTGAGTATATTAGTGCAATATGTCTCATTTGAAACGAATTTTAATCAATATCTGAACATATTATATGGAGTCCTATAACTTTTTAGTGCAAGACGCTAAGAAATATATTACTCTGGTATTGGCATTTTAACGCTTGTATTTGCGTATATTAGTGCGATATGTCTCATTTGAAACGAATTTGAATCAATATCTGAACATTTTTAATGGTGGCCTATAACTTTTTAGTACAATACGCTAAGAAATATATTTCTCAGGTATTGGCATTTTAACGCTTGTATTTGCGTATATTACTGCAATATGTCTCATTTAAAACGAATTTGAATCAATATCTGAACATATTTTATTGGGTCCTATAACTTTTTGGTGCAATACGCTACGAAATATATTACTCTGGTATTGGCATTTTAACGCTTGTATTTGCGAATATTACTGCAATATGTCTCATTTGAAACGAATTTGAATCTATATCTGAACATAATTTATGAAGTTCTATAACTTTTTAGTACAATACGCTAAGAAATATATTATTCAGGTATTGGCCTTTTAACGCTTGTATTTGCGTATATTGCTGCAATATGTCTCATTTAAAAAACGAATTTGAATCAATATCTGAACATATTTTATTGGGTCCTATAACTTTTATGTGCAATACGCTAGGAAATATAATACTCTGGTATTGGCTTTTTAACGCTTGTATTTGAGTATATTAGTGCAATATGTATCATTTGATACGAATTTTAATCAATATCTGAACATATTTTAAGGAGTCCTATAACTTTTTGGTGCAATACGCTACGAAATATATTACTCTGGTATTGGCATTTTAACGCTTGTATTTGAGTATATTAGTGCAATATGTCTCATTTGAAACGAATTTTAATCAATATCTGAACATATTATATGGAGTCCTATAACTTTTTTGTGCAATACGCTAGGAAATATATTACTCTGGTATTGGCAATTTAACGCTTGTATTTGCGTATATTACTGCAATATGTCTCATTTCAACCGAATTTGTATCAACAACTGAACATATTTTATGGAGTCCTATAACAATTTAGTGCAATATGCTAAGAAATATATTACTCTGGTATTGGCATTTTAACGCATGTATTTGCGTATATTACTGCAATATGTCTTATTTGAAACGAATTTGAATCTATATCTGAACATAATTTATGGAGTCTTATAACTTTTAAGTACAATACGCTAAGCAATATTTTACTCAGGTATTGGCCTTTTAACGCTTGTATTTGCGTATATTACTGCAATATGTCTCATTTAAAATGAATTTGAATCAATATCTGAACATATTTTATTGGGTCCTATAACTTTTAGGTGCAATACGCTAGGAAATATATTACTCTGGTATTGGCTTTTTAACGCTTGTATTTGAGTATATTAGTGCAATATGTCTCATTTGAAACGAATTTTAATCAATATCTGAACATATTTTATGGAGTCCTATAACTTTTTAGTGCAATACGCTAAGAAATATATTACTCTGGTATTGGCATTTTAACGCTTGTATTTGCGTATATTACTGCAATATGTCTCATTTGAACCGAATTTGTATCAACATCTGAACATATTTTATGGAGTCCTATAACTTTTTAGTGCAATACGCTAAGAAATATATTACTCTGGTATTGGCATTTTAACGCTTGTATTTGAGTATATTAGTGCAATATGTCTCATTTGAAACGAACTTTAATCAATATCTGAACATATTATATGGAGTCCTAAAACTTTTTAGTGCAAGACGCTAAGAAATATATTACTCTGGTATTGGCATTTTAACGCTTGTATTTGCGTATATTACTGAAATATGTCTCATTTAAAACGAATTTGAATCAATATCTGAACATATTTTATGGGGTCCTATAACTTTTTGGTGCAATACGCTAGGAAATATATTACTCTGGTATTGGCATTTTAACGCTTGTATTTGCGTATATTACTGCAATATGTCTCATTTCAACCGAATTTGTATCAACATCTGAACATATTTTATGGAGTCCTATAACTCTTTAGTTGCAATACGCTAAGAAATATATTACTCTGGTATTGGCATTTTAACGCTTGTATTTGCGTATATTACTGCAATATGTCTCGTTTGAAACGAATTTGAATCAATATCTGAACATTTTTAATGGTGGCCTATATCTTTTTAGTACAAGACGCTAAGAAATATATTTCTCAGGTATTGGCATTTTAACGCTTGTATTTGCGTATATTACTGAAATATGTCTCATTTAAAACGAATTTGAATTAATATCTGAACATATTTTATTGGGTCCTATAACTTTTTGGTGCAATACGCTACGAAATATATTACTCTGTTATTGGCATTTTAACGCTTGTATTTGAGTATATTAGTGCAATATGTCTCATTTGAAACGAATTTTAATCAATATCTGAACATATTATATGGAGTCCTATAACTCTTTAGTGCAAGACGCTAAGAAATATATTACTCTGGTATTGGCATTTTAACGCTTGTATTTGCGTATATTAATGAAATATGTCTCTTTTAAAACGAATTTGAATCAATATCTGAACATATTTTATGGGGTCTTATAACTTTTTGGTGCAATATGCTAGGAAATATATTACTCTGGTATTGGCATTTTAGCGCTTGTATTTGCGTATATTACTGCAATATGTCTCATTTCAACCGAATTTGTATCAACATCTGAACATATTTTATGGAGTCCTATAACTTTTTAGTGCAATACGCTAAGAAATATATTACTCTGGTATTGGCATTTTAACGCTTGTATTTGCGTATATTACTGCAATATGTCTCATTTGAAACGAATTTGAATCAATATCTGAACATATTTTATTGGGTCCTATAATTTTTTGGTGCAATACGCTACGAAATATATTACTCTGGTATTGGCATTTTAACGCTTGTATTTGAGTATATTAGTGCAATATGTCTCATTTGAAACGAATTTTAATCAATATCTGAACATATTTTTTGGAGTCCTTTAACTTTTTAGTGCAAGATGCTAGTATATAAGTGCAATATCTCTTTTGAAACAAATTTGAATAAATATCTGAACATATTTTATGGAGTCCTATAACTTTTTAGTGCAAGACGCTAAGAAATATATTACTCTGGTATTGGCATTTTCACGCTTGTATTTGCGTATATTACTGCAATATGTCTCATTTGAAACGAAATTGAATCAATATCTGAACATTTTTAATGGTGAACTATAACTTTTTAGTACAATACGCTAAGAAATATATTACTCAGGTATAGGCATTTTAACGCTTGTATTTGCGTATATTACTGAAATATGTCTCAATTAAAACGAATTTGAATCAATATCTGAACATATTTTATTGGGTCCTATAAATTTTTGGTGCAATACGCTACGAAATATATTACTCTGGTATTGGCATTTTAACGCTTGTATTTGAGTATATTAGTGCAATATGTCTCATTTGAAACGAATTTTAATCAATATCTGAACATATTATATGGAGTCCTATAACTCTTTAGTGCAAGACGCTAAGAAATATATTACTCTGGTATTGGCATTTTAACGCTTGTATTTGCGTATATTACTGAAATATGTCTCTTTTAAAACGAATTTGAATCAATATCTGAACATATTTTATGGGGTCTTATAACTTTTTGGTGCAATACGCTAGGAAATATATTACTCTGGTATTGGCATTTTAACGCTTGTATTTGCGTATATTACTGCAATATGTCTCATTTCAACCGAATTTGTATCAACATCTGAACATATTTTATGGAGTCCTATAACTCTTTAGTGCAATACGCTAAGAAATATATTACTCTGGTATTGGCATTTTAACGCTTGTATTTGCGTATATTACTGCAATATGTCTCGTTTGAAACGAATTTGAATCAATATCTGAACATTTTTAATGGTGGCCTATATCTTTTTAGTACAAGACGCTAAGAAATATATTTCTCAGGTATTGGCATTTTAACGCTTGTATTTGCGTATATTACTGAAATATGTCTCATTTAAAACGAATTTGAATCAATATCTGAACATATTTTATTGGGTCCTATAACTTTTTGGTGCAATACGCTACGAAATATATTACTCTGTTATTGGCATTTTAACGCTTGTATTTGAGTATATTAGTGCAATATGTCTCATTTGAAACGAACTTTAATCAATATCTGAATATATTATATGGAGTCCTAAAACTTTTTAGTGCAAGACGCTAAGAAATATATTACTCTGGTATTGGCATTTTAACGCTTGTATTTGCGTATATTACTGAAATATGTGAATATTTAAAACGAATTTGAATCAATATCTGAACATATTTTATGGGGTCCTATAACTTTTTGGTGCAATACGCTACGAAATATATTACTCTGGTATTGGCATTTTAACGCTTGTATTTGAGTATATTAGTAAAATATGTCTCATTTGAAACGAATTTGAATCAATATCTGAACATTTTTAATGGTGGCCTATATCTTTTTAGTACAATACGCTAAGAAAAATATATTTCTCAGGTATTGGCATTTTAACGCTTGTATTTGCGTATATTACTGCAATATGTCTCATTTCAACCGAATTTGTATCAACATCTGAACATATTATAAGGAGTCCTAAAACTTTTTAGTGCAAGACGCTAAGAAATATATTACTCTGGTATTGGCATTTTAACGCTTGTATTTGCGTACATTACTGAAATATGTCTCATTTAAAACGAATTTGAATCAATATCTGAACATATTTTATGGGGTCCTATAACTTTTTGGTGCAATACGCTAGGAAATATATTACTCTGGTATTGGCATTTTAACGCTTGTATTTGAGCATATTAGTGCAATATGTCTCATTTGAAACGAATTTGAATCAATATCTGAACATATTATATGGGGTCCTATAACTTTTTGGTGCAATACGCTAGGAAATATATTACTCTGGTATTGGCATGTTAACGCTTGTATTTGCGTATATTACTGCAATATGTCTCATTTCAAACGAATTTGTATCAACAACTGAACATATTTTATGGAGTCCTATAACATTTTAGTGCAATACGCTAAGAAATATATTACTCTGGTATTGGCATTTTAACGTTGTATTTGCGTATATTACTGCAATATGTCTCATTTGAAACGAATTTGAATCTATATCTGAACATAATTTATGGAGTCCTATAACTTTTTAGTACAATACGCTAAGAAATATATTACTCAGGTATTGGCCTTTTAACGCTTGTATTTGCGTATATTGCTGCAATATGTCTCATTTAAAACGAATTTGAATCAATATCTGAACATATTTTATTGGGTCCTATTACTTTTAGGTGCAATACGCTAGGAAATATATTACTCTGGTATTGGCTTTTTAACGCTTGTATTTGAGTATATTAGTGCAATATGTATCATTTGATACGAATTTTAATCAATATCTGAACATATTTTATGGAGTCCTATAACTTTTTGGTGCAATACGCTAGGAAATATATTACTCTTGTATTGGCATTTTAACGCTTGTATTTGAGTATATTAGTGCAATATGTCTCATTTGAAACGAATTTGAATCAATATCTGAACATTTTTAATGGTGGCCTATATCTTTTTAGTACAATACGCTAAGAAAAATATATTTCTCAGGTATTGGCATTTTAACGCTTGTATTTGCGTATATTACTGCAATATGTCTCATTTAAAACGAATTTGAATCAATATCTGAACATACTTTATTGGGTCCTATAACTTTTTGGTGCAATACGCTACGAAATATATTACTCTGGTATTGGCATTTTAACGCTTGTATTTGCGTATATTACTGCAATATGTCTCATTTGAAACGAATTTTAATCAAAATCTGAACATATTATATGGAGTCCTATAACAGTTTAGTGCAATACGCTAAGAAATATATTACTCTGGTATTGGCATTTTAACGCTTGTATTTGCGTATATTACTGCAATATGTCTCATTTGAAACGAATTTGAATCTATATCTGAACATAATTTATGGAGTCTTATAACTTTTTAGTACAATACGCTAAGAAATATATTACTCAGGTATTGGCCTTTTATCGCTTGTATTTGCGTATATTACTGCAATATGTCTCATTTAAAATGAATTTGAATCAATATCTGAACATATTTTATTGGGTCCTATAACTTTTAGGTGCAATACGCTAGGAAATATATTACTCTGGTATTGGCTTTTTAACGCTTGTATTTGAGTATATTAGTGCAATATGTCTCATTTGAAACGAATTTTAATCAATATCTGAACATTTTTAATGCTGGCCTATATCTTTTTAGTACAATACGCTAAGAAATATATTTCTCAGGTATTGGCATTTAGACGCTTGTATTTGCGTATATTACTGCAATATGTCTCATTTAAAACGAATTTGAATCAATATCTGAACATATTTTATTGGGTCCTATAATTTTTTGGTGCAATACGCTACGAAATATATTACTCTGGTATTGGCTTTTTAACGCTTGTATTTGAGTATATTAGTGCAAAATGTCTCATTTGAAACGAATTTTAATCAATATCTGAACATATTTTATGGAGTCCTATAACTTCTTAGTGCAAGACGCTAGTATATAAGTGCAATATGTCTCATTTGAAACAAATTTGAATCAATATCTGAACATATTTTATGGAGTCCTATAACTTTTTAGTGCAAGACGCTAAGAAATATATTACTCTGGTATTGGCATTTTAACGCTTGTATTTGCGAATATTACTGCAATATGTCTCATTTGAACCGAATTTGAATCAATATCTGAACATTTTTAATGGTGAACTATAACTTTTTAGTACAATACGCTAAGAAATATATTACTCAGGTATTGGCATTTTAACGCTTGTATTTGCGTATATTCCTGAAATATGTCTCATTTAAAACGAATTTGAATCAATATCTGAACATATTTTATTGGGTCCTATAACTTTTTGGTGCAATACGCTACGAAATATATTACTCTGGTATTGGCATTTTAACGCTTGTATTTGAGTATATTAGTGCAATATGTCTCATTTGAAACGAATTTGAATCAATATCTGAACATTTTTAATGGTGGCCTATATCTTTTTAGTACAATACGCTAAGAAAAATATATTTCTCAGGTATTGGCATTTTAACGCTTGTATTTGCGTATATTACTGCAATATGTCTCATTTAAAACGAATTTGAATCAATATATGAACATACTTTATTGGGTCCTATAACTTTTAGGTGCAATACGCTAGGAAATATATTACTCTGGTATTGGCTTTTTAACGCATGTATTTGAGTATATTAGTGCAATATGTCTCATGTGAAACGAATTTTAATCAATATCTGAACATATTATATGGAGTCCTTAAACTTTTTAGTGCAAGACGCTAAGAAATACATTACTCTGGTATTGGCATTTTAACGCTTGTATTTGCGTATATTAGTGCAATATGTCTCATTTGAAACGAATTTAAATCAATATCTGAACATTTTTAATGGTGGCCTATATCTTTTTAGTACAATTCGCTAAAAAATATATTTCTCAGGTATTGGCATTTTAACGCTTGTATTTGTGTATATTACTGCAATATGTCTCATTTAAAACGAATTTGAATCAATATCTGAACATATTTTATTGGATCCTATAACTTTTAGGTGCAATACGCTACGAAATATATTACTCTGGTATTGGCTTTTTAACGCTTGTATTTGAGTATATTAGTGCAATATGTCTCATTTGAAACGAATTTTAATCAATATCTGAACATATTTTATGGAGTCCTATAACTTTTTAGTGCAAAACGCTAGTATATAAGTGCAATATGTCTCATTTGAAACAAATTTGAATCAATATCTGAACATATTTTATGGAGTCCTATAACTTTTTAGTGCAAGACGCTAAGAAATATATTACTCTGGTATTGGCATTTTAACGCTTGTATTTGTGTATATTACTGCAATATGTCTCATTTGAAACGAATTTGAATCAATATCTGAATATTTTTAATGGTGAACTATAACTTTTTAGTACAATACGCTAAGAAATATATTACTCAGGTATTGGCATTTTAACGCTTGTATTTGCGTATATTACTGCAATATGTCTCATTTAAAACGAATTTGAATCAATATCTGAACATATTTTATTGGGTCCTATAACTTTTTGGTGCAATACGCTACGAAATATATTAATCTGGTATTGGCATTTTAACGCTTGTATTTGAGTATATTAGTGCAATATGTCTCATTTGAAACGAATTTTAATCAATATCTGAACATATTATATGGAGTCCTATAACTTTTTAGTGCAAGACGCTAAGAAATATATTACTCTGGTATTGGCATTTTAACGCTTGTATTTGCGTATATTACTGCAATATGTCTCATTTAAATCGAATTTGAATCAATATCTGAACATATTTTATGGGGTCCTATAACTTTTTGGTGCAATACGCTACGAAATATATTACTCTGGTATTGGCATTTTAACGCTTGTATTTGAGTATATTAGTGCAATATGTCTCATTTGAAACGAATTTTAATCAATATCTGAACATATTATATGGAGTCCTATAACTTTTTTGTGCAGTTCGCTAGGAAATATATTACTCTGGTATTGACATTTTAACGCTTGTATTTGCGTATATTACTGCAATATGTCTCATTTCAACCGAATTTGTATCAACATCTGAACATATTTTATGGAGTCCTATAACTGTTTAGTGCAATACGCTAAGAAATATATATTACTCTGGTATTGGCATTTTAACGCTTGTATTTGCGTATATTACTGCAATATGTCTCATTTCAAACGAATTTGTATCAACAACTGAACATATTTTATGGAGTCCTATAACATTTTAGTGCAATACGCTAAGCAATATTTTACTCAGGTATTGGCCATTTAACGCTTGTATTTGCGTATATTACTGCAATATGTCTCATTTAAAATGAATTTGAATCAATATCTGAACATATTTTATTGGGTCCTATAACTTTTAGGTGCAATACGCTAGGAAATATATTATTCTGGTATTGGCTTTTTAACGCTTGTATTTGAGTATATTAGTGCAATATGTCTCATTTGAAACGAATTTTAATCAATATCTGAACATATTTTATGGAGTCCTATAACTTTTTAGTGCAATACGCTAAGAAATATATTACTCTGGTATTGGCATTTTAACGCTTGTATTTGCATATATTACTGCAATATGTCTCATTTGAAACGAATTTGAATCTATATCTGAACATAATTTATGGAGTCCTATAACTTTTCAGTACAATACGCTAAGAAATATATTACTCAGGTATTGGCCTTTTAACGCTTGTAGTTGCGTATATTACTGCAATATGTCTCATTTAAAACGAATTTGAATCAATATCTGAACATATTTTATTGGGTCCTATAACTTTAAGGTGCAATACGCAAGGAAATATATTACTCTGGTATTGGCTTTTTAACGCTTGTATTTGAGTATATTAATCTGAACATATTATATGGAGTCCTATAACTTTTTAGTGCAAGACGCTAAGAAATATATTACTCTGGTATTGGCATTTTAACGCTTGTATTTGCGTATATTACTGCAATATGTCTCATTTGAAACGAATTTGAATCAATATCTGAACATTTTTAATGGTGAACTATAACTTTTTAGTACAATACGCTAAGAAATATATTACTCAGGTATTGGCTATTTAACGCTTGTATTTGCGTATATTACTGAAATATGTCTCATTTAAAACGAATTTGAATCAATATCTGAACATATTTTATTGGGTCCTATAACATTTAGGTGCAATACGCTAGGAAATATATTACTCTGGAATTGGCTTTTTAACGCTTGTATTTGAGTATATTAGTGCAATATGTCTCATTTGAAACGAATTTTAATCAATATCTGAACATATTTTATGGAGTCCTATAACTTTTTAGTGCAAGACGCTAGTATATAAGTGCAATATGTCTCATTTGAAACAAATTTGAATCAATATCTGAACATAGTTTATGGAGTCCTATAACTTTTTAGTGAAAGACGCTAAGAAATATATTACTCTGGTATTGGCATTTTATCGCTTGTATTTGAGTATATTAGTGCAATATGTCTCATTTGAAACGAATTTTAATCACAATCTGAACATATTTTATGGAGTCCTATAACTTTTTAGTGCAAGACGCTAGTATATAAGTGCAATATGTCTCATTTGAAACAAATTTGAATCAATATCTGAACATATTTTATGGAGTCCTATAACTTTTTAGTGCAAGACGCTAAGAAATATATTACTCTGGTATTGGCATTTTAACGCTTGTATTTGCGTATATTACTGCAATATGTCTCATTTGAAACGAATTTGAATCAATATCTGAGCATTTTTAATGGTGAACTATAACTTTTTAGTACAATACGCTAAGAAATATATTACTCAGGTATTGGCTATTTAACGCTTGTATTTGCGTATATTACTGAAATATGTCTCATTTAAAACGAATTTGAATCAATATCTGAACATATTTTATTGGGTCCTATAACTTTTTGGTGCAATACGCTACGAAATATATAACTCTGGTATTCGCATTTTAACGCTTGTATTTGAGTATATTAGTGAAATATGTCTCATTTGAAACGAATTTTAATCATTATCTGAACATATTATATGGAGTCCTATAACTTTTTAGTGCAAGACGCTAAGAAATATATTACTCTGGTATTGGCATTTTAACGCTTGTATTTGCGTATATTACTGCAATATGTCTCATTTGAAACGAATTTGAATCAATATCTGAACATTTTTAATGGTGAACTATAACTTTTTAGTACAATACGCTAAGAAATATATTACTCAGGTATTGGCTATTTAACGCTTGTATTTGCGTATATTACTGAAATATGTCTCATTTAAAACGAATTTGAATCAATATCTGAACATATTTTATTGGGTCCTATAATTTTTTGGTGCAATACGCTACGAAATATATTACTCTGGTATTGGCATTTAAACGCTTGTATTTGAGTATATTAGTGCAATATGTCTCATTTGAAACGAATTTTAATCAATATCTGAACATATTTTATGGAGTCCTATAACTTTTTAGTGCAAGACGCTGGTATATAAGTGCAATATGTCTCATTTGAAACAAATTTGAATCAATATCTGAACATATTTTATGGAGTCCTATAACTTTTTAGTGCAAGACGCTAAGAAATATATTACTCTGGTATTGGCATTTTAACGCTTGTATTTGCGTATATTACTGAAATATGTCTCATTTAAAACGAATTTGAATCAATATATGAACATATTTTATGGGGTCCTATAACTTTTTGGTGCAATACGCTAGGAAATATATTACTCTGGTATTGGCATTTTAACGCTTGTATTTGCGTATATTACTGCAATATGTCTCATTTCAACCGAATTTGTATCAACATCTGAACATATTTTATGGAGTCCTATAACTTTTTAGTGCAATACGCTAAGAAATATATTACTCTGGTATTGGCATTTTAACGCTTGTATTTGCGTATATTACTGCAATATGTCTCGTTTGAAACGAATTTGAATCAATATCTGAACATTTTTAATGGTGGCCTATATCTTTTTAGTACAATACGCTAAGAAATATATTTCTCAGGTATTGGCATTTTAACGCTTGTATTTGCGTATATTACTGAAATATGTCTCATTTAAAACGAATTTGAATCAATATCTGAACATATTTTATTGGGTCCTATAACTTTTTGGTGCAATACGCTACGAAATATATTACTCTGGTATTGGCATTTTAACGCTTGTATTTGAGTATATTAGTGCAATATGTCTCATTTGAAACGAATTTTAATCAATATCTGAACATATTATATGGAGTCCTATAACTCTTTAGTGCAAGACGCTAAGAAATATATTACTCTGGTATTGGCATTTTAACGCTTGTATTTGCGTATATTACTGAAATATGTCTCTTTTAAAACGAATTTGAATCAATATCTGAACATATTTTATGGGGTCTTATTATATTTTTTTGGTGCAATATGCTAGGAAATATATTACTCTGGTATTGGCATTTTAGCGCTTGTATTTGCGTATATTACTGCAATATGTCTCATTTCAACCGAATTTGTATCAACATCTGAACATATTTTATGGAGTCCTTTAACTTTTTAGTGCAATACGCTAAGAAATATATTACTCTGGTATTGGCATTTTAACGCTTGTATTTGCGTATATTACTGTAATATGTCTCATTTGAAACGAATTTGAATCAATATCTGAACATATTTTATTGGGTCCTATAATTTTTTGGTGCAATACGCTACGAAATATATTACTCTGGTATTGGCATTTTAACGCTTGTATTTGAGTATATTAGTGCAATATGTCTCATTTGAAACGAATTTTAATCAATATCTGAACATATTTTATGGAGTCCTATAACTTTTTAGTGCAAGACGCTAGTATATAAGTGCAATATCTCTTTTGAAACAAATTTGAATAAATATCTGAACATATTTTATGGAGTCCTATAACTTTTTAGTGCAAGACGCTAAGAAATATATTACTCTGGTATTGGCATTTTAACGCTTGTATTTGCGTATATTACTGCAATATGTCTCATTTGAAACGAATTTGAATCAATATCTGAACATTTTTAATGGTGAACTATAACTTTTTAGTACAATACGCTAAGAAATATATTACTCAGGTATAGGCATTTTAACGCTTGTATTTGCGTATATTACTGAAATATGTCTCAATTAAAACGAATTTGAATCAATATCTGAACATATTTTATTGGGTCCTATATCTTTTTGGTGCAATACGCTACGAAATATATTACTCTGGTATTGGCATTTTAACGCTTGTATTTGAGTATATTAGTGCAATATGTCTCATTTGAAACGAATTTTAATCAATATCTGAACATATTATATGGAGTCCTATAACTCTTTAGTGCAAGACGCTAAGAAATATATTACTCTGGTATTGGCATTTTAACGCTTGTATTTGCGTATATTACTGAAATATGTCTCTTTTAAAACGAATTTGAATCAATATCTGAACATATTTTATGGGGTCTTATAACTTTTTGGTGCAATACGCTAGGAAATATATTACTCTGGTATTGGCATTTTAACGCTTGTATTTGCGTATATTACTGCAATATGTCTCATTTCAACCGAATATGTATCAACATCTGAACATATTTTATGGAGTCCTATAACTCTTTAGTGCAATACGCTAAGAAATATATTACTCTGGTATTGGCATTTTAACGCTTGTATTTGCGTATATTACTGCAATATGTCTCGTTTGAAACGAATTTGAATCAATATCTGAACATTTTTAATGGTGGCCTATATCTTTTTAGTACAATACGCTAAGAAATATATTTCTCAGGTATTGGCATTTTAACGCTTGTATTTGCGTATATTACTGAAATATGTCTCATTTAAAACGAATTTGAATCAATATCTGAACATATTTTATTGGGTCCTATAACTTTTTGGTGCAATACGCTACGAAATATATTACTCTGTTATTGGCATTTTAACGCTTGTATTTGAGTATATTAGTGCAATATGTCTCATTTGAAACGAACTTTAATCAATATCTGAACATATTATATGGAGTCCTAAAACTTTTTAGTGCAAGACGCTAAGAAATATATTACTCTGGTATTGGCATTTTAACGCTTGTATTTGCGTATATTACTGAAATATGTGAATATTTAAAACGAATTTGAATCAATATCTGAACATATTTTATGGGGTCATAACTTTTTGGTGCAATATGCTAGGAAATATATTACTCTGGTATTGGCATTTTAGCGCTTGTATTTGCGTATATTACTGCAATATGTCTCATTTCAACCGAATTTGTATCAACATCTGAACATATTTTATGGAGTCCTATAACTTTTTAGTGCAATACGCTAGGAAATATACCACTCTGGTATTGGCATTTTAACGCTTGTATTTGCGTATATTACTGCAATATGTCTCATTTGAACCGAATTTGAATCAATATCTGAACATTTTTAATGGTGAACTATAACTTTTTAGTACAATACGCTAAGAAATATATTACTCAGGTATTGGCATTTTAACGCTTGTATTTGCGTATATTACTGAAATATGTCTCATTTAAAACGAATTTGAATCAATATCTGAACATATTTTATTGGGTCCTATAACTTTTTGGTGCAATACGCTACGAAATATATTACTCTGGTATTGGCATTTTAACGCTTGTATTTGAGTATATTAGTAAAATATGTCTCATTTGAAACGAATTTGAATCAATATCTGAACATTTTTAATGGTGGCCTATATCTTTTTAGTACAATACGCTAAGAAAAATATATTTCTCAGGTAATGGCATTTTACCGCTTGTATTTGCGTATATTACTGCAATATGTCTCATTTAAAACGAATTTGAATCAATATCTGAACATATTTTATTGGGTCCTATAACTTTTTGGTGCAATACGCTACGAAATATATTACTCTGTTATTGGCATTTTAACGCTTGTATTTGAGTATATTAGTGCAATATGTCTCATTTGAAACGAACTTTAATCAATATCTGAACATATTATATGGAGTCCTAAAACTTTTTAGTGCAAGACGCTAAGAAATATATTACTCTGGTATTGGCATTTTAACGCTTGTATTTGCGTATATTACTGAAATATGTCTCATTTAAAACGAATTTGAATCAATATCTGAACATATTTTATTGGGTCCTATAACTTTTTGGTGCAATACGCTACGAAATATATAACTCTGTTATTGGCATTTTAACGCTTGTATTTGAGTATATTAGTGCAATATGTCTCATTTGAAACGAACTTTAATCAATATCTGAACATATTATATGGAGTCCTAAAACTTTTTAGTGCAAGACGCTAAGAAATATATTACTCTGGTATTGGCATTTTAACGCTTGTATTTGCGTATATTACTGAAATATGTCTCATTTAAAACGAATTTGAATCAATATCTGAACATATTTTATGGGGTCCTATAACTTTTTGGTGCAATACGCTAGGAAATATATTACTCTGGTATTGGCATTTTAACGCTTGTATTTGAGCATATTAGTGCAATATGTCTCATTTGAAACGAATTTGAATCAATATCTGAACATATTATATGGGGTCCTATAACTTTTTGGTGCAATACGCTAGGAAATATATTACTCTGGTATTGGCATTTTAACGCTTGTATTTGCGTATATTACTGCAATATGTCTCGTTTCAAACGAATTTGTATCAACAACTGAACATATTTTATGGAGTCCTATAACATTTTAGTGCAATACGCTAAGAAATATATTACTCTGGTATTGGCATTTTAACGCTTGTATTTGCGTATATTACTGCAATATGTCTCATTTGAAACGAATTTGAATCTATATCTGAACATAATTTATGGAGTCCTATAACTTTTTAGTACAATACGCTAAGAAATATATTACTCAGGTATTGGCCTTTTAACGCTTGTATTTGCGTATATTACTGCAATATGTCTCATTTAAAACGAATTTGAATCAATATCTGAACATATTTTATTGGGTCCTATTACTTTTAGGTGCAATACGCTAGGAAATATATTACTCTGGTATTGGCTTTTTAACGCTTGTATTTGAGTATATTAGTGCAATATGTATCATTTGATACGAATTTTAATCAATATCTGAACATATATTATGGAGTCCTATAACTTTTTGGTGCAATACGCTACGAAATATATTACTCTGGTATTGGCATTTTAACGCTTGTATTTGAGTATATTAGTGCAATATGTCTCATTTGAAACGAATTTGAATCAATATCTGAACATTTTTAATGGTGGCCTATATCTTTTTAGTACAATACGCTAAGAAAAATATATTTCTCAGGTATTGGCATTTTAACGCTTGTATTTGCGTATATTACTGCAATATGTCTCATTTAAAACGAATTTGAATCAATATCTGAACATACTTTATTGGGTCCTATAACTTTTTGGTGCAATACGCTACGAAATATATTACTCTGGTATTGGCATTTTAACGCTTGTATTTGAGTATATTAGTGCAATATGTCTCATTTGAAACGAATTTTAATCAAAATCTGAACATATTATATGGAGTCCTATAACTTTTTTGTGCAATACGCTAGGAAATATATTACTCTGGTATTGGCATTTTAACGCTTGTATTTGCGTATATTACTGCAATATGTCTCATTTCAAACGAATTCGTGTCAACAACTGAACATATTTTATGGAGTCCTATAACAGTTTAGTGCAATACGCTAAGAAATATATTACTCTGGTATTGGCATTTTAACGCTTGTATTTGCGTATATTACTGCAATATGTCTCATTTGAAACGAATTTGAATCTATATCTGAACATAATTTATGGAGTCTTATAACTTTTTAGTACAATACGCTAAGAAATATATTACTCAGGTATTGGCCTTTTATCGCTTGTATTTGCGTATATTACTGCAATATGTCTCATTTAAAATGAATTTGAATCAATATCTGAACATATTTTATTGGGTCCTATAACTTTTAGGTGCAATACGCTAGGAAATATATTACTCTGGTATTGGCTTTTTAACGCTTGTATTTGAGTATATTAGTGCAATATGTCTCATTTGAAACGAATTTTAATCAATATCTGAACATTTTTAATGGTGGCCTATATCTTTTTAGTACAATACGCTAAGAAATATATTTCTCAGGTATTGGCATTTTAACGCTTGTATTTGCGTATATTACTGAAATATGTCTCATTTAAAACGAATTTGAATCAATATCTGAACATATTTTATTGGGTCCTATAACTTTTTGGTGCAATACGCTACGAAATATATTACTCTGGTATAGGCATTTTAACGCTTGTATTTGAGTATATTAGTGCAATATGTCTCATTTAAAACGAATTTTAATCAATATCTGAACATATTTTATGGAGTCCTATAACTTTTAGGTGCAATACGCTAGGAAATATATTACTCTGGTATTGGCATTTTAACGCTTGTATTTGCGTATATTACTGCAATATGCCTCATTTGAAACGAATTTGAATCAATATCTGAACATTTTTAATGGTGGCCTATATCTTTTTAGTACAATACGCTAAGAAATATATTTCTCAGGTATTGGCATTTTAACGCTTGTATTTGCGTATATTACTGAAATATGTCTCATTTAAAACGAATTTGAATCAATATCTGAACATATTTTATGGGGTCCTATAACTTTTTAGTGCAATACGCTAAGAAATATATTACTCTGGTATTGGCATTTTAACGCTTGTATTTGCGTATATTACTGCAATATGTCTCATTTGAAACGAATTTGAATCAATATCTGAACATATTTTATTGGGTCCTATAATTTTTTGGTGCAATACGCTACGAAATATATTACTCTGGTATTTGCATTTTAACGCTTGTATTTGAGTATATTAGTGCAATATGTCTCATTTGAAACGAATTTTAATCAATATCTGAACATATTTTATGGAGTCCTATAACTTTTTAGTGCAAGACGCTAAGAAATATATTACTCTGGTATTGGCATTTTAATGCTTGTATTTGCGTATATTACTGCAATATGTCTCATTTCAACCGAATTTGTATCAACATCTGAACATATTTTATGGAGTCCTATAACTTTTTAGTTCAATACGCTAAGAAATATATTACTCTGTTATTGACATTTTAACGCTTGTATTTCCGTATATTACTGCAATATGTCTCATTTCAAACGAATTTGTATCAATATCTGAACATATTTTATTGGATCCTATAACTTTTAGGTGCAATACGCTACGAAATATATTACTCTGGTATTGGCTTTTTAACGCTTGTATTTGAGTATATTAGTGCAATATGTCTCATTTGAAACGAATTTTAATCAATATCTGAACATATTTTATGGAGTCCTTAAACTTTTTAGTGCAAGACGCTAAGAAATATATTACTCTGGTATTGGCATTTTAACGCTTGTATTTGCGTATATTACTGCAATATGTCTCATTTAAATCGAATTTGAATCAATATCTGAACATATTTTATGGGGTCCTATAACTTTTTGGTGCAATACGCTACGAAATATATTACTCTGGTATTGGCATTTTAACGCTTGTATTTGAGTATATTAGTGCAATATGTCTCATTTGAAACGTATTTTAATCAATATCTGAACATATTATATGGAGTCCTATAACTTTTTTGTGCAGTACGCTAGGAAATATATTACTCTGGTATTGGCATTTTAACGCTTGTATTTGCGTATATTACTGCAATATGTCTCATTTCAACCGAATTTGTATCAACATCTGAACATATTTTATGGAGTCCTATAACTGTTTAGTGCAATACGCTAAGAAATATATATTACTCTGGTATTGGCATTTAAACGCTTGTATTTGCGTATATTACTGCAATATGTCTCATTTCAAACGAATTTGTATCAACAACTGAACATATTTTATGGAGTCCTATAACATTTTAGTGCAATACGCTAAGCAATATTTTACTCAGGTATTGGCCATTTAACGCTTGTATTTGCGTATATTACTGCAATATGTCTCATTTAAAATGAATTTGAATCAATATCTGAACATATTTTATTGGGTCCTATAACTTTTAGGTGCAATACGCTAGGAAATATATTATTCTGGTATTGGCTTTTTAACGCTTGTATTTGAGTATATTAGTGCAATATGTCTCATTTGAAACGAATTTTAATCAATATCTGAACATATTTTATGGAGTCCTATAACTTTTTAATGCAATACGCTAAGAAATATATTACTCTGGTATTGGCATTTTAACGCTTGTATTTGCATATATTACTGCAATATGTCTCATTTGAAACGAATTTGAATCTATATCTGAACATAATTTATGGAGTCCTATAACTTTTCAGTACAATACGCTAAGAAATATATTACTCAGTTATTGGCCTTTTAACGCTTGTAGTTGCGTGTATTACTGCAATATGTCTCATTTAAAACGAATTTGAATGAATATCTGAACATATTTTATTGGGTCCTATAACTTTAAGGTGCAATACGCAAGGAAATATATTACTCTGGTATTGGCTTTTTAACGCTTGTATTTGAGTATATTAATGCAATATGTCTCATTTGAAACGAATTTTAATCAATATCTGAACATATTTTATGGAGTCCTATAACTTCTTAGTGCAAGACGCTAGTATATAAGTGCAATATGTCTCATTTGAAACAAATTTGAATCAATATCTGAACATATTTTATGGAGTCCTATAACTTTTTAGTGCAAGACGCTAAGAAATATATTACTCTGGTATTGGCATTTTAACGCTTGTATTTGCGTATATTACTGCAATATGTCTCATTTGAAACGAATTTGAATCAATATCTGAACATTTTTAATGGTGGCCTATATCTTTTTAGTACAATACGCTAAGAAATATATTACTCAGGTATTGGCACTTTAACGCTTGTATTTGCGTATATTACTGCAATATGTCTCATTTAAAACGAATTTGAATCAATATCTGAACATATTTTATTGGGTCCTATAACTTTTTGGTGCAATACGCTACGAAATATATTACTCTGGTATTGGCATTTTAACGCTTGTATTTGAGTATATTAGTGCAATAAGTCTCATTTGAAACGAATTTTAATCAATATCTGAACATATTATATGGAGTCCTATAACTTTTTAGTGCAAGACGCTAAGAAATATATTACTCTGGTATTGGCATTTTAACGCTTGTTTTTGCGTATATTACTGAAATATGTCTCATTTAAAACGAATTTGAATCAATATCTGAACATTTTTAATGGTGGCCTATATCTTTTTAGTACAATACGCTAAGAAATATATTTCTCAGGTATTGGCATTTTAACGCTTGTATTTGCGTATATTAGTGCAATATGTCTCATTTAAAACGAATTTGAATCAATATCTAAACATATTTTATGGGGTCCTATATCTTTTTGGTGCAATACGCTAGGAAATATATTACTCTGGTATTGGCATTTGAACGCTTGTATTTGCGTATATTACTGCAATATGTCTCATTTCAACCGAATTTGTATCAACATCTGAACATATTTTATGGAGTCCTATAGCTTTTTAGTGCAATACGCTAAGAAATATATTACTCTGGTATTGGCATTTTAACGCTTGTATTTGCGTATATTACTGCAATATGTCTCATTTCAAACGAATTTGTATCAACAACTGAACATATTTTATGGAGTCCTATAACATTTTAGTGCAATACGCTAAGAAATATATTACTCTGGTTTTGGCATTTTAACGCTTGTATTTGCGTATATTACTGCAATATGTCTCATTTGAAACGAATTTGAATCTATATCTGAACATAATTTATGGAGTCCTATAACATTTTAGTACAATACGCTAAGAAATATATTACTCAGGTATTGGCATTTTAACGCTTGTATTTGCGTATATTACTGCAATATGTCTCATTTAAAACGAATTTGAATCAATATCTGAACATATTTTATTGGTTCCTATAACTTTTTGGTGCAATACGCTACGAAATATATTACTCTGGTATTGGCATTTTAGCTTTTGTATTTGAGTATATTTGTGCAATATGTCTCATTTGAAACGAATTTTCATCAATATCGGAACATATTATGTGGAGTCCTATAACTTTTTAGTGCAAGACGCTAAGAAATATATTACTCTGGTATTGGCATTTTAACGCTTGTATTTGCGTATATTACTGAAATATGTCTCATTTAAAACGAATTTGAATCAATATCTGAACATATTTAATGGGGACCTATAACTTTTTGGTGCAATACGCTAGGAAATATATTACTCAGGTATTGGCATTTTAACGCTTGTATTTGCGTATATTACTGCAATATGTCTCATTTGAAACGAATTTGAATCAATATCTGAACATTTTTAATGGTGAACTATAACTTTTTAGTACAATACGCTAAGAAATATATTACTCAGGTATTGGCATTTTAACGCTTGTATTTGCGTATATTACTGAAATATGTCTCATTTAAAACGAATTTGAATCAATATCTGAACATATTTTATTAGGTCCTATAACTTTTTGGTGCAATACGCTTCGAAATATATTACTCTGGTATTGGCATTTTAGCGCTTGTATTTGAGTATATTAGTGCAATATGTCTCATTTGAAACGAATTTTAATCATTATCTGAACATATTATATGGAGTCCTATAACTTTTTAGTGCAAGACGCTAGTATATAAGTGCAATATGTCTCATTTGAAACAAATTTGAATCAATATCTGTACATATTTTATGGAGTCCTATAACTTTTTAGTGCAAGACGCTAAGAAATATATTACTCTGGTATTGGCATTTTAACGCTTGTATTTGACTATATTAGTGCAATATGTCTCATTTGAAACGAATTTGAATCAATATCTGAACATTTTTAATGGTGAACTATAACTTTTTAGTACAATACGCTAAGAAATATATTACTCAGGTATTGGCATTTTAACGCTTGTATTTGCTTATATTACTGAAATATGTCTCATTTAAAACGAATTTGAATCAATATCTGAACATATTTTATTGGGTCCTATATCTTTTTGGTGCAATACGCTACGAAATATATTACTCTGGTATTGGCATTTTAACGCTTGTATTTGAGTATATTAGTGCAATATGTCTCATTTGAAACGAATTTTAATCAATATCTGAACATATTATATAGAGGCCTATAACTTTTTAGTGCAAGACGCTAAGAAATATATTACTCTGGTATTGGCATTTTAACGCTTGTATTTGCGTATATTACTGCAATATGTCTCATTTGAAACGAATTTGAATCAATATCTGAACATTTTTAATGGTGAACTATAACTTTTTAGTACAATACGCTAAGAAATATATGACTCAGGTATTGGCATTTTAACGCTTGTATTTGCGTATATTACTGAAATATGTCTCATTTAAAACTAGTGTGAATCAATATCTGAACATATTTTAAAGGGGTCCTATAACTTTTTGGTGCTATACGCTAGGAAATATATTACTGTGGAAATGGCTTTTTAACGCTTGTATTTGAGTATATTAGTGCAATATGTCTCATTTGAAACGAATTTTAATCAATATCTGAACATACTTTATGGAGTCCTATAACTTTTTAGTGCAAGACGCTAGTATATAAGTGCAATATGTCTCATTTGAAACAAATTTGAATCAATATCTGAACATTTTTAATGGTAAACTATAACTTTTTAGTACAATACGCTAAGAAATATATAACTCAGGTATTGGCATTTTAACGCTTGTATTTGCGTATATTACTGAAATATGTCTCATTTAAAACGAATTTGAATCAATATCTGAACATATTTTATTGGGTCCTATAACTTTTTGGTGCAATACGCTAGGAAATATATTACTCTGGTATGGCATTTTAACGCTTGTATTTGCGTATATTACTGCAATATGTTTCATTTCAATCGAATTTGTATCAACATCTGAACATATTTTATGGAGTCCTATAACTTTTTAGTGCAATACGCTACGAAATATATTACTCAGGTATTGGCCTTTTAACGCTTGTATTTGCGTATATTACTGCAATATGTCTCATTTAAAACGAATTTGAATCAATATCTGAACATATTTTATTGGGTCCTATAACTTTTAGGTGCAATACGCTAGGAAATATATTACTCTGGTATTGGCTTTTTAACGCTTGTATTTGAGTATATTAGTGCAATATGTCTCCTTTGAAACGAATTTTAATCAATATCTGAACATAATTTATGGAGTCCTATAACTTTTTAGTGCAAGACGCTAGTATATAAGTGCAATATGTCTCATTTGAAACAAATTTGAATCAATATCTGAACATATTTTATGGAGTCCTATAACTTTTTAGTGCAAGACGCTAAGAAATATATTACTCTGGTATTGGCATTTTAACGCTTGTATTTGCGTATATTACTAAAATATGTCTCATTTAAAACGAATTTGCCCCCTGCGGGTGGGGGTTAGAATTCACCCGCAGCACCTCTGCTGGTCGTAAGAGGCGACCAATGGGCGAGGAAGGTACCTCGTTAAAAACACAGTGTTCCATCTGGATTTTGACCGGAAGGTTAGTGAGCCAATCTTCTGCGGACTTTTCTTTCTTATTCTTTTGCTCACCCGCGTGTTTGCCGTGCGTGGAGACCCGTAAGGAAGGAGAAGATGATCCTGGTGGTTGAGCTTACACGCAACACACCTCTTTGGCTTCGGATTCTTGCGAAACGGGCGGTCAGATACTAACCCTATCTGGCCAATCGGCTTGCCGTTACGTTCTCGGTACCGGTAAGGTGAGTCCCACGGCCCTGGAGGTAAGTCTTTAGACGTTGGAGAGAGTGGCTCGCAGCGTTCTGAAGCTTATTGCCAGGTGAGGGGGACTATATCTCCTGGTTAGCCCTGGCGATCACGCCAGTTTGTGGTGTGACGTCCAAAATTGTGGCTCCGTGGTGGGTGGGGAGACCAGGAGATGAATCTTTCTATTTGTTTATGGCAACAAAAACAAAAACCCCGGGGGCCCCTCCCCCAAAAAGATCTCGTCCGTTATCGGACGAGGGAGAAAATTTCTTGAAGGGCGAAAATAAATTTTCGCCCAAATTTTTAATTGTTAAAAGGACGGAAGAGGATAAAACCATATCTGAAGTCTCTTGCTTTGGTTTGGCGAGGAGCCTGAACGAACTGGCTGGTGGAGAACCTAAATCCACCAAACGGTTACGCGACGGTACTCTTTTGGTTGAAACAGCTAATTCTTTGCAGACCAAGTCTTTATTAAAAGCGACAGTTTTATTTGGCATGCCTATTGTAGTGGAGGCGCACAAGTCCCTCAACTCATGTCAGGGCGTAATATCATGTTACGACCTGCTATTTGTTGAGATGGACGAGTGCAAGCGGGAACTTGCAAGTCAGGGTGTTATTGACTGTCGACGGCTTACTTCCAAGAGGAACGGCGAAGTTAAAAATATAACGTCAGTAGTTTTAACTTTTGGACTAGATAAGCTTCCAGACAGGATAAAGGTTGGGTTTCACAGTTGCTCTGTGAGACCATACTTTCCTCGACCAATGCGATGTTTTAAATGCCAGAAATTCGGGCACACTGCATCTCGTTGTGACGCACAGGCTGTGTGTCCACGGTGCAGTGAACAGGAGCATTTGGGCGAGGAATGTAAAGGTCCGGCCCATTGCGTTAATTGTTCTGGCAATCATCCTTCTTTTTTTGCTGATTGTCCACGCAATCAGGAAGAAAAGAAGATAATTGAAATCAAAATTATGGATAAGATTTCCTATTTCGACGCCCGCAAGAAGTTCCAAGCACAGACCAGTCCTGTCTTTAGCCGTTCTTTCGCCACAATCGCTGCAACTCCCGTTTTAAAAATATCCATTGCCGTTCAGACTGATGACTTTCTTTTCTCTAATATTTCTACAAGTGTTCCAAATTTACCTTCTGTTAAAACTAACATTCCAAAATCTAAAGTTAATCAAAATTTAAAATCCAGATCGAATGCAGCTGTAAAAATCATAGACCAACCAAAATTAAAATTGACCGTTAAACCAAAGCAAAAAATTATTCATATAAAGACAAGCCCTAGTTCTACGCCGAAATCTATTTCGAAAAAACATTCCATGGAGGTACGAGAAACATCTAATGTTTCGAGTTCTTCCATCTCCAAATTTTCTCCTAGTAAGGGATCTCAATCTTCGAGATCCTCTTCTCCTATGGAAGTCACTAGCTTTAAACTTTCTAGGCCAGAGCGAGATAAATATTCCACACCCAAATAATGCCTCCCATACTACAATGGAATTGTAATGGTTTCTACAGCTATTTTGAGGAATTTAAAGCTCTTAATGCCGAGCAGACTCCCTCTTGCATATGCTTACAAGAAACACATTTTCGAGACACCAGAGCTGTTTCATTACGAGGCTTCTCAGTATTTCGTACTGATGTGCCTACTGATGGCCAAGCTCGTGGTGGAGTAGCGATTCTGGTTCGCGAAAATGTGTATTGTGAGGAGATTACTTTGAATTCTGCATTACAAGCTGTAGCTGTCCGTGTTGCTATTCCTTTTCTGGTCACTTTATGTTCTATCTATCTTCCTCCAAACGACAATGTCGATATGCGTGATATCGTTGAATTGATTGATAAATTGCCTGCTCCATTCATTCTTATGGGCGATTTCAACGCCCATAATCCTGAATGGGGATCAGGTACGATTAATCAACGCGGTAGACGTTTGGAACACCTATTCACCGCAAGTACACATGCCATCTTAAATGATGGTAGCATGACACATTTTTCTGCCGCGTGGAGATCTTTCACTGCGATTGATCTAACGATCTGTTCTGCAGCAATAGCTCCATTGTTTGAGTGGCATGTGCACTCGGACTTGCATCAAAGTGACCACTTTCCGATCATTCTGAAAGTTTTGCAGAGCTCAGATTCTGATGCTCGTTGTCCGAAATGGGCTTTAAAGCGAGCAGATTGGAATCTGTTCTCGGAGTTGGCCGTATTTGGTGAAAATGATTTCGTTGACGTGGACGACCATGTTCGGTATTTCACGGATGCAATCAAGTCTGCTGCACAAGAGAGTATTCCTCTAACACCTATTCATTCAAATAGAATACCCGTTCCCTGGTGGAACGATGAGTGCAAGATTGCTATCCGAGAAAAACGACGTATTTTTCGCCATTTCAGGCGATTTCCAACCACCGAGAATATGATCCATTACTTCCAAGCCAAGGCAAAAGCTAGAAGAATTGTTCGGAAGAATAAGAAAGCGTCATGGCAGAAATACATTTCTTCCATTACAACCTCCACTCCAGTTTCTAAAGTATGGGAGAAGGTCAGAAAAATATCTGGCCGCTCAAAATCTAGCACTGTTTCTGGCCTAAAAATCAATGGCAATGTCATTACCTGTCGGTCTGATGTTGCTAATATTATAGCATCCACTTTCGCGGATACATCAAGTTCCAATCACTATCCAGCTGAGTTCCTCGCTCGAAAATCAATCTTGGAACGTCAATGTCTCAATTTTGTTTCGCCGGGCGATGAAATCTACAATCTTTCTTTCAGCGTGGATGAACTTGAAAGTGCGATTTCAGATTCTCACGACAGCGCTCCTGGACCTGATTCTATTCACTACCAGATGCTTCGCCATTTGAATCCTGCTGGAAAAACATTTCTTTTACAAATGTATAATCGCATTTGGTTTTCCGGTATCTGCCCAACACCATGGCGTGATGCGATTATTGTACCAATCCCAAAGCCTGGAAAAGACAAAACACTGCCATCTTGCTATCGCCCAGTCTCGCTTACCAGTTGTGTCTGCAGGCTCATGGAACGCATGATCAACAGGCGTCTTGTTTGGTTCCTGGAATCAAACAACCTGTTGGATAACATCCAGTGCGGCTTCCGCCGTTTCCGTTCCACTGCAGACCACCTGATAAGACTTGAATCAACCATCCGGGATGCTTTTCTCAACAAGCAACATATGGTAGCTGTGTTTTTTGATATTTCCCGGGCCTATGATACCACTTGGCGTTTTGGTATTATGCGCACTTTACACTCCTTGGGCTTAAGAGGTAATCTTCCCATATTTCTTGAAAGCTTTCTTTCCTTAAGGAAGTTTCAAGTTCGTGTGGGAAATGACCTCTCCAACATTTTTACTCAAGAAAACGGAGTACCGCAAGGGTCTATTCTGAGTGTCACGTTGTTTGCTGTGGCCATCAACGGTGTTGCACAGTGTATTCGTTCACCTGTGCTGGGTTCCTTGTACGTGGACGACTTGGCAATTTTCTGCAGTTCTCGCAATATGGCTTCCATAGAGCGTCAGCTGCAGTTAACAATCAATCGTCTTCATACCTGGGCTACTGAGCAAGGTTTCGTATTTTCTGCGGCCAAGACAGAGTGCATTCACTTTTGTCAACGCCGTCACCTTCACTTAGATCCTGTTCTCTCTCTCAACGGTACTGATCTTCCATTTGTGGAAACTGCCCGTTTTCTTGGTCTTCTATTTGACAAGAAGCTTAACTGGCGTGCCCATCTTGTGGCTTTGAAGGCAAAATGTCGGCTTTCTCTAAATCTATTGCGAGTTCTTTCTTCCAAATCGTGGGGTGCCGATAGAATTTCTATGCTGCGCCTGTATCGGGCTTTGATACGCTCCAAGCTGGACTATGGCTGTATCGCTTACGCGTCTGCCAGGCCATCCGTTATCAAAACCATTGATACGATACACCATACTGGTATTCGTCTTGCTACTGGTGCTTTTCCTACCAGCCCAATACCAAGTTTATTGTGCGAAGCTGGCGAGCCTTCTCTGTATGATCGTCGCAGGCTTTTGACCATGAACTACACGGCAGCCATGAAGTCGAAACCATATCACCTGGTTTTTGACACTGTCTTTGGTCAACAGTTTGCGGAGATTTATGACAGAAGAGCTCGTTCGGTGGGTTCCTTTTCTATCAGATCTCGCAATACTTTTAGAGAAGTTAATTTTGAACTTCCTTCAACCCCAGACACTTCTTTCAGCCCCTATCCACCTTGGACATTCTCCCGTCCGAATACCAACTATGCGCTTTCAAAGCTGGATCGATCCGCTACTCCACCCATTCTGTTCCAACGTGAGTTTGCTCGAATCATTGCCAACTATCGGCAATGGATTCGCATTTACACCGACGGTTCGAAGAGTAACGACAGGGTTGCATGTGCTTTTATATCGGCAAGAGGTGCATGTAAGTTTCGACTTCACAAACTCTCGTCCGTTTACACGGCAGAGTTGTATGCACTCTACCAAGCACTTCTCTATATTTCTAGACTCGCACGTAATTCTTTTGTTATTGTGTCGGACTCGATGAGCGCTTTGAAAGCGATTGATTCTTTGTACCCCAAACATCCTCTCTTGCAACAGATACAAGCAACCTTGATGACATTATCGTCAAAAGGGTCTATCGTGCGCTATATTTGGGTACCGAGTCATGTTGGTATTCGCGGAAACGAAGCAGCTGATGCAGCAGCTAAGCGAGCTTTGTCCAAGGCCACCATTGATTATGATCGGGTGCTTGCTGATGACCTCAAAGGTCATTTTAAGCATCTGATCATGAATCAGTGGCAGGAAAGGTGGAGTCATATAGTTTCTAACAAGCTTAAAAATGTTAAGCACAACGTGAGGTCATGGGATTCTTCCCATAGGGCATCCCGAAAGGAGGAGGTCGTTGTGGCGAGACTCCGGATAGGGCACACCTGGTGGACGCATGGTCATCTTTTGCGCCGTGAGGAGGCTCCGATGTGCGAAACGTGTGACACTGCTTTGACAGTGGCGCACGTTTTGTTGGAGTGCTCCCAGTTTACCGAGCAGCGAAACAGGGCGGGTCTGTCACTTGACCTGTCGGTGGCCCTTGGTGACCATTCGACACTCATTGACAGGGTCGTCCTGTTCCTCAGGAATACAGGTCTATTTGCCTTTATTTAAAAGTGCTAGCTTTGTCATTCATTTTATTTATACACGTATTTTTTTTTTTTTTTTTTTTTTTTTTTAGCACTCAATAATATTTTACAATATTATTTATTTTTACAATTTTAAACCTGTACATTTTATTTATTTATATATACATTTATTAATATTTTACATTTAATAGATATTAAGTTTACAATTTTATTTTTACATAACATATATTTAGTTAGTTTCTTTCATAATATAGTTTATGGCGTGAATAGCCCAAGAGGCTGATACGCCTTTAAATTTTAATCCTACTACTAAAACGAATTTGAATCAATATCTGAACATATTTTATTGGGTCCTATAATTTTTTGGTGCAATACGCTACGAAATATATTACTCTGGTATTGGCATTTTAACGCTTGTATTTGAGTATATTAGTGCAATATGTCTCATTTGAAACGAATTTTAATCAATATCTGAACATATTTTATGGAGTCCTATAACTTTTTAGTGCAAGACGCTGGTATATAAGTGCAATATGTCTCATTTGAAACAAATTTGAATCAATATCTGAACATATTTTATGGAGTCCTATAACTTTTTAGTGCAAGACGCTAAGAAATATATTACTCTGGTATTGGCATTTTAACGCTTGTATTTGCGTATATTACTGCAATATGTCTCATTTGAAACGAATTTGAATCAATATCTGAACATTTTTAATGGTGAACTATAACTTTTTAGTACAATACGCTAAGAAATATATCACTCAGGTATTGGCATTTTAACGCTTGTATTTGCATATATTACTGCAATATGTCTCATTTCAACCGAATTTGTATCAACATCTGAACATATTTTATGGAGTCCTATAACTTTTTTGTGCAATACGCTAAGAAATATATTACTCTGGTATTGGCATTTTAACGCTTGTATTTGCGTATATTACTGCAATATGTCTCATTTGAAACGAATTTGAATCAATATCTGAACATTTTAAATGGTGAACTATAACTTTTTAGTACAATACGCTAAGAAATATATTACTCAGGTATTGGCATTTGAACGCTTGTATTTGCTTATATTACTTAAATATGTCTCATTTAAAACGAATTTGAATCAATATCTGAACATATTTTATTGGGTCCTATAACTTTTTGGTGCAATACGCTACGAAATATATTACTCAGGTATTGGCATTTTAACGCTTGTATTTGAGTATATAAGTGCAAGATGTCTCATTTGAAACGAATTTTAATCAATATCTGAACATATTATATGGAGTCCTATAACTTTTTAGTGCAAGACGCTAAGAAATATATTACTCTGGTATTGGCATTTTAACGCTTGTATTTGCGTATATTACTGCAATATGTCTCATTTGAAACGAATTTGAATCAATATCTGAACATTTTTAATGGTGAACTATAACTTTTTAGTACAATACGCTAAGAAATATATTACTCAGGTATTGGCTATTTAACGCTTGTATTTGCGTATATTAATGAAATATGTCTCATTTAAAACGAATTTGAATCAATATCTGAACATATTTTTTTGGGTCCTATATCTTTTTGGTGCAATACGCAACGAAATATATTACTCTGGTATTGGCATTTTAACGCTTGTATTTGAGTATATTAGTGCAATATGTCTCATTTGAAACGAATTTTAATCAATATCTGAACATATTTTATGGAGTCCTATAACTTTTTAGTGCAAGACGCTAGTATATAAGTGCAATATGTCTCATTTGAAACAAATTTGAATCAATATCTGAACATAGTTTATGGAGTCCTATACCTTTATAGTGCAAGACGCTAAGAAATATATTACTCTGGTATTGGCATTTTAACGCTTGTATTTGAGTATATTAGTGCAATATGTCTCATTTGAAACGAATTTTAATCAATATCTGAACATATTTTATGGAGTCCTATAACTTTTTAGTGCAAGACGCTAGTATATAAGTGCAATATGTCTCATTTGAAACAAATTTGAATCAATATCTGAACATATTTTATGGAGTCCTATAACTTTTTAGTGCAAGACGCTAAGAAATATATTACTCTGGTATTGGCATTTTAACGCTTGTATTTGCGTATATTACTGCAATATGTCTCATTTGAAACGAATTTGAATCAATATCTGAACATTTTTAATGGTGAACTATAACTTTTTAGTACAATACGCTAAGAAATATATTACTCAGGTATTGGCTATTTAACGCTTGTATTTGCGTATATTACTGAAATATGTCTCATTTAAAACGAATTTGAATCAATATCTGAACATATTTTATTGGGTCCTATAACTTTTTGGTGCAATACGCTACGAAATATATAACTCTGGTATTGGCATTTTAACGCTTGTATTTGAGTATATTAGTGCAATATGTCTCATTTGAATTGAATTTTAATCAATATCTGAACATATTTTATGGAGTCTTATAACTTTTTAGTGCAAGACGCTAGTATATAAGTGCAATATGTCTCATTTGAAACAAATTTGAATCAATATCTGAACATATTTTATGGAGTCCTATAACTTTTTAGTGCAAGACGCTAAGAAATATATTACTCTGGTATTGGCATTTTAACGCTTGTATTTGCGTATATTACTGCAATATGTCTCATTTGAAACGAATTTGAATCAATATCTGAACATATTTTATTGGGTCCTATAACTTTTTGGTGCAATACGCAACGAAATATATTACTCTGGTATTGGCATTTTAACGCTTGTATTTGAGTATATTAGTGCAATATGTCTCATTTGAAACGAATTTTAATCAATATCTGAACATATTTTATGGAGTCCTATAACTTTTTAGTGCAAGACGCTAGTATATAAGTGCAATATGTCTCATTTGAAACAAATTTGAATCAATATCTGAACATAGTTTATGGAGTCCTATAACTTTTTAGTGCAAGACGCTAAGAAATATATTACTCTGGTATTGGCATTTTATCGCTTGTATTTGAGTATATTAGTGCAATATGTCTCATTTGAAACGAAATTTAATCAATATCTGAACATATTTTATGGAGTCCTATAACTTTTTAGTGCAAGACGCTAAGAAATATATTACTCTGGTATTGGCATTTTAACGCTTGTATTTGCGTATATTACTGCAATATGTCTCATTTGAAACGAATTTGAATCAATATCTGAGCATTTTTAATGGTGAACTATAACTTTTTAGTACAATACGCTAAGAAATATATTACTCAGGTATTGGCTATTTAACGCTTGTATTTGCGTATATTACTGAAATATGTCTCATTTAAAACGAATTTGAATCAATATCTGAACATATTTTATTGGGTCCTATAACTTTTTGGTGCAATACGCTACGAAATATATAACTCTGGTATTCGCATTTTAACGCTTGTATTTGAGTATATTAGTGCAATATGTCTCATTTGAAACGAATTTTAATCATTATCTGAACATATTATAAGGAGTCCTATAACTTCTTAGTGCAAGACGCTAAGAAATATATTACTCTGGTATTGGCATTTTAACGCTAGTATTTGCGTATATTACTGCAATATGTCTCATTTGAAACGAATTTGAATCAATATCTGAACATTTTTAATGGTGAACTATAACTTTTTAGTACAATACGCTAAGAAATATATTACTCAGGTATTGGCTATTTAACGCTTGTATTTGCGTATATTACTGAAATATGTCTCATTTAAAACGAATTTGAATCAATATCTGAACATATTTTATTGGGTCGTATAACATTTAGGTGCAATACGCTAGGAAATATATTACTCTGGAATTGGCTTTTTAACGCTTGTATTTGAGTATATTAGTGCAATATGTCTCATTTGAAACGAATTTTAATCAATATCTGAACATACTTTATGGAGTCCTATAACTTTTTAGTGCAAGGCGCTAGTATATAAGTGCAATATGTCTCATTTGAAACAAATTTGAATCAATATCTGAACATTTTTAATGGTGATCTATAACTTTTTAGTACAATACGCTAAGAAATATATTACTCAGGTATTGGCATTTTAACGCTTGTATCTGCTTATATTACTGAAATATGTCTCATTTAAAACGAATTTGAATCAATATCTGAACATATTTTATTGGGTCCTATAACTTTTTGGTGCAATACGCTACGAAATATATAACTCTGGTATTGGCATTTTAACGCTTGTATTTGAGTATATTAGTGCAATATGTCTCATTTGAAACGAATTTTAATCAATATCTGAACATATTATATGGAGTCCTATAACTTTTTAGTGCAAGACGCTAAGAAATATATTACTCTGGTATTGGCATTTTAACGCTTGTATTTGCGTATATTACTGCAATATGTCTCATTTGAAACGAATTTTAATCAATATCTGAACATATTTTATGGAGTCCTATAACTTTTTAGTGCAAGACGCTAGTATATAAGTGCAATATGTCTCATTTGAAACAAATTTGAATCAATATCTGAACATAGTTTATGGAGTCCTATAACTTTTTAGTGCAAGACGCTAAGAAATATATTACTCTGGTATTGGCATTTTAACGCTTGTATTTGAGTATATTAGTGTAATATGTCTCATTTGAAACGAAATTTAATCAATATCTGAACATATTTTATGGAGTCCTATAACTTTTTAGTGCAAGACGCTAGTATATAAGTGCAATATGTCTCATTTGAAACAAATTTGAATCAATATCTGAACATAGTTTATGGAGTCCTATAACATTTTAGTGCAAGACGCTAAGAAATATATTACTCTGGTATTGGCATTTTAACGCTTGTATTTGAGTATATTAGTGTAATATGTCTCATTTGAAACGAATTTTAATCAATATCTGAACATATTTTATGGAGTCCTATAACTTTTTAGTGCAAGACGCTAGTATATAAGTGCAATATGTCTCATTTGAAACAAATTTGAATCAATATCTGAACATATTTTATTGAGTCCTATAACTTTTTAGTGCAAGACGTTAAGAAATATATTACTCTGGTATTGGCATTTTAACGCTTGTATTTGCGTATATTACTGCAATATGTCTCATTTGAAACGAATTTGAATCAATATATGAACATTTTTAATAGTGAACTATAACTTTTTAGTACAATACGCTAAGAAATATATTACTCAGGTATTGGCTATTTAACGCTTGTATTTGCGTATATTACTGAAATATGTCTCATTTAAAACGAATTTGAATCAATATCTGAACATATTTTATTGGGTCCTATAACTTTTTGGTGCAATACGCTACGAAATATATAACTCTGGTATTGGCATTTTAACGCTTGTATTTGAGTATATTAGTGCAATATGTCTCATTTGAAACGAATTTTAATCAATATCTGAACATATTATATGGAGTCCTATAACTTTTTAGTGCAAGACGCTAAGAAATATATTACTCTGGTATTGGCATTTTAACGCTTGTATTTGCGTATATTACTGCAATATATCTCATTTGAAACGAATGTGAATCAATATCTGAACATTTTTAATGGTAAACTATAACTTTTTAGTACAATACGCTAAGAAATATATTACTCAGGTATTGGCTATTTAACGCTTGTATTTGCGTATATTACTGAAATATGTCTCATTTAAAACGAATTTGAATCAATATCTGAACATAATTTATTGGGTCCTATAACTTTTTGGTGCAATACGCAACGAAATATATTACTCTGGTATTGGCATTTTAACGCTTGTATTTGAGTATATTAGTGCAATATGTCTCATTTGAAAAGAATTTTAATCAATATCTGAACATATTTTATGGAGTCCTATAACTTTTTAGTGCAAGACGCTAGTATATAAGTGCAATATGTCTCATTTGAAACAAATTTGAATCAATATCTGAACATATTTTATGGAGTCCTATAACTTTTTAGTGCAAGACGCTAAGAAATATATTACTCTGGTATTGGCATTTTAACGCTTGTATTTGCGTATATTACTGCAATATGTCTCATTTGAAACGAATTTGAATCAATATCTGAACATTTTTAATGGTGAACTATAACTTTTTAGTACAATACGCTAAGAAATATATTACTCAGGTTTTGGTTATTTAACGCTTGTATTTGCGTATATTACTGAAATATGTCTCATTAAAAACGAATTTGAATCAATATCTGAACATATTTTATTGGGTCCTATAACTTTTTGGTGCAATACGCAACGAAATATATTACTCTGGTATTGGCATTTTAACGCTTTTATTTGAGTATATTAGTGCAATATGTCTCATTTGAAACGAATTTTAAACAATATCTGAACATATTTTATGGAGTCCTATAACTTTTAAGTGCAAGACGCTAAGAAATATATTACTCTGGTATTGGCATTTTAACGCTTGTATTTGAGTATATTAGTGCAATATGTCTCATTTGAAACGAATTTTAATCAATATCTGAACATATTTTATGGAGTCCTATAACTTTTTAGTGCAAGACGCTAGTATATAAGTGCAATATGTCTCATTTGAAACAAATTTGAATCAATATCTGAACATAGTTTATGGAGTCCTATAACTTTTTAGTGCAAGACGCTAAGAAATATATTACTCTGGTATTGGCATTTTATCGCTTGTATTTGAGTATATTAGTGCAATATGTCTCATTTGAAACGAATTTTAATCAATATCTGAACATATTTTATGGAGTCCTATAACTTTTTAGTGCAAGACGCTAGTATATAAGTGCAATATGTCTCATTTGAAACAAATTTGAATCAATATCTGAACATATTTTATGGAGTCCTATAACTTTTTAGTGCAAGACGCTAAGAAATATATTACTCTGGTATTGGCATTTTAACGCTTGTATTTGCGTATATTACTGCAATATGTCTCATTTGAAACGAATTTGAATCAATATCTGAACATTTTTAATGGTGAACTATAACTTTTTAGTACAATACGCTAAGAAATATATTACTCAGGTATTGGCTATTTAACGCTTGTATTTGCGTATATTACTGAAATATTTCTCATTTAAAACGAATTTGAATCAATATCTGAACATATTTTATTGGGTCCTATAACTTTTTGGTGCAATACGCTACGAAATATATAACTCTGGTATTGGCATTTTAACGCTTGTATTTGAGTATATTAGTGCAATATGTCTCATTTGAAACGAATTTTAATCAATATCTGAACATATTATATGGAGTCCTATAACTTTTTAGTGCAAGACGCTAAGAAATATATTACTCTGGTATTGGCATTTTAACGCTTGTATTTGCGTATATTACTGCAATATGTCTCATTTGAAACGAATTTGAATCAATATCTGAACATTTTTAATGGTGAACTATAACTTTTTAGTACAATACGCTAAGAAATATATATTACTCAGGTATTGGCTATTTAACGCTTGTATTTGCGTATATTACTGAAATATGTCTCATTTAAAACGAATTTGAATCAATATCTGAACATATTTTATTGGGTCCTATAACTTTTTGGTGCAATACGCTACGAAATATATAACTCTGGTATTGGCATTTTAACGCTTGTATTTGAGTATATTAGTGCAATATGTCTCATTTGAAACGAATTTTAATCAATATCTGAACATATTTTATGGAGTCTTATAACTTTTTAGTGCAAGACGCTAGTATATAAGTGCAATATGTCTCATTTGAAACAAATTTGAATCAATATCTGAACATATTTTATGGAGTCCTATAACTTTTTAGTGCAAGACGCTAAGAAATATATTACTCTGGTATTGGCATTTTAACGCTTGTATTTGCGTATATTACTGCAATATGTCTCATTTGAAACGAATTTGAATCAATATCTGAACATTTTTAATGGTGAACTATAACTTTTTAGTACAATACGCTAAGAAATATATTACTCAGGTATTGGCTATTTAACGCTTGTATTTGCGTATATTACTGAAATATGTCTCATTTAAAACGAATTTGAATCAATATCTGAACATATTTTATTGGGTCCTTTAACATTTAGGTGCAATACGCTAGGAAATATATTACTCTGGAATTGGCTTTTTAACGCTTGTATTTGAGTATATTAGTGCAATATGTCTCATTTGAAACGAATTTTAAACAATATCTGAACATACTTTATGGAGTCCTATAACTTTTTAGTGCAAGGCGCTAGTATATAAGTGCAATATGTCTCATTTGAAACAAATTTGAATCAATATCTGAACATTTTTAATGGTGATCTATAACTTTTTAGTACAATACGCTAAGAAATATATTACTCAGGTATTGGCATTTTAACGCTTGTATTTGCTTATATTACTGAAATATGTCTCATTTAAAACGAATTTGAATCAATATCTGAACATATTTTATTGGGTCCTATAACTTTTTGGTGCAATACGCTACGAAATATATTACTCTGGTATTGGCATTTTAACGCTTGTATTTGAGTATATTAGTGCAATATGTCTCATTTGAAACGAATTTTAATCAATATCTGAACATATTATATAGAGGCCTATAACTTTTTAGTGCAAGACGCTAAGAAATATATTACTCTGGTATTGGCATTTTAACGCTTGTATTTGCGTATATTACTGCAATATGTCTCATTTGAAACGAATTTGAATCAATATCTGAACATTTTTAATGGTGAACTATAACTTTTTAGTACAATACGCTAAGAAATATATTACTCAGGTATTGGCATTTTAACGCTTGTATTTGCGTATATTACTGAAATATGTCTCATTTAAAACGAATTTGAATCAATATCTGAACATATTTTATTTTATTGGGTCCTATAACTTTTTGGTGCAATACGCAACGAAATATATTACTCTGGTATTGGCATTTTAACGATTGTATTTGAGTATATTAGTGCAATATGTCTCATTTGAAACGAATTTTAATCAATATCTGAATATATTTTATGGAGTCCTATAACTTTTTAGTGCAAGACGCTAGTATATAAGTGCAATATGTCTCATTTGAAACAAATTTGAATCAATATCTGAACATAGTTTATAGAGTCCTATAACTTTTTAGTGCAAGACGCTAGTATATAGGTGCAATTTGTCTCATTTGAAACAAATTTGAATCAATATCTGAACATAGTTTATGGAGTCCTATAACTTTTTAGTGCAAGACGCTAAGAAATATATTACTCTGGTATTGGCATTTTAACGCTTGTATTTGAGTATATTAGTGCAATATGTCTCATTTGAAACGAATTTTAATCAATATCTGAACATATTTTATGGAGTCCTATAACTTTTTAGTGCAAGACGCTAATATATAAGTGCAATATGTCTCATTTGAAACAAATTTGAATCAATATCTGAACATATTTTATGGAGTCCTATAACTTTTTAGTGCAAGACGCTAAGAAATATATTACTCTGGTATTGGCATTTTAACGCTTGTTTTTGCGTATATTACTGCAATATGTCTCATTTGAAACGAATTTGAATCAATATCTGAACATTTTTAATGGTGAACTATAACTTTTTAGTACAATACGCTAAGAAATATATTACTCCGGTATTGGCTATTTAACGCTTGTATTTGCGTATATTACTGAAATATGTCTCATTTAAAACGAATTTGAATCAATATCTGAACATATTTTATTGGGTCCTATAACTTTTTGGTGCAATACGCTACGAAATATATAACTCTGGTATTGGCATTTTAACGCTTGTATTTGAGTATATTAGTGCAATATGTCTCATTTGAAACGAATTTTAATCAATATCTGAACATATTATATGGAGTCCTATAACTTTTTAGTGCAAGACGCTAAGAAATATATTACTCTGGTATTGGCATTTTAACGCTTGTATTTGCGTATATTACTGCAATATGTCTCATTTGAAACGAATTTTAATCAATATCTGAACATATTTTATGGAGTCCTATAACTTTTTAGTGCAAGACGCTAGTATATAAGTGCAATATGTCTCATTTGAAACAAATTTGAATCAATATCTGAACATAGTTTATGGAGTCCTATAACTTTTTATAGCAAGACGCTAAGAAATATATTACTCTGGTATTGGCATTTTAACGCTTGTATTTGAGTATATTAGTGTAATATGTCTCATTTGAAACGAATTTTAATCAATATCTGAACATATTTTATGGAGTCCTATAACTTTTTAGTGCAAGACGCTAGTATATAAGTGCAATATGTCTCATTTGAAACAAATTTGAATCAATATCTGAACATATTTTATGGAGTCCTATAACTTTTTAGTGCAAGACGCTAAGAAATATATTACTCTGGTATTGGCATTTTAACGCTTGTATTTGCGTATATTACTGCAATATGTCTCATTTGAAACGAATTTGAATCAATATCTGAACATTTTTAATGGTGAACTATAACTTTTTAGTACAATACGCTAAGAAATATATCACTCAGGTATTGGCATTTTAACGCTTGTATTTGCATATATTACTGCAATATGTCTCATTTCAACCGAATTTGTATCAACATCTGAACATATTTTATGGAGTCCTATAACTTTTTTGTGCAATACGCTAAGAAATATATTACTCTGGTATTGGCATTTTAACGCTTGTATTTGCGTATATTACTGCAATATGTCTCATTTGAAACGAATTTGAATCAATATCTGAACATTTTAAATGGTGAACTATAACTTTTTAGTACAATACGCTAAGAAATATATTACTCAGGTATTGGCATTTGAACGCTTGTATTTGCTTATATTACTTAAATATGTCTCATTTAAAACGAATTTGAATCAATATCTGAACATATTTTATTGGGTCCTATAACTTTTTGGTGCAATACGCTACGAAATATATTACTCAGGTATAGGCATTTTAACGCTTGTATTTGAGTATATAAGTGCAAGATGTCTCATTTGAAACGAATTTTAATCAATATCTGAACATATTATATGGAGTCCTATAACTTTTTAGTGCAAGACGCTAAGAAATATATTACTCTGGTATTGGCATTTTAACGCTTGTATTTGCGTATATTACTGCAATATGTCTCATTTGAAACGAATTTGAATCAATATCTGAACATTTTTAATGGTGAACTATAACTTTTTAGTACAATACGCTAAGAAATATATTACTCAGGTATTGGCTATTTAACGCTTGTATTTGCGTATATTAATGAAATATGTCTCATTTAAAACGAATTTGAATCAATATCTGAACATATTTTTTTGGGTCCTATATCTTTTTGGTGCAATACGCAACGAAATATATTACTCTGGTATTGGCATTTTAACGCTTGTATTTGAGTATATTAGTGCAATATGTCTCATTTGAAACGAATTTTAATCAATATCTGAACATATTTTATGGAGTCCTATAACTTTTTAGTGCAAGACGCTAGTATATAAGTGCAATATGTCTCATTTGAAACAAATTTGAATCAATATCTGAACATAGTTTATGGAGTCCTATACCTTTATAGTGCAAGACGCTAAGAAATATATTACTCTGGTATTGGCATTTTAACGCTTGTATTTGAGTATATTAGTGCAATATGTCTCATTTGAAACGAATTTTAATCAATATCTGAACATATTTTATGGAGTCCTATAACTTTTTAGTGCAAGACGCTAGTATATAAGTGCAATATGTCTCATTTGAAACAAATTTGAATCAATATCTGAACATATTTTATGGAGTCCTATAACTTTTTAGTGCAAGACGCTAAGAAATATATTACTCTGGTATTGGCATTTTAACGCTTGTATTTGCGTATATTACTGCAATATGTCTCATTTGAAACGAATTTGAATCAATATCTGAACATTTTTAATGGTGAACTATAACTTTTTAGTACAATACGCTAAGAAATATATTACTCAGGTATTGGCTATTTAACGCTTGTATTTGCGTATATTACTGAAATATGTCTCATTTAAAACGAATTTGAATCAATATCTGAACATATTTTATTGGGTCCTATAACTTTTTAATGCAATACGCTACGAAATATATAACTCTGGTATTGGCATTTTAACGCTTGTATTTGAGTATATTAGTGCAATATGTCTCATTTGAATTGAATTTTAATCAATATCTGAACATATTTTATGGAGTCTTATAACTTTTTAGTGCAAGACGCTAGTATATAAGTGCAATATGTCTCATTTGAAACAAATTTGAATCAATATCTGAACATATTTTATGGAGTCCTATAACTTTTTAGTGCAAGACGCTAAGAAATATATTACTCTGGTATTGGCATTTTAACGCTTGTATTTGCGTATATTACTGCAATATGTCTCATTTGAAACGAATTTGAATCAATATCTGAACATATTTTATTGGGTCCTATAACTTTTTGGTGCAATACGCAACGAAATATATTACTCTGGTATTGGCATTTTAACGCTTGTATTTGAGTATATTAGTGCAATATGTCTCATTTGAAACGAATTTTAATCAATATCTGAACATATTTTATGGAGTCCTATAACTTTTTAGTGCAAGACGCTAGTATATAAGTGCAATATGTCTCATTTGAAACAAATTTGAATCAATATCTGAACATAGTTTATGGAGTCCTATAACTTTTTAGTGCAAGACGCTAAGAAATATATTACTCTGGTATTGGAATTTTATCGCTTGTATTTGAGTATATTAGTGCAATATGTCTCATTTGAAACGAAATTTAATCAATATCTGAACATATTTTATGGAGTCCTATAACTTTTTAGTGCAAGACGCTAAGAAATATATTACTCTGGTATTGGCATTTTAACGCTTGTATTTGCGTATATTACTGCAATATGTCTCATTTGAAACGAATTTGAATCAATATCTGAGCATTTTTAATGGTGAACTATAACTTTTTAGTACAATACGCTAAGAAATATATTACTCAGGTATTGGCTATTTAACGCTTGTATTTGCGTATATTACTGAAATATGTCTCATTTAAAACGAATTTGAATCAATATCTGAACATATTTTATTGGGTCCTATAACTTTTTGGTGCAATACGCTACGAAATATATAACTCTGGTATTCGCATTTTAACGCTTGTATTTGAGTATATTAGTGCAATATGTCTCATTTGAAACGAATTTTAATCATTATCTGAACATATTATAAGGAGTCCTATAACTTCTTAGTGCAAGACGCTAAGAAATATATTACTCTGGTATTGGCATTTTAACGCTAGTATTTGCGTATATTACTGCAATATGTCTCATTTGAAACGAATTTGAATCAATATCTGAACATTTTTAATGGTGAACTATAACTTTTTAGTACAATACGCTAAGAAATATATTACTCAGGTATTGGCTATTTAACGCTTGTATTTGCGTATATTACTGAAATATGTCTCATTTAAAACGAATTTGAATCAATATCTGAACATATTTTATTGGGTCGTATAACATTTAGGTGCAATACGCTAGGAAATATATTACTCTGGAATTGGCTTTTTAACGCTTGTATTTGAGTATATTAGTGCAATATGTCTCATTTGAAACGAATTTTAATCAATATCTGAACATACTTTATGGAGTCCTATAACTTTTTAGTGCAAGGCGCTAGTATATAAGTGCAATATGTCTCATTTGAAACAAATTTGAATCAATATCTGAACATTTTTAATGGTGATCTATAACTTTTTAGTACAATACGCTAAGAAATATATTACTCAGGTATTGGCATTTTAACGCTTGTATTTGCTTATATTACTGAAATATGTCTCATTTAAAACGAATTTGAATCAATATCTGAACATATTTTATTGGGTCCTATAACTTTTTGGTGCAATACGCTACGAAATATATAACTCTGGTATTGGCATTTTAACGCTTGTATTTGAGTATATAAGTGCAATATGTCTCATTTGAAACGAATTTTAATCAATATCTGAACATATTATATGGAGTCCTATAACTTTTTAGTGCAAGACGCTAAGAAATATATTACTCTGGTATTGGCATTTTAACGCTTGTATTTGCGTATATTACTGCAATATGTCTCATTTGAAACGAATTTTAATCAATATCTGAACATATTTTATGGAGTCCTATAACTTTTTAGTGCAAGACGCTAGTATATAAGTGCAATATGTCTCTTTTGAAACAAATTTGAATCAATATCTGAACATAGTTTATGGAGTCCTATAACTTTTTAGTGCAAGACGCTAAGAAATATATTACTCTGGTATTGGCATTTTAACGCTTGTATTTGAGTATATTAGTGTAATATGTCTCATTTGAAACGAATTTTAATCAATATCTGAACATATTTTATGGAGTCCTATAACTTTTTAGTGCAAGACGCTAGTATATAAGTGCAATATGTCTCATTTGAAACAAATTTGAATCAATATCTGAACATAGTTTATGGAGTCCTATAACATTTTAGTGCAAGACGCTAAGAAATATATTACTTTGGTATTGGCATTTTAACGCTTGTATTTGAGTATATTAGTGTAATATGTCTCATTTGAAACGAATTTTAATCAATATCTGAACATATTTTATGGAGTCCTATAACTTTTTAGTGCAAGACGCTAGTATATAAGTGCAATATGTCTCATTTGAAACAAATTTGAATCAATATCTGAACATATTTTATGGAGTCCTATAACTTTTTAGTGCAAGACGTTAAGAAATATATTACTCTGGTATTGGCATTTTAACGCTTGTATTTGCGTATATTACTGCAATATGTCTCATTTGAAACGAATTTGAATCAATATATGAACATTTTTAATAGTGAACTATAACATTTTAGTACAATACGCTAAGAAATATATTACTCAGGTATTGGCTATTTAACGCTTGTATTTGCGTATATTACTGAAATATGTCTCATTTAAAACGAATTTGAATCAATATCTGAACATATTTTATTGGGTCCTATAACTTTTTGGTGCAATACGCTACGAAATATATAACTCTGGTATTGGCATTTTAACGCTTGTATTTGAGTATATTAGTGCAATATGTCTCATTTGAAACGAATTTTAATCAATATCTGAACATATTATATGGAGTCCTATAACTTTTTAGTGCAAGACGCTAAGAAATATATTACTCTGGTATTGGCATTTTAACGCTTGTATTTGCGTATATTACTGCAATATATCTCATTTGAAACGAATGTGAATCAATATCTGAACATTTTTAATGGTAAACTATAACTTTTTAGTACAATACGCTAAGAAATATATTACTCAGGTATTGGCTATTTAACGCTTGTATTTGCGTATATTACTGAAATATGTCTCATTTAAAACGAATTTGAATCAATATCTGAACATAATTTATTGGGTCCTATAACTTTTTGGTGCAATACGCAACGAAATATATTACTCTGGTATTGGCATTTTAACGCTTGTATTTGAGTATATTAGTGCAATATGTCTCATTTGAAAAGAATTTTAATCAATATCTGAACATATTTTATGGAGTCCTATAACTTTTTAGTGCAAGACGCTAGTATATAAGTGCAATATGTCTCATTTGAAACAAATTTGAATCAATATCTGAACATATTTTATGGAGTCCTATAACTTTTTAGTGCAAGACGCTAAGAAATATATTACTCTGGTATTGGCATTTTAACGCTTGTATTTGCGTATATTACTGCAATATGTCTCATTTGAAACGAATTTGAATCAATATCTGAACATTTTTAATGGTGAACTATAACTTTTTAGTACAATACGCTAAGAAATATATTACTCAGGTTTTGGCTATTTAACGCTTGTATTTGCGTATATTACTGAAATATGTCTCATTTAAAACGAATTTGAATCAATATCTGAACATATTTTATTGGGTCCTATAACTTTTTGGTGCAATACGCAACGAAATATATTACTCTGGTATTGGCATTTTAACGCTTTTATTTGAGTATATTAGTGCAATATGTCTCATTTGAAACGAATTTTAAACAATATCTGGACATATTTTATGGAGTCCTATAACTTTTAAGTGCAAGACGCTAAGAAATATATTACTCTGGTATTGGCATTTTAACGCTTGTATTTGAGTATATTAGTGCAATATGTCTCATTTGAAACGAATTTTAATCAATATCTGAACATATTTTATGGAGTCCTATAACTTTTTAGTGCAAGACGCTAGTATATAAGTGCAATATGTCTCATTTGAAACAAATTTGAATCAATATCTGAACATAGTTTATGGAGTCCTATAACTTTTTAGTGCAAGACGCTAAGAAATATATTACTCTGGTATTGGCATTTTATCGCTTGTATTTGAGTATATTAGTGCAATATGTCTCATTTGAAACGAATTTTAATCAATATCTGAACATATTTTATAGAGTCCTATAACTTTTTAGTGCAAGACGCTAGTATATAAGTGCAATATGTCTCATTTGAAACAAATTTGAATCAATATCTGAACATATTTTATGGAGTCCTATAACTTTTAAGTGCAAGACGCTAAGAAATATATTACTCTGGTATTGGCATTTTAACGCTTGTATTTGCGTATATTACTGCAATATGTCTCATTTGAAACGAATTTGAATCAATATCTGAACATTTTTAATGGTGAACTATAACTTTTTAGTACAATACGCTAAGAAATATATTACTCAGGTATTGGCTATTTAACGCTTGTATTTGCGTATATTACTGAAATATTTCTCATTTAAAACGAATTTGAATCAATATATGAACATATTTTATTGGGTCCTATAACTTTTTGGTGCAATACGCTACGAAATATATAACTCTGGTATTGGCATTTTAACGCTTGTATTTGAGTATATTAGTGCAATATGTCTCATTTGAAACGAATTTTAATCAATATCTGAACATATTATATGGAGTCCTATAACTTTTTAGTGCAAGACGCTAAGAAATATATTACTCTGGTATTGGCATTTTAACGCTTGTATTTGCGTATATTACTGCAATATGTCTCATTTGAAACGAATTTGAATCAATATCTGAACATTTTTAATGGTGAACTATAACTTTTTAGTACAATACGCTAAGAAATATATATTACTCAGGTATTGGCTATTTAACGCTTGTATTTGCGTATATTACTGAAATATGTCTCATTTAAAACGAATTTGAATCAATATCTGAACATATTTTATTGGGTCCTATAACTTTTTGGTGCAATACGCTACGAAATATATAACTCTGGTATTGGCATTTTAACGCTTGTATTTGAGTATATTAGTGCAATATGTCTCATTTGAAACGAATTTTAATCAATATCTGAACATATTTTATGGAGTCTTATAACTTTTTAGTGCAAGACGCTAGTATATAAGTGCAATATGTCTCATTTGAAACAAATTTGAATCAATATCTGAACATATTTTATGGAGTCCTATAACTTTTTAGTGCAAGACGCTAAGAAATATATTACTCTGGTATTGGCATTTTAACGCTTGTATTTGCGTATATTACTGCAATATGTCTCATTTGAAACGAATTTGAATCAATATCTGAACATTTTTAATGGTGAACTATAACTTTTTAGTACAATACGCTAAGAAATATATTACTCAGGTATTGGCTATTTAACGCTTGTATTTGCGTATATTACTGAAATATGTCTCATTTAAAACGAATTTGAATCAATATCTGAACATATTTTATTGGGTCCTTTAACATTTAGGTGCAATACGCTAGGAAATATATTACTCTGGAATTGGCTTTTTAACGCTTGTATTTGAGTATATTAGTGCAATATGTCTCATTTGAAACGAATTTTAATCAATATCTGAACATACTTTATGGAGTCCTATAACTTTTTAGTGCAAGGCGCTAGTATATAAGTGCAATATGTCTCATTTGAAACAAATTTGAATCAATATCTGAACATTTTTAATGGTGATCTATAACTTTTTAGTACAATACGCTAAGAAATATATTACTCAGGTATTGGCATTTTAACGCTTGTATTTGCTTATATTACTGAAATATGTCTCATTTAAAACGAATTTGAATCAATATCTGAACATATTTTATTGGGTCCTATAACTTTTTGGTGCAATACGCTACGAAATATATTACTCTGGTATTGGCATTTTAACGCTTGTATTTGAGTATATTAGTGCAATATGTCTCATTTGAAACGAATTTTAATCAATATCTGAACATATTATATAGAGGCCTATAACTTTTTAGTGCAATACGTTAAGAAATATATTACTCTGGTATTGGCATTTTAACGCTTGTATTTGCGTATATTACTGCAATATGTCTCATTTGAAACGAATTTGGATCAATATCTGAACATTTTTAATGGTGAACTATAACTTTTTAGTACAATACGCTAAGAAATATATTACTCAGGTATTGGCATTTTAACGCTTGTATTTGCGTATATTACTGAAATATGTCTCATTTAAAACGAATTTGAATCAATATCTGAACATATTTTATTTTATTGGGTCCTATAACTTTTTGGTGCAATACGCAACGAAATATATTACTCTGGTATTGGCATTTTAACGATTGTATTTGAGTATATTAGTGCAATATGTCTCATTTGAAACGAATTTTAATCAATATCTGAATATATTTTATGGAGTCCTATAACTTTTTAGTGCAAGACGCTAGTATATAAGTGCAATATGTCTCATTTGAAACAAATTTGAATCAATATCTGAACATAGTTTATAGAGTCCTATAACTTTTTAGTGCAAGACGCTAGTATATAGGTGCAATTTGTCTCATTTGAAACAAATTTGAATCAATATCTGAACATAGTTTATAGAGTCCTATAACTTTTTAGTGCAAGACGCTAAGAAATATATTACTCTGGTATTGGCATTTTAACGCTTGTATTTGAGTATATTAGTGCAATATGTCTCATTTGAAACGAATTTTAATCAATATCTGAACATATTTTATGGAGTCCTATAACTTTTTAGTGCAAGACGCTAATATATAAGTGCAATATGTCTCATTTGAAACAAATTTGAATCAATATCTGAACATATTTTATGGAGTCCTATAACTTTTTAGTGCAAGATGCTAAGAAATATATTACTCTGGTATTGGCATTTTAACGCTTGTTTTTGCGTATATTACTGCAATATGTCTCATTTGAAACGAATTTGAATCAATATCTGAACATTTTTAATGGTGAACTATAACTTTTTAGTACAATACGCTAAGAAATATATTACTCAGGTATTGGCTATTTAACGCTTGTATTTGCGTATATTACTGAAATATGTCTCATTTAAAACGAATTTGAATCAATATCTGAACATATTTTATTGGGTCCTATAACTTTTTGGTGCAATACGCTACGAAATATATAACTCTGGTATTGGCATTTTAACGCTTGTATATGAGTATATTAGTGCAATATGTCTCATTTGAAACGAATTTTAATCAATATCTGAACATATTATATGGAGTCCTATAACTTTTTAGTGCAAGACGCTAAGAAATATATTACTCTGGTATTGGCATTTTAACGCTTGTATTTGCGTATATTACTGCAATATGTCTCATTTGAAACGAATTTTAATCAATATCTGAACATATTTTATGGAGTCCTATAACTTTTTAGTGCAAGACGCTAGTATATAAGTGCAATATGTCTCATTTGAAACAAATTTGAATCAATATCTGAACATAGTTTATGGAGTCCTATAACTTTTTATAGCAAGACGCTAAGAAATATATTACTCTGGTATTGGCATTTTAACGCTTGTATTTGAGTATATTAGTGTAATATGTCTCATTTGAAACGAATTTTAATCAATATCTGAACATATTTTATGGAGTCCTATAACTTTTTAGTGCAAGACGCTAGTATATAAGTGCAATATGTCTCATTTGAAACAAATTTGAATCAATATCTGAACATAGTTTATGGAGTCCTATAACATTTTAGTGCAAGACGCTAAGAAATATATTACTCTGGTATTGGCATTTTAACGCTTGTATTTGAGTATATTAGTGTAATATGTCTCATTTGAAACGAATTTTAATCAATATCTGAACATATTTTATGGAGTCCTATAACTTTTTAGTGCAAGACGCTAGTATATAAGTGCAATATGTCTCATTTGAAACAAATTTGAATCAATATCTGAACATATTTTATGGAGTCCTATAACTTTTTAGTGCAAGACGTTAAGAAATATATTACTCTGGTATTGGCATTTTAACACTTGTATTTGCGTATATTACTGCAATATGTCTCATTTGAAACGAATTTGAATCAATATCTGAACATTTTTAATAGTGAACTATAACTTTTTAGTACAATACGCTAAGAAATATATTACTCAGGTATTGGCTATTTAACGCTTGTATTTGCGTATATTACTGAAATATGTCTCATTTAAAACGAATTTGAATCAATATCTGAACATATTTTATTGGGTCCTATAACTTTTTGGTGCAATACGCAACGAAATATATTACTCTGGTATTGGCATTTTAACGCTTTTATTTGAGTATATTAGTGCAATATGTCTCATTTGAAACGAATTTTAAACAATATACACAATTTCTTCCTAAATTCAATTCTGAAGAACTTTATAATATTGACGATCCAGAATTAACCAATTATTTTGACGAAAATAATTGTTATAATCCAGAAAATGACTATACTAAAAATTATGAACAAGATATAGAGAACTCTTATACCGTTGAAAATTTAACAGAAGACTCTTTTTTAGAAGCACAAGCCTCGGCACAAGAATCACCCCACACTTTGAATTGATGAATTTAGCCAACAATCAAAGTAGACTACCTTTCATTATATTTCCGGAGAATAATTTAAAAGTGCTGATAGATACGGGCAGTACAAAATCTTTTATAAAACCATACATTGCATTTAAACATTATAAAAACCTTATCAGGAAAGACCTGTTTCAGATTACTACCGCACACGGTACATCTAGTGAACTATACAGTACACATGTTCCCATATCTAAAGTATTTAATTTCATTGATAAGAATTTACAATTAAAATACAACTTGTTCAACTTTCACGATAAATTTGACGTATTATTAGGCATCGACAATTTAAAAAAATTAAAAACAATCATCGATACAAATAACAATGTAATAATTAATCCAAATGGCAAAATTAATATACAATATCATGACACACAAAATAAAACCATAGAACACAACTTATCAATTAAAGCTAAAAACGTGGAGCCTAATTCAGAGAAAATTATTAAAATTCCAATAGATGTAAAAGATGGTACGGTAATAATTCCACAATTGAGACTAAAAAATCTAATCATTCCTGAGTGTATTACCATCGCACAAGCTTATCATTGTTTCAATTCAATATAAGTAATACCGTTAACTGGGTCTTCATTAGCAGAATGAATAGTTTGTAAATCTGAACTGTCGTTTCTTGTACTTATACTTTCTAGGTCATTATTTTGATTTTCAATTAAATTTTCGGGTTTATTATAAACATGAACTTTAATATGTGTTTCTTTAAATATCTCGATTATTAGGTTTTCTATTATTTTCCCATCTATTTGGTCTAATCCCGAACAAATTTTAGGCATATTGATTTCTTTAATTTCGTTTACTATCAAAAATTGTTTTAGATCGTTTAGTGCGTTTTTTATTGTATCCATTTTGGGTTTAACGTAATGATTTATTTTAGTAATCAAATGGAAAATTAGTTTTGATTCAAATTTTTGGAGGACATATGTTCCTAATTTAATTTTTTGTTTGTTGAGGTAATTTCTACTATCGAATTTTTTATGGATTTGCGCGGCAAATTCTTTACTTAATTTTATGTCTTGCGAGATGCAATGAATTAAAGGTTTATTTGAATCGAAAATGTTATCATTTTTGTATTGGATTTGGAATTTGGGTTTTATACGGGAAAGAGCGTCTGCATTGTTGTTTTTCGTTCCTCTCTTGTATTCTATTTCGTAATTGAATTCTTCTAATCTCAGTTTCCAACGTAGTAGTTTAGAATTTGGTTCCTTGAGTGAAAATAACCACGTTAACGGTTTATGATCTGTGATTATTTTAAATTTCACGCCGTACAAGTATGGTTTGAAATATTTTGTAGACCAGATAATGGCTTACAGTTCCTTTTCGGTGGTAGAATAATTGTACTCGTGAGTGTTGAGGATCCTACCGACTGCGCCACTTAAGTAATTGCGTTTCGTAATTACGTTTTAAAAAAAGATTTATTTATTTATTAATATTGGAAAAATATGTTACATGAAAGACGTTACAAAGCAGAGTGCCATGTCTCTGTAATATTAATACATAGCTGTTTTAGATAAAGCATAATTCTACGTAGTGTGATAACGAAACGAAGGAAATTCAAGGTAGGGTATTTATATAACTTATAGTTCTATAACATAGTTACAATTCTATAATATAATTTATACCGATACGATATGCTAATAATGATTGCTATATATCGCGTTTTGGACGCGCTCATTACGTTGAATGGGCCAATAAGTATTTTATGGCACTGTTATCTACGCACCCTATGATATTCAACTATATGTGTATGTATGTATGTATATACATGTTGCATATGTCACGATAATTCATGTTATGAATGTAATATATATTTAAATAATAAATGGTGATGGTGTTATGAAATAAAAACGGTATATTTATTATTGGATATTATGAACGTATCGTCACAATAATACAGAGACGCTGGCAGTCGTGGTTTGGTAGCGTTAGAGAATAGATCGATACTGAATTGTAACTAATAGAAAATATGAGGTTTGTTTCAGATGCAGTATGAACAGCGGCGCCCAACGATAGGCGTATTTAGGGCCTTGGCATTTTATGTATTCTATGTATATTTATGTTATCATGGTGCACCATTGTTTTGTTTATGTATGCAATTATGTATGTAAATCATGTATGAACTGCCATTCTCTCCTAGCACTTTCCAGTATGGGAGACGTCCCATACTGCGGGGTCTCTTCGGAGTGCCCAAGGAACGTGTCCGAAAGGATGCGTTCCAGTCGTAGACTACGCGGTCAGTCAACTGTCGTGGCTGACAGTTGCTACTGCCGTTAGGCAAGGGGTCTGATCCACCCTGCAGCTGCCTCCTGGGGGCTGCCGTTGGCCACGGAGCCCCAGTTGAGAAGAAAGCTATGCTTTTGGCGTCGGTATACTGCTACTACGATATCCCGTCTGAGGATCGATGTGCGTAGAACCGCCGGTGGGTGGGGACACGACACGGTGCCCGGGGATGCAGGTTAAACGAACTGATTGGGGCGCCTTAGTGCTAAATGGACCCAATCAGAATAGAGTAGCTGGGGCGCCTTAGTGCTAAATGGACCCAATTAGAATAGAGTTGCCATTATGCCTTATATAAGGTCGAGTTTCAGGAAATGACTCCCGGTTGTGAAGGTTCTGGAAGGCAAGTAGCTATTGACTACTGGCCATGCAGGACCAACCGAGACGGAATGCCATACTATGCTTTGACTAACGGGTGCGGTATATCCGAGCTGGGTCTCTTGGCGAGTCCTGTTAACTGGCAGGAGGTGAGGGTGCGAAGCACCCCCGTAAGTATCGCTAATATGACCTTGATAAAGCTACCATAACTATGTGAGTATTGTTTATTATATATCACCGTGGGAGGGGTTCCAACCCCTTTCACCATTGTGCCGAAACGTTTGGGACAAGCCTGTACTGCCAGTGGTCACGTAATAATATATTTATCTGATTAAATGTGTATTACGTAGGTTTTTATTGTATTGTGTCTTGATCACTGATTGCGATCAGACGTGCGGCCAGAATAAAAAGAAAAGATAGACAAAAATCTACATAGTGCATTATTTGCGTCAACCTCCATTTCCGTTCTTCACACATATAACATACATATATAGGAGCCGCGCCCTACATACAAACATTTACAATAAATAAAAATATTACAATTATTTTGTTTAGTAAAGAGAACTATTGAATTGGTTTAACGAATAAATTGAAATATTTGAGAAATATTCGAATAGTCAGTCCAGCTTGTTAAAAAGTTGGACTGACTATTGACGAATGGTGTGGAGCCTGTTAGTTTGCACTTTCGGATCATTTACTATAAATAAGTGATTAAATTAGTGAATAATAAGTGATCGGAAAGAACGTAAGCTCTGTCACCACGTCAAGGTCGGCTCCACGTCGACAGAGACCCGGCCCGTGCCTGCGGTTGAGTGAATGGACGGGCCAGGTCGTTCCTAGGAATAAATGTATCCTAGGAACGTACATCATTCCTACGTTGTGCTTAAAACAGTTTGTTCTGAATACCATTCGCCTGTGACTTGAAAACGTGAAAAATAAATGCCAAATTATGAGGTAGCCGCAACAGCAAAAGCCCCTTGTAACCCATTTTACAGCCACAAATATATGTGGATTAATATGGCATTCTAAACCCACACAAGTATTAGTTTTCCCCATTGTGCAATACCCAGCACCCCAGCCTCTAAGCTGTATTAAGCATTGTTAAGAGACTGACATGTCTAATCAAGAAATGAGTACTAGCTTTTTTTTTCTGGTCTCAGAATAGACCACCCGATTAACCCTCGCATTTGCAATTGTAAAATAAATTTGGGGAGCGGTTTGTAATTTTGGATCTAACCTCCAGCAATGAATAATATTTTAATTCGCACGGTTGAAGGACATTTTGAGCAAACTGTTCTAAGCAATCTGGCACATGAAACTTTAGTGCAATATTTGAATCATTTATAATTACATTCAACGATATTTTGGCACTATAACACTTCACTTTATTTAATGACAACACACAAGGATAACACACAATGATAACACGTAAGGATAACACAAATTCTGAAAGAAAATATACAATTATTGAATATAAATGGTGCATTAAACAATCTGAAAAGAAACACATAGATTAATGCAATCTTGAAGAATTTGTATGTTGTAACAACCTGCAAAAATAAAAAAAAAAATTAATAAAATATTGATTAACGAACCTGAAAAACAAACACGGAAACAAAGAATAGCCAAGGTATGGAGTAGCCGCAATAGCAAAATGGCCCCTGATCCAAGCATAAAAGGACTTGGGGAGCGATTTGAAATATTGGATCTTGCCCATATCAACGCATATTTGCAAAAATATCACGGTTGAATGCATGCCAAGGTATGGGGTAGCCGCAATAGCAAAATGGCCCTTGGTCCAAGCATAAAATGACTTGGGGAGCGATTTGAAATTTTGGATCTAGCCCATATCAACGAATATTTGTAAACATTTTTACGGTGGAAGGGGGCATACACACATAGTATACCCATCTAATCTTCAAGGATATTTTGCCTCTACGATATTGAGTGAACACCAATGGATAGTAAGTAACATCCTTCCCTTCCCTTCCTCTCCTTCCTTCCCTTCCTTCCTTCCTGCATTGGGCGTCCCGTTCGCACACAATTTGCTAAGAATACCATTCGCCCGCTACTTTAAATTAAAATATATGCCAAGGTATGAGGTAGCTGCAATAGCAAAATGGCCCCTTGCCCAAGTCATCGATATGTATTGTATATGTGATGTCTGTAAATCAATCAAAACCGCGAGCCAAAAACCGTGACGATCCTCCCATTGTGCAATACCCAACACAACAATACTCTAGTTATGTTAAGAGACTGCCGCGTATTACCAAGTAAATGGTGGTACTACCACAGGTCTTCAAAGTTCAAGCAGTCGACTAATATTTGTGTAAGGCGTGTAAATTGAAAACAAATGACTTGGAGGCGGTTTGAAATTTTGGCATAGCTCATATCAACGCATATTTTTGCAAACATTTTCACGAATAAAATCCATATTTCAATCAATTAAGTCTTTGTAATGAATTACGTTAGTATTATTCAAATTTTAAATACTCGTTTAACGTTAGACCAGGTTACTATATTGTGTTATGTATTTCGAAATGTTCGAACACAAGTTAAATATTTTTAAAATATGGCTGCAATAATGCATCAATATTTGAAACTATTTTCGTCAATAAATTAAAGTTTCGAGATTAAGTGTTTTCATGATTACAATACTTACTACGTATAAATCTTGAGTGCTCCGTCATCCGGCATTTAATAATTTCGGTCGGTTGTATTTCCACGCCTTGCGTTGTTGATACCATTACTTTTAAATATCGATTATTTAGATTCGTCACTTAATAGTACTTTATGTCAGTCCTCAGCAATCCAGTTAAAATGTTCACCCACATACTCTAATCTGGTCCATCGACTTTTTAAAATTCAGAAATGGCTTTTTGGTAGGTCTTCGTTTATGTTATCCAATTTCAACCAGGCGACGTTGAATTGTGCGAGAAGAAATATTCACCTCGTTTAAATCCGCTTTTATTTGAGAAGTTTACTTGAACGGATCGGACTGACTTATATTTTAATGCGACGATCCAATTTTGCCGTAGTTTTTCTCCATTTTTGCTGTTTCTAAAATAACACAAAAAATGGTTACAATTACATAAAAGTTATTGTATTAAATATATATTAATAGTTCGCTTAACACTTGTTGCATAAAAATTTCATTTTATGCAAAATGAAAACTGGCTTAAAAAAATGGTCATAAAAATGACTTCTTATAATATTTATTTTTACATATACCGTATCATCTGCGCTTGTCAATTATTCATCATAACATAAACTAGACTGAAATAATTTGGAATTTAACATTTAATAATTCTTATATTTATGTAAAAAGTGTTTCTAAGAATTATAAGTATGTAGAGTAATAAAATTATGATTTGATCTATAAAACATGCATCTAAATAAGTTCAATGTAAAACATTAAAGGTAAATAACAGATATGTACACTTTATTGGAAAGTTGAAATCATTTTATTTATCAAGTATGCCTAGTATATGTAATTTAAGAGCAATAGGCTCTTAAAAAGAAACAGAACTCTTTCAAATTACTATGTAAAACACATCTTTTAAGAAATGAATAGAAAATATTATATATATATATATATATATATATATATATATATATATATATATATATATATATATATATATATATATATATATATATATATATAAAATAATTTTCAGAAGACCAAGCCAAAGTTTGAAAATATTTGGTTTATAATAAATAAAATAGATAACTAATTTAAATTAATTAAACATGTTATCACACTGTAAAAAAGATCGACATGATCGAAAATCGACAAGAAGTTTCTTGGTCCGACTAGGTCCATCCGTAATCACCTGGTCTTCACGGCAGCAGTAGACTGCTACACTAAGCTCTAAGGAAGCTGAATATATAGCAATGTCACACGCTTGCCGTGAGATGCAATAGCTTCAACCGCTGTTGCTGGATCTAAGGATCAATTCAGAGGATTTTGTTAACAAGAACAACTAGGGTTTCATAAAAATTGATGTAGTCAGAGCGCTACGGAAATTGCACTAAACATATAGATGTTGCCCAACATTTCGTGAAGACTCTGCTCGAGTGCAACGAAATCAACGTGGTGTTCTGTCCATACGTGAGCTTGCTCGCGGACATATTAAGAAAACCGTTACAATGCGCTCCGTTCCGTGATCAACGTATAGCCCTAGGACTGATTCGAAACTAAAACATTTCTTTGTGGAAGATATTAATCCTAAATGACACAGCGAGAAAGGGTGGAGGAATATAAGTGTGGTCGTTGACCAATCATATCTCATGCCAGTACATTTTGATTGGTTATTAGTTTCTAAATAAAAAGATAAAAGGCAATAGCAGTTATCAATAAGAATATCCGTAAATATGTCATGTCAATTAGCTGTATATGCGTGTGATAGTAATATGAAATAGTTTATGAATAACAAAATAGCTTCAGTAATCAAAAGTTTTGTTCACTCATGGGCATTGATACTGGAAAGAGTATATATTTCGAGTCTGTATTTAGATGTGGCCGGTTGAAATAAATGGACCTTACAAATATGTGATTCTACTAATAAAGTTTTATATACAATTATGCCCGTCGTGCATACTTACGATATTAAGTCAATTAATTCAAAGGATCCGAAATTATATTATGTATTTCTATTCGAATTATGGATTTATAATTTGTTTGCGTATTACAGCGTCCCGTCTACAAGAAACCAAACATTAGCGAACTAACCTTTGTAACAGCCCCGTGATTGCAAATCTTGAAGGTGCCAGAATATTTGGTATTAAGGGGTGTCGCATTGCTCTGTCATATTAAGTAAGTGTTTGAGGCGATGTTCCAATTTAAAACAAAATCGATTTTTTTTTTCAATAATTTTATACAAAACATTTTAAAAACATCTGCAGTGTCATGCACCGAACTTTCTTATACGCATATGGGTTAAACCACATCGTAGTTTCATTATTTATCTAATTTATAATATTTGTTCTAACCTTTAGATTGCTTTTACATTAAATATATTTCTTTGAATAAATATTAAATGTCAACCTTCAAATTATTTAAGTCTATTTTGTTAAACAATTGACAGGCGCAGATGATACGATTTATGTAAAAATATATATAATAAGCAGAAATTTATTTTGAAACCAGTACCCATTTTGGAAAAAAAATTCAAACAAAAGTTGTGCTAAATATAAATACCTTTAAGTTTTGTTCCTACAATTTTTCTGAAACTGTAACCATTTTTGAGTAATTGCAGAAACTGCAAAAAAAGACTAGAGTAAACAGGCACTTCCACTTTGAATATTTTTTTTCAAAAATAAGAGGTGCACACCCCAGGCATATACAAATCTTAAGTTTAAAGTTTCATAATTTTAACTTCAACCGCTGTAGAGAACATACACACAAACACACACACACACACGCACGCACGCGCGCGCACATACACACACACACACACACAGAAACACACACACACACACAGACGGACGTCATTCCAAAAATAGTCGGAATTGATACAGGGAAGGTCAAAACGTATATGTCCGTTAAAATCTCGACTTCGAAATTTTTCATGATTACAATACTTACTTATACTGCGTATAAGAAAGTAAATATGTATAATACATTTTAAGGTAAATTTCTAAACCATTTCGGAGATATTTACATTTCTATATGTGGTAACCGGATTATAAATACGTGTTATTTGAAACTAAAATTAATCTTTAAACACGTTTTACTCGAAACTACATTTTTAAAAACGGTGTGTACTCTAGCTGAAAAACTAATTAAGTTATTGACTTAAATCTTTTTTTATTTTATTAATTAACTTATTACGCGGAACGCACACCAACATTTTGACATAAATATACATTTGTTCCATTTTTAGTCAATCCCAAATGTCCAATTTTGTGTTTACGGTCCAGGTTATTTTGTTCTTCATAAAAACCAGTCAGATTTTTTTGTTTCAGACATCCTAAACTGGAGTTATCATGCACACTGCAAAAGACCTCTACTTTGTCACCTTCTATATAAGTAACCATTCATAAAAATAAATATAAAATTTTTTTTTTTTGTAAACTGCATGAGTTATTTAATATTGTAAATAATAATAAACTATCTAATAAAATAAGAAAGAGAAAAATGATTAAAAATAGTCATTTATTTCACCAAAAAATTGACACATGGCCTTAAATTCAATGCAAAATTTACTGAACAAAATAATAAATTTGGAAAGAAATAAAAAATAAAATACACGGTTATATGCATGTGTTTATACTTTCGGGATTAACATTTATTACCCATCAATCATTTTATGTTCTTTATTTAATTTGACATAGAAATACAATAATTAGTTTAAATAAGGTTACAAAAATAAAAAAACGTGCACATTTGCCTGACTGGCTTCTAACACACACACTGCCCGCACACAACAGCATGCCTTGACCTCTCCCATGGCTCGTCCTGTCTCTCTCGCACACACAAATCCAACATCACCCTCCGCCTTGAAGGAATCTTTCAAGAACCTACACTTCTTCACGAGGTAGCGGGCAAATTTTTGAAAATGCACGCTTGATGATGCCACTGGTTGTTCGAATGGTAGCCACTCGTGCCACTCCATCCGGACCGCTAAAAACTTGAATGACTCTTCCCATGGACCATTTCAATGGAGGAGTGTGTTTATCCTTGATCAGGACCAACATGCCTTCCTTCAATGATGACGAGGTTTTTGTCCACTTGGTGCGGACCTGCAATTCTTTCTTCCATCGGTTCCAATATTGTTGGTGAAGCTCTTGCGTCAGCTGGAAGTTCGTAAGTCTATTGTCTACAACTTGACTGTAGTCGCCTGCAGCAGGGGATACAAGTCGTCTACCAGTTAAAAAATGACCCGGAGTGAGAGCGTTTAGATCGTTGGGATCGTCGGATAAAGGAGATATAGGACGGGAGTTCAATATACCTTCTGCTTGTATCAAGATTGTGTTAAATTGTTCGTAGGTGAAATGATGATTACCTACTATTCGTTTAATGAGCAACTTGACCTGCTTTATCCCGGCTTCCCAAAGCCCTCCAAAATGTGGAGCTCGAGCTGGAATGAATTTCTAAGCGATGCCGTCATCTTCAAGAACGGTAGCAATTGCAGTTTGCGTTTCTCTGACGAAATTTGATAGTTCTTTTTCTGCTGCCACAAAATTTGTGCCGTTGTCTGAATGCATGGTGTGTGGTTTACCTCTTCTTGATGTAAAACGCAAAAATGCTGCCAGAAACGAATCCTTTGTTAAATCTGTTGCCAATTCCAAGTGAAGAGCCTTAGTGCTCATACATACAAATAGGCATATATATGATTTTATTAGCTTACATCCACGCCTGGTCTTATTCTTAATTAACACCGGTCCAGCATAATCTACCCCGGTGTTCATAAATGGAAGCGCAGGCGTGACTCGTTCTACTGGAAGGGAACCCATGATTGGTGTCTGGAGCCTTGGTCGTGTCCGAAAACATTTTATGCATGAAAATATTATTTTCTTCAGTTGGGTTTTTTTCTGCTATGGCCAGTATTTTTCTCTAATTGATGCTAAGGTTGTACTGGTGCCCACATGTTTTAGCCTCTCATGTTCATGTCTTAATAGTAAGGTTGCTAAATGTGTTTTTCCAATTACTATTGGATATTTTTTCTCATATTTATATTCAGAACATTGAATTCGCCCTCCTACTCGGATTATATTTTCTGTGTCCAGAAAGGGATTTAACTTATGTAAAGAGCTTTTTCGGTTGACTGAAGCGCCATTCTTCAGATTTCCCCATTCTTCTTTGAAGTATTGCTCTTGATCTAATTTAACGATTGATTTGGTTACTTCCTGCAGTTCCTTGGTACACAAAAACCCATATGTTCTACTCGTTTTTTCCACTTGGCAGTTTTTGATAAAGCGCATACAATATGCCAATGTTCTTTGCAATCGCTTAAATGATGAAAACCTGTCAATATCCAATCTAGCCTGAAGGTCAACACCTAGTAATGCCTTAGATGCTCGTTTTGTTTCAGGTGGTTCGAGATTGAAGTTAAAGTTAGGTGTTATAGGCCATTCGTCTGGTGCCTGTAACAACCAATTTGGGCCATGCCACCACAACCTCATATTTTCCATCTTTCCAGGAGGTACTCCCTTCGTCAGCAAGTCTGCCGGATTATCACCTGATTTGATGTGTTTCCAATATTCGATTTTCGTTAATGATTGTATTTTTGCAACCCGATGACTCACAAATACTTGCAATGTGTTTGGTGGTGTATGAATTCAATGTAGCGTAACTGTAGCGTCAGACCATAAATGTATGTCAGAAATCTGAACAGTTAAGGTTGATTGCACTCGATTTACTAATTGAGCTAGCAAGGTTGCTGCGCACAATTCTAATCTTGGTATGGTGACCGTCTTCAATGGTGCAACCCTTGTTTTTGAGATTAAGAGGTTTATATGAGCCTCACCTTGTTCATTTACGGAACGTACATAGACGCACGCCCCATATGCCTTGTTTGATGCATCAGCAAACCCATGCAATTCTAATTGATCCATGTTTAGACAAACTACTTGTCTTGGAATTTTTAACGTGTTTAGGAGCGGTAATGCTTCCTTGAAATGTTTCCATTTGGTATATAGCCACTGAGGTTCACCTTCATCCCACGCAATCTTGCAAGACCAGAGTTCTTGCATAATTATTTTTGCTGTAATAATTACTGGACTTAGAAATCCCAGTGGATCGAATATCTGAGCAATTTGGGATAGAATATTTCTTTTCGTGATGTAAGTATCATTACCCTGGAGGCTTATGTTAAACAGTAACGTATCATCCTTGGGTGACCAATACAATCCAAGAGTTCTTGTATTTTCTTTTTCTCCTATGTTGATAATTTCTTCGTTAGAGCATGATTACAAACCTTTTAATATGTCGGAACTATTTGAGATCCATTTTCGCAGCGTAAAACACCCTGTTTTTAGTGTATCTGCTACTTTCTTAGCTAGCTGTAGCGTCTCTTCTTCCGTGATGCCACCTGTCAGCAAATCATCCATGTAGAAGTCCGTTAAAATGGTTTGTGCTACCTTGGGGTTTTCTGTTTGACAATCTATTCCTAGCTGTGTCAAACATTTGACGGCTAAATATGGTGCCGATGCAGTGCCGTATATAACGGTATTCAAGGTGTATGTACCCATCTCTTCATTCGGTGTATTCCTCCATAGTATACATTGTAAGGATCGCTGTGACGGTTCTACCCAAATCTGCCGATACATCTTCTCTGCGTCGGCACAAACAACAAAGTTATGTTGCCGAAATCGCATTACGATTGTTAATAATTCATACAAATTCGTTTCAAATGAGACATATTGCAGTAAGATACGCAAATACAAGCGTTAAAATGCCAATACCAGAGTAATATATTTCTAAGCGTATTGCACTAAAAAGTTATAGGCCTCCATGAAATATGTTCATATATGATACCAAATCTTTTCAATTGAAACATATTGCAGTGATATACGCAAATACAAGCGTTAAAAGGCCAATACCAGGGTAATATATTTCTTAGCGTATTGCACTAAAAAGTTATAGGACCCCATAAAATATGCTCAGATGTTGATTCAAATTCGTTTCAAATGAGACATATTGCAGTAATATACGCAAATACAAGTGTTAAAATGCCCATACCAGAGTAATATATTTCTTAGCGTATTGTACTTAAAAATTATAGGCCACCATAAAATATGTACAGATATTGATACAAATTCTTTTCATAGTAGACTAATTGCAGTAATATACGCAAATACAAGCGTAAAAATGCCAATACCAGAGTAATATATTTCTTAGCGTATTGCACTAAAAAGTTATAGGCCTCCATGAAATATGTTCAAATATGATACCAAATCTTTCCTATTGAAAAATATTGCAGTGATGTACGCAAATACAAGCGTTAAAGTGCCAATACTAGATTAATATATTTCTTAGCGTATTGCACTAAAAAGTTATAGGCCTCCATGAAATATGTTCAGATATGATACAAATTCTTTTCAATTGAAACAAATTGCATTGATATACGCAAATACCAGCGTTAAAATGCCAACACATGAGTAATATATCTCTTAGCGAATTGCCCTAAAAAGTTATACTAATCCATAAAATATGTTCAGATAATGATACAAATTCGTTTCAAATGAGACATATTGCAGTAATATACGCAAATACAGTCGTTAAAATGCCAATACCAGAGTAATATATTTCCTAGCGTATTGCACTAAAAAGTTATAGGACCTCATTAAATATGTTCAGATATTGATTCAAATTCGTTAAAATGCTATATATATTGTCACGACCGTGCCACGCTAGGGTCACACCTAGACCACCCTAAGTACCACGCTAGGGCCACACCTAGGCCAGCCACGAATACGAGTCCACAACTAGACGGACCACCGGGCTAGACAAGCATCTCGTTACCTAAACAATAACTATTGCCCAAAACCATCTAACAACGACGGACCACCCTCCGGGACGAGTGTCCGATAGGCCTAACAAATAGTACTTATAACCCAGTACTATCTTACGACGACATCTCGAAACATCACGATTACATATATGTCATAAATCCAAATACAATGCCAAGATTCCCTCCACATACCACAAAACCCACACCCGGGATAACCCAATGTTATATAAGGAACCAGGAAGAGACAAACTGGACAGTCTTTCTCATAGTCTTCCCAGACTACGTTGTAAACTTATTCTAAACTAAAACGATAGATTCAGTGTAAGTCATGTGCCCATTAAACGCAATGCTGTAAGTACCTTTGTTCAATAAAACACTAAACTAAAACGTATCAATGTATAACTGTGTTATGAATTGGTAAACACCTTTCACATCCTTTCGTGCTTGACTCCTGATATGATACAAACCCTGCAGAAGTTACAGTCTTGGCTGGTACCTCAAATCATTTAATAAAATAAAGTCACAGCCAACCCCCAGCCGTGACAATTGGTGGAGTGTCGGGTATTCTCAAAAAACCGTAAAATTTTTTCTCTTAAAAATATAATAGCAATTAAAGTTAAACTCAATTTGAACGAGTAGGGAACTAGAAGTAGCGAGAATACCTTGTGGGAAAAAGAATAAAAGAAAGAACAATACGGACCACTGCTTGGTTTACAGGCCGGTGTAATTTTATTGGAACGCGAAGTAAAATCAGTAAATTTGATAAAACAAAATAATTGTTTTATAATTTAAATAAAATAAATTTTTTATTAATTTTGACCAAGACCAAGCACGGGAGAAAGAGGGTTTATGGTGAAGGACTGTCACTAAAATACACAGGCAACTAACGCATTTTTTAAACAATAATGAATCATATAAGTTATGAGCAAAAACGAATATAATCTACGACCGCGAGAAAACAATTTAAACACAGCGCGATTAGTATTAACCGGAAAAACAAATAATATGTTGAGAACCCCTTCAGCGGGAACAAGTAGTAGAAACGTAACGTCAGCTAGCAACGAAACACAAATAATTAATCAATTCACACCCCCAGATACATGCCCGTTAGGCGCGTTAGAATCGAGTAATTCAGAAGCTGAATTAAGTATAGAAAGCGCGAACACTAGAGACTCTACACTATTACATTCAGGATTTGAAAACTTAGACATATCAAACGTAGAAAACATAAATAACATTAGCACAAATATGGCGCAAGCACATAACAATATGTTGATTGACGAAGCGGAAGATGTAAGTTCAAAACCAAAAGAACTGAGATGCATAATTCCGGATAGCTTTGACCCAAAAGCAAAGCAAGACGTAACAAGATTTATAAAACAATTTACCACAGCGGCATAAACGAACCGTTGGAACGACGCGCTCAAGAAGCAATATTTTAAATTATACCTGATCGGCGCGGCAGAAACATGGTATAACATTAACGTTAACGGACGCGATTACTCGTGGAGACAAATTCTAGACGAATTCAGAAACGCATTTCTACCGCGCGGACACATGGCAAATTTGCAAGAAAAATTTAGAAACTTGAAACAGGGCCAGGACGAGGACCCTCGCGATTATTATTTCACAATGATGGATATTTGTAATCAATTCGAAACCCCGCTTTCGGACGCGGAGATAACGAATCAAATAATAATAAATTTAGACCCAGATCTACAAACGCAATTAGCACCTTTCGGAGTACAAAGCTTAAAAGAACTCAAAGAATGCATAGATAAACTATGCATAATACAAGAACGCAAACGGGCGTTAAGAGAAGCGAGGGAAACAGAACGTAGCGCAGTATCAATGCAAGAACAAGCATTACGGTTCGAAAAATTGGCTGATAGATTAGAAAATCAAGAACACGTTCGCGAAAATAGACAAAGACCGAATAATTCAAATTTGGTAAATAACGCGAGATATACCAATACACGCTACAATCAACCTTATGTTGGGCGCGGTTACGGAAATAACGGCTACGGAAATAATGGCTACGGCCAGAATAGATATCAGGCGGGCCAAAGTAATTATGCGAACCCAGGTAGTTATCAGACGCAAAGAAACTATCCAACATACCCATCAGGTAGAAATGAATCGGGACCGATGAGGGGTGGTTTTTCAAACCAACCACAGCGCAGGGCGCCCATTAATAATTTTGCGGGGCGTGGAAGAGAGACGACAGGTAACAGACCGCCGCAAGATACGCGGGGTTTTCAACAACGTCTAACACGTACCCACGACGGAAGACCAATATGCTTTAAATGCAGCAAACCAGGTCACGTAGGGCGTATGTGCCCAGGGCCGCAGAGGCTACAACAGACCGATGTTCGTCAAAACATGGCGACAAATTCGGGAAACGCCAATGCACGTTCTGCTGTGTCTGTTAAACCGATCTGTTTTGAATTCCACGCATATAAATCCGTGTATTCGTCTATCAAATCTAATAATTCATTTTTCTCGTTTTCGTTTAATTGTTTATTTATATTATGTTCGCGTAGTACTTCTTGTGACTCGTCAGTTATTACATATATTTCGTTGTCTTTATATTCGCTTGTTTCAAGTTCTCCTATTACTTCGTTGTATCCTAATGCCGTATTTGCGAATAATCTAAACGGCACTCGGCGAATGTTTTGTATAGCCAAGTTCCATATACCCATATTTGGTTCTATAGAGCTTATATTCCTTATTTGTAATCCATTTTTAACCAAAAATTCCGTTCGCGGTATGAACATATGACTAAACGCGTAACGTCCGATTTCTTTGACTTTGATTTCCGTTTCCTCACCAGAATATAAAATTTCTGACTTGGTGACAATGATTTTATTATAAAACCGCGCTTCTGTCATGCATCCGTTTTGTGGCATGTCGTCTAATCTTTCTAAAACCTCAACTTCCTCTGCCTCATCTTTATCTTTAAATTCTACCATGGCACGCGCGAAATTTATTTCGTATTCTTTATCTTCTAATTTTGCATTAAAAATTATCTTTTGGTTTTCAAAATCTATACAAGCTCTATTTTCCCAAAGGAATTGAGTCCCTATTAAAATATCACGGGGAAGGTCTTTCACTACTAAACAGGCTAGGTTTATAGTCCATCCCCCAATTATGACTTTAACTACCGTGCTACCCAAAACTTCGATTACATGCCCTCCCGCGGATTTGAGAACATGAATTCTATTTTCTTCGTAGTCTTCAGTGTGGCAGACTTTGACTATATTGCACGTAGCTCCTGTGTCAATTATTATCTCTATGGGTTTTGAATTTACAAGACCTTGTACCGTTAATATTTTGCAAGTTGTCTTTGGGCCCTGGTTTTGGCTATACACAACACTATCGGCCACTAGCGTCGTGCATTGGCGTTTCCCGAATTTGTCGCCATGTTTTGACGAACATCGGTCTGTTGTGGCCTCTGCGGCCCTGGGCACATACGCCCTACGTGACCTGGTTTGCTGCATTTAAAGCATATTGGTCTTCCGTTACACAGTTATACATTGATAAGTTTTAGTTTAGTGTTTTATTGCACAAAGGTACTTACAGCATTGCGTTTAATGGGCACATGACTAACACTGAATCTATCGTTTTAGTTTAGAATAAGTTTACAACGTAGTCTGGGAAGACTATGAGAAAGACTGTCCAGTTTGTCTCTTCCTGGTTCCTTATATAACATTGGGTTATCCCGGGTGTGGGTTTTGTGGTATGTGGAGGGAATCTTGGCATTGTATTTGGATTTATGACATATATGTAATCGTGATGTTTCGAGATGTCGTCGTAAGATAGTACTGGGTTATAAGTACTATTTGTTAGGCCTATCGGACACTCGTCCCGGAGGGTGGTCCGTCGTTGTTAGATGGTTTTGGGCAATAGTTATTGTTTAGGTAACGAGATGCTTGTCTAGCCCGGTGGTCCGTCTAGTTGTGGACTCGTATTCGTGGCTGGCCTAGGTGTGGCCCTAGCGTGGTACTTAGGGTGGTCTAGGTGTGACCCTAGCGTGGCACGGTCGTGACAATATATATAGCATTTTAACGCTTATATTTGCGTATATTACTGCAAAATGTCTCATTTGAAACGAATTTGAATCAATATCTGTACATATTTAATGGGGTCCTATAACTTTTTGGTGCAATACGCAAGGAAATATATTACTCTGGTATTGGCATTTTAACGATTGTATTTGCGTATATTACTGCAATATGTCTCATTTGAAACGAATTTGTATCATTATCTGAACATATTTTATGGATTAGTATAACTTTTTAGGGCAATTCGCTAAGAGATATATTACTCATGTATTGGCATTTTAACGCTGGTATTTGCGTATATCAATGCAATTTGTTTCAATTGAAAAGAATTTGTATCATATCTGTACATATTTCATGGAGGCCTATAACTTTTTAGTGCAATACGCTAAGAAATATATTAATCTAGTATTGGCACTTTAACGCTTGTATTTGCGTACATCACTGCAATATTTTTCAATAGGAAAGATTTGGTATCATATTTGAACATATTTCATGGAGGCCTATAACTTTTTAGTGCAATACGCTAAGAAATATATTACTCTGGTATTGGCATTTTTACGCTTGTATTTGCGTATATTACTGCAATTAGTCTACTATGAAAAGAATTTGTATCAATATCTGTACATATTTTATGGTGGCCTATAATTTTTAAGTACAATACGCTAAGAAATATATTACTCTGGTATGGGCATTTTAACACTTGTATTTGCGTATATTACTGCAATATGTCTCATTTGAAACGAATTTGAATCAACATCTGAGCATATTTTATGGGGTCCTATAACTTTTTAGTGCAATATGCTAAGAAATATATTACCCTGGTATTGGCCTTTTAACGCTTGTATTTGCGTATATCACTGCAATATGTTTCAATTGAAAAGATTTGGTATCATATATGAACATATTTCATGGAGGCCTATAACTTTTTAGTGCAATACGCTAAGAAATATATTACTCTGGTATTGGCATTTTAACGCTTGTTTTTGAGTATATTACTGCAATTTCTTTCAATTGAAAAGAATGTTTATCATATCTGAACATATTTCATGGAGGCCTTTAACTTTTTAGTACTATACGCTAAGAAATATTTTACTCTGGTATTGGCATTTTAACGCTTGTATTTGCGTATCTTACTGCAATATGTCTCATTTGAAACGAATTTGTATGCATTATTAACAATCGTAATGCGATTTCGGCAACATAACTTTGTTGTTTGTGCGGACGCAGAGAAGATGTATCGGCAGATTTGGGTAGAACCGTCACAGCGATCCTTACAATGTATACTATGGAGGAATACACCGAATGAAGAGATGGGTACATACACCTTGAATACCGTTATATACGGCACTGCATCGGCACCATATTTAGCCGTCAAATGTTTGAGACAGCTATAAAATATGTTCAGATATTGATACAAATTCGTTTCAAATGAGACATATTGCAGTAATATACGCCAGTGCTCCGCAACCTTTTCTCACCTACGGCACACCAAAATTCTTCCTAGAATTACGCGGCACACCAAAAGCTAAGTTATATGGGTATTAAATTGATACAAAATTTTACAATAATTTTTAGTTTTTTATTTCAAAAGTATACATACATATAACTATAACATATTTTTTTTTACGAAATTTTAAAATTTTACCGCGGATTTGGATTTTTCCAGGGGAGAAATTTTCAAAACTCAGTCAAACCAATTAAAAAATAGCTATAAAACCAGTTAAAAATGTAAGCTAGCTAGACTAATGTGATACCTGCGCTTGTTTCAATGAACACAAAAGTTTTATATTCGGCTCGATTTTTGACAGCGCAACCCGAAGTTCTTGGTCAAGACCTTTTAAGCATCACCGCTTATCATTTTTGATTAATACAAGCTTTGAAAAACTTTGCTCACATAAATATGTTGTCGAAAATGGAAGTAGTGTTAAGATTGCTTTGTTGGAAATGCGAGGATATTCTTTTTTAACGTAAATCCAGAAAACATCTAATGGAACTTCGGAGAAGTAGAGTTTTAGAGTCATGTCATTGCTTAAATCTGTAAATTCCTCTCGAATTTGCAGAGGCAGTGCTTCCGTAGAAATGATTGCATTGGTTGCAAAAGGATTTCGAATCCAATCGTATTGTTCCGCATTAATGGAATAAAAATACTGATCAAATTTCTGCTGAAACATACTTAAATGTTGTTGGGCCAGATCCATAATTAATTGTTTGTTTTCAATTGTACTATGGTTGGTCCTTTGGTACATTTCCATACATCCTTTTTGCAACTCTTTCTGCCAAAGTTCGAGTTTTTTTTTCAACCCTTGTAATTTGTCGGAGCTCGTCAATATATTCTCATTTGGACCTTGCATTTTTTTATTAACTTCATTCAAATGCTCGAATATATCAGCCATGTATGCAAGTTTGGCTATCCAGTAATCATCATCGAGGTGCTGATATAGTTCGGGTATATTTTGATTTAAAAGGAACTCACGCACCTCGTGACGAAGCTCAAATAATCTAGCCAAAACTTTGCCTCGGGATAGCCAACGAATTTCAGTATAAAACAATAAGGATTCATATTCGGCTCCCATTTCTGCACAGAGTATTCCAAAGATTCGCGAGTTTAGGGCTCTTGATTTAATTATGTTTACGATTTTAATGCATTCATTCGTCGTTTTCAAAAGTTCCTCTGGCAAATTTTTGACCATCAATGCTTCTCGATGTATGCAGCAGTGTGTAAATTGTAACGTCGGATTTTTTTGTTTTACACAAGAGACAAAACCTTTCTTACTACCCGTCATTGCCGCAGCGCCATCCGTGCAAACAGCAATGCAATTGCTCCATTGAATATTATATATTTTGAAGAAATCATCGGTCACTTGAAATATTTCTTCACCGGTAGTTCGCTCTGGAACCTCTTTACAAAATAAATAATGTTCTTTAATAAAGTCCTCGTCAACGAAACGTACAATAGCTATCAGCTGAGCTTTATTTTTAATATCAGTTGTTTCATCGATCTGAAGCGCAAATTTTTCAGCCAATAACAGTTTTTTCATCAGCGTTCCTAATATATCGCTTGACATATCGTGAATACGTCTTTTAACAGTATCAGCAGACAACGAAACTTTATTCACTTCCTTAACTTCATTGGGCCCAAGCATAAGTCGAACGATTTCCATGCATGCTGGTTTAATAAGTGTTTCGCCAATCGTATGTGGTTTCTTTTGACGTGCAATATATTTTGCAACATGGTAGCTAGCTTCTAAGGCCTTTTCAGAAACCATGATGGCCGATTTCATAAATATCTTCTGTTTTTTATTTTGTTCTAAGCACCTCTTAAAATACTGTCTGTCTTCGTTGGCGTGGCTGGGATGGTTTGAATGTAGATGGCGATTTAATTTACTGGGTACCATTGACTCGTTTGATAGCTGTTCACCGCAAATGATGCACTGTGGCTTTGGAGCCGTTTCGTCACCACACCACGAGAATCCATATTTAATATAGTCTTCGTCGTACTTTCTTTTCACTGTCTTTTTAAGTGTTTTTGTAACACTTGTGCCGAGTTCTTCATTCGGAGCTTTTCCACGTAAAAATTTATCCATATTAAAGGGGTATAAAACTAAATATGTATCAGAAGAAGAAGACAAACCACACACAATTCAACAACACAATTAATGGTAATTATTGTAAGTGGTGGAAACTTGTTTACTTAACTTTGTGTAGTAAAAATAGTGACAGCTCTGCACACGACAGTAATATCAGATGAGTATACGTGAACTGAACCGCTTCGCCCGTCACTAGTGCGCATGCGTTATAACAAATAACGCATGCGCACGGGCATGAGTCTTCAGCGATGCGCATAAGAGTAATCAATTTTTGTTTATGACTAAATTGGTGCGGTCATGGTGTGTACAAAGCATACTACGCAGTTTTCAACAATTGGCACCAGGCGCTGACGGGAACATTATTAAATTATAGTATATTATTTTTGAAATCTATACTGAAATGTCAAAATACATTGAATTTGACCGCGACACACCTGTATCCAGCTCACGGCACACCAGTGTGCCACGACACACCGGTTGCGGAGCACTGATATACGCAAATACGAGCGTTTAAATGCCAATACCAGAGTAAAATATTTCTTAGCGTATTGCACTAAAATGTTATAGACCTCTGAAAAATATGTTCAGATATTGATACATATTCGTTTCAAATGAGACGTATTGCAGTAATATACGCAAATACAACTGTAAAAATGCCAATACCAGAGTAAAATATTTCTTAGCGTATCGCACTAAAAAGTTATAGACCTCTGAAAAATATGTTCAGATATTGATACTTTTTCGTTTCAAATGAGACGTATTGCAGTAATATAAGCAAATACAACTGTAAAAATGCCAATACCAGAGTAATATATTTCTTTACGTATTGGACTAGAAAGTTATAGGCCTCCATTAAATATGTTCAGATATTGATACAAATTCGTTTCAAATGAGACATATTGCAGTAATATACGCAAATACGAGCGTTTTAATGCCAATATAAGAGTAAAATATTTCTTAGCGTATTGCACTTAAAAGTGCTAGACCTCTGAAAAATATGTTTAGATATTGATACAAATTCGTTTCAAATGAGACATATTGCAGTAATATACGCAAATACGAGCGTTTAAATGCCAATACCAGAGTAAAATATTTCTTAGCGTATTGCACTAAAAAGTTATAGACCTCTGAAAAATATGTTCAGATATTGATACTTTTTCGTTTCAAATGAGACGTATTGCAGTAATATACGCAAATACAACTGTAAAAATGCCAATACCAGAGTAATATATTTCTTTACGCATTGGACTAAAAAGTTATAGGCCTCCATAAAATATGTTCAGATATTGATACAAATTCGTTTCAAATGCGACATTTTGCAGTAATATACGCAAATACCACTGTAAAAAAACCAATACCAGAGTAATATATTTCTTTACGTATTGGACTAGAAAGTTATAGGCCTCCATTAAATATGTTCAGATATTGATCTAAATTCGTTTCAAATAAGACATATTGCAGTAATATACGCAAATACGAACGTTTAAATGCCAATACCAGAGTAAAATATTTCTTAGCGTATTGCACTAAAAAGTTATAGACTTCTGAAAAATATGTTCAGATATTGATACATATTCGTTTCAAATGAGACGTATTGCAGTAATTTACGCAAATACAACTGTAAAAATGCCAATACCAGAGTAATATATTTCTTTACGTATTGGACTAGAAAGTTAGAGGCCTCCATAAAATATGTTCAGATATTGATACAAATTCGTTTCAAATGAGACATATTGCAGTAATATACGCAAATACGAGCGTTTAAATAACAATACCAGAGTAAAATATTTCTTAGCGTATTGCACTAAAATGTTATAGACCTCTGAAAAATATGTTCAGATATTGATACATATTCGTTTCAAATGAGACGTATTGCAGTAATATACGCAAATACAACTGTAAAAATGCCAATACCAGAGTAAAATATTTCTTAGCGTATCGCACTAAAAAGTTATAGACCTCTGAAAAATATGTTCAGATATTGATACTTTTTCGTTTCAAATGAGACGTATTGCAGTAATATACGTAAATACAACTGTAAAAATGCCAATACCAGAGTAATATATTTCTTTACGTATTGGACTAGAAACTTATAGGCCTCCATTAAATATTGTTCAGATATTGATACAAATTCGTTTCAAATGAGACATGTTGCAGTAATATACGTAAATACGAGCTTTTAAATGCCAATACCAGAGTAAAATATTTCTTAGCGTATTGCACTAAAATGTTATAGACCTCTGAAAAATATGTTCAGATATTGATACAAATTCGTTTCAAATGAGACATATTGCAGTAATATACGCAAACACGAGCGTTTAAATGCCAATACCAGAGTAAAATATTTCTTAGCGTATTGCACTAAAAAGTTATAGACCTCTGAAAAATATGTTCAGATATTGATACATATTCGTTTCAAATGAGACGTATTTCAGTAATATACGCAAATACAACTGTAAAAATGCCAATACCAGAGTAAAATATTTCTTAGCGTATTGCACTAAAATGTTATAGACCTCTGAAAAATATGTTCAGATATTGATACATATTCGTTTCAAATGAGACGTATTGCTGTAATATACGCAAATACAACTGTAAAAATGCCAATACCAGAGTAATATATTTCTTTACGCATTGGACTAGAAAGTTATAGGCCTCCATTAAATATGTTCAGATATTGATACAAATTCGTTTCATATGAGACATATTGCAGTAATATACGCAAATACGAGCGTTTAAATGCCAATACCTGAGTAAAATATTTCTTAGCGTATTGCACTTAAAAGTTATAGACCTCTGAAAAATATGTTCAGATATTGATACATATTCGTTTCAAATGAGACGTATTGCAGTAATATACGCAAATACAACTGTAAAAATGCCAATACCAGAGTAAAATATTTCTTAACGCATTGGACTAGAAAGTTATAGGCCTCCATAATATATGTTCAGGTATTGATACAAATTCGTTTCAAATGCGACATTTTGAAGTAATATACGCAAATACGATCGTTTAAATGCCAATACCAGAGTAAAATATTTCTTAGCGTATTGCACTAAAATGTTATAGACCTCTGAAAAATATGTTCAGATATTGATACATATTCGTTTCAAATGAGACGTATTGCAGTAATATACGCAAATACAACTGTAGAAATGCCAATACCAGAGTAAAATATTTCTTAGCGTATTGCTCTAAAAAGTTATAGACCTCTGAAAAATATGTTCAGATATTGATACATATTCGTTTCAAATGAGACGTATTGCAGTAATATACGCAAATACCACTGTAAAAATGCCAATACCAGAGTAATATATTTCTTTACGCATTGGACTAGAAAGTTATAGGCCTCCATAAAATATGTTCAGATATTGATACAAATTCGTTTCAAATGCGACATTTTGCAGTAATATACGTAAATACGATCGTTTAAATGCCAATATCAGAGTAAAATATTTCTTAGCTTATTGCACTAAAAAGTTATAGACCTCTGAAAAATATGTTCAGATATTGATACATATTCGTTTCAAATGAGACGTATTAAAGTAATATACGCAAATACAACTGTAAAAAAACCAATACCAGAGTAATATATTTCTTTACATATTGGACTAGAAAGTTATAGGCCTCCATAAAATATGTTCAGATATTGATACAAATTCGTTTCAAATGAGACATATTGCAGTAATATACGCAAACACGAGCGTTTAAATATATATATATATAAAATATTTCTTAGCGTATTGCTCTAAAAAAATATAGACCTCTGAAAGATATTTTCAGATATTGATACATATTCGTTTCAAATGAGACGTATTGCAGTAATATACGCAAATACAACTGTAAAAATGCCAATACCAGAGTAATATATTTCTTTACGTATTGGACTAGAAAGTTATAGGCCACCATAAAATATGTTCAGATATTGATACAAATTCGTTTCAAATGAGACATATTGCAGTAATATACGCAAACACGAGCGTTTAAATGCCAATACCAGAGAAAAATATTTCTTAGCGTATTGCACTAAAAAATTATAGACCTCTGAAAATTATGTTCAGATATTGACACATATTCGTTTCAAATGAGACGTATTGCAGTAATATACGCAAATACAACTGTAAAAATGCCAATACCAGAGTAATATATTTCTTTACGTATTGGACTAGAAATTTATAGGCCTCCATAAAATATGTTCAGATACTGATACAAATTCGTTTCAAATGAGACATATTGCAGTAATATACGCAAACACGAGCGTTTAAATGCCAATACCAGAGTAAAATATTTCTTAGCGTATTGCACTAAAAAGTTATAGACCTCTGAAAAATATGTTCAGATATTGATACATATTCGTTTCAAATGAGACGTATTGCAGTAATATACGCAAATACAACTGTAAAAAAACCAATACCAGAGTAATAGATTTCTTTACGTATTGGACTAGAAAGTTATAGGCCTCCATAAAATATGTTCAGATATTGATACAAATTCGTTTCAAATGAGACATATTGCAGTAATATACGCAAATACGAGCGTTTAAATGCCAATACCAGAGTAAAATATTTCTTAGCGTATTGCACTAAAAAGTTATAGACCTCTGAAAAATATGTTTAGGTATTGATACATATTCCTTTCAAATGAGACATATTGCATTAATATACGCAAATACGAGCGTTTAAATGCCAATACCAGAGTAAAATATTTCTTAGCGTATTGCACTAAAAAGTTATAGACCTCTGAAAAATATGTTCAGATATTGATACATATTCGTTTCAAATGAGACGTATTACAGTAATATACGCAAATACAACTGTAAAAAAACCCAAAACCAGAGTAATATATTTCTTTACGTATTGGACTAGAAAGTTATAGGCCTCCATTAAATATGTTCAGATATTGATACAAATTCGTTTCAAATGAGACATTTTGCAGTTATATACGCAAATACGAGCGTTTAAATGCCAATACCAGAGAAAAATATTTCTTAGCGTATTGCACTAAAAAGTTATAGACCTCTGAAAAATATGTTCAGATATTGAAACATATTCGTTTCAAATGAGACGTATTACAGTAATATACGCAAATACAACTGTAAAAAAACCAATACCAGAGTAATATATTTCTTTACGTATTGGACTAGAAAGTTATAGGCCTCCATAAAAAATGTTCTGATATTTATACAAATTCGTTTCAAATGAGACATATTGCATTAATATACGCAAATACGAGCGTTTCAATGCCAATACCAGAGTAAAATATTTCTTAGCGTATTGCACTAAAAAGTTATAGACCTCTGAAAAATATGTTCAGATATTGATACATATTCGTTTCAAATGAGACGTATTGCAGTAATATACGCAAATACAACTGTAAAAATGCCAATACCAGAGTAATATATTTCTTTACGTATTGGACTAGAAAGTTATAGGCCTCCATAAAATATGTTCAGATATTGATACAAATTCGTTTCAAATGAGACATATTGCAGTTATATACTCAAATACGAGCCTTTAAATGCCAAAACCAGAGAAAAATATTTCTTAGCGTATTGCACTAAAAAGTTATAGACCTCTGAAAAATATGTTCAGATATTGATACATATTCGTTTCAAATGAGACTTATTGCAGTAATATACGCAAAGACAACTGTAGAAATGCCAATACCAGAGTAAAATATTTCTTAGCGTATCGCACTAAAAAGTTATAGACCTCTGAAAAATATGTTCAGATATTGATACATATTCGTTTCAAATGAGACGTATTACAGTAATATACGCAAATACAACTGTAAAAAAACCAATACCAGAGTTATATATTTCTTAACGTATTGGACTAGAAAGTTATAGGCCTCCATAAAATATGTTCAGATATTGATACAAATTCGTTTCAAATGAGACATATTGCAGTAATATACGCAAACACGAGCTTTTAAATGCCAATACCAGAGTAAAATATTTCTTAGCGTATTGCACTAAAAAATTATAGACCTCTGAAAAATATGTTCAGATATTGATACATATTCGTTTCAAATGAGACGTATTGCAGTAATATACGCAAATACAACTGTAAAAATGCCAATACCAGAGTAATATATTTCTTTACGTATTGGACTAGAAAGTTATAGGCCTCCATAAAATATGTTCAGATATTGATAAAAAATCGTTTCAAATGAGACATATTGCAGTAATATACGCAAACACGAGCGTTTAAATGCCAATACCAGAGTAAAATATTTCTTAGCGTATTGCACTAAAAAGTTATAGACCTCTAAAAATATCTTCAGATATTGATACATATTCGTTTCAAATGAGACGTATTGCAGTAATATACGCAAATACAACTGGAAAAATGCCAATACCAGAGTAATATATTTCTTTACGTATTGGACTAGAAAGTTATAGGCCTCCATGAAATATGTTCAGATATTGATACAAATTCGTTTCAAATGAGACATTTTGCAGTTATATACGCAAATACGAGCGTTTAAATGCCAATACCAGAGAAAAATATTTCTTAGCGTATTGCACTAAAAAGTTATAGACCTCTGAAAAATATGTTCAGATATTGATAGATATTCGTTTCAAATGAGACGTATTACAGTAATATACGCAAATACAACTGTAAAAAAAACCAATACCAGAGTAATATATTTCTTTACGTATTGGACTAGAAAGTTATAGGCCTCCATAAAAAATGTTCAGATATTTATACAAATTCGTTTCAAATGAGACATATTGCATTAATATACGCAAACACGAGCGTTTCAATGCCAATACGAGAGTAATATATTTCTTAGCGTATTGCACTAAAAAGTTATAGACCTCTGAAAAATATGTTCAGATATTGATACATATTCGTTTCAAATGAGACGTATTACAGTAATATACGCAAATCTAACTGTAAAAAAACCAATACCAGAGTAATATATTTCTTTACGTATTGGACTAGAAAGTTATAGGCCTCCATTAAATATGTTCAGATATTGATACAAATTCGTTTCAAATGAGACATTTTGCAGTTATATACGCAAATACGAGCGTTTAAATGCCAATACCAGAGAAAAATATTTCTTAGCGTATTGCACTAAAAAGTTATAGACCTCTGAAAAATATGTTCAGATATTGATACATATTCGTTTCAAATGAGACGTATTACAGTAATATACGCAAATACAACTGTAAAAAAACCAACACCAGAGTAATATATTTCTTAACGTATTGGACTAGAAAGTTATAGGCCTCCATAAAATATGTTCAGATATTGATACAAATTCGTTTCAAATGAGACATATTGCAGTAATATACGCAAACACGAGCTTTTAAATGCCAATACCAGAGTAAAATATTTCTTAGCGTATTGCACTAAAAAATTATAGAACTCTGAAAAATATGTTCAGATATTGATACATATTCGTTTCAAATGAGACGTATTGCAGTAATATACGCAAATACAACTGTAAGAATGCCAATACCAGAGTAATATATTTCTTTACGTATTGGACTAGAAAGTTAAAGGCCTCCATAAAATATGTTCAGATATTGATACAAAATCGTTTCAAATGAGACATATTGCAGTAATATACGGAAACACGAGCGTTTAAATGCCAATACCAGAGTAAAATATTACTTAGCGTATTGCACTAAAAAGTTATAGACCTCTAAAAATATGTTCAGATATTGATACATATTCGTTTCAAGTGAGACGTATTGCAGTAATATACGCAAATACAACTGGAAAAATGCCAATACCAGAGTAATATATTTCTTAGCGTATCGCACTAAAAAGTTATAGACCTCTGAAAAATATGTTCAGATATTGATACATATTCGTTTCAAATGAGACGTATTGCAGTAATATACGCAAATACAACTGGAAAAATGCCAATACCAGAGTAATATATTTCTTAGCGTATCGCACTAAAAAGTTATAGACCTCTGAAAAATATGTTCAGATATTGATACATATTCGTTTCAAATGAGACGTATTGCAGTAATATACGCAAATACAACTGTAAAAATGCCAATACCAGAGTAAAATATTTCTTAGCGTATCGCACTAAAAAGTTATAGACCTCTGAAAAATATGTTCAGATATTGATACTTTTTCGGTTCAAATGAGACGTATTGCAGTAATATACGCAAATACAACTGTAAAAATGCCAATACCAGAGTAAGATATTTCTTTACTTATTGGACTAGAAAGTTATAGGCCTCCATGAAATATGTTCAGATATTGATACAAATTCGTTTCAAATGAGACATATTGCAGTAATATACGCAAACACGAGCGTTTTAATGCCAATACCAGAGTAAAATATTTCTTAGCGTATTGCACTAAAAACTTATAGACCTCTGAAAAATATGTTCAGATATTGATACATATTCGTTTCAAATGAGACGTATTGCAGTAATATACGCAAATACAACTGTAAAAATGCCAATACCAGAGTAATATATTTCTCTACGTATTGGACTAGAAAGTTATAGGCCTCCATAAAATATGTTCAGATATTGATACAAATTCGTTTCAAATGCGACATTTTGCAGTAATATACGCAAATACGATCGTTTAAATGCCAATACCAGAGTAAAATATTTCTTAGCGCATTGCACTAAACAGTTATAGACCTCTGAAAAATATGTTCAGATATTGATACATATTCGTTTCAAATGAGACGTATTACAGTAATATACGCAAATAAAGCAGTAAAAAAACCAATACCAGAGTAATAGATTTCTTTACGTACTGGACTCGAAAGTTATAGGCCTCCATAAAATATGTTCAGATATTGATACAAATTCGTTTCAAATGAGACATATTGCAGTAATATACGCAAATACGAGCGTTTAAATGCCAATATAAGAGTAAAATTTTTCTTAGCGTATTGCACTTAAAAGTTATAGACCTCTGAAAAATATGTTTAGGTATTGATACATATTCGTTTCAAATGAGACGTATTGCAGTAATATACGCAAATACGAGCGTTTAAATGCCAATACCAGAAAAAAATATTTCTTAGCGTATTGCATTAAAAAGTTATAGACCTCTGAAAAATATGTTCAGATATTGATACATATTCGTTTCAAATGAGACGTATTGCAGTAATATACGCAAATACAAATGTAAAAATGCCAATACCAGAGTAATATATTTCTTTACGTATTGGACTAGAAAGTTATAGGCCTCCATAAAATATGTTCAGATATTGATACAAATTCGTTTCAAATGAGACATATTGCATTAATATACGCAAATACGAGCGTTTAAATGCCAATACCAGAGTAAAATATTTCTTAGCGTATTGCACTAAAAAGTTATAGACCTCTGAAAAATATGTTCAGATATTGATACATATTCGTTTCAAATGAGACGTATTACAGTAATATACGCAAATACAACTGTAAAAAAACCAATACCAGAGTAATATATTTCTTTACGTATTGGACTAAAAAGTTATAGGCCTCCATTAAATATGTTCAGATATTGATACAAATTCGTTTCAAATGAGACATTTTGCAGTTATATACGCAAATACGAGCGTTTAAATGCCAATACCAGAGAAAAGTATTTCTTAGCGTATTGCACTAAAAAGTTATAGTCCTCTGAAAAATATGTTCAGATATTGATACATGTTCGTTTCAAATGAGACGTATTGCAGTAATATACGCAAATACAACTATAAAAATGCCAATACCAGAGTAATATATTTCTTTACGCATTGGACTAGAAAGTTATAGGCCTCCATTAAATATGTTCAGATATTGATACAAATTCGTTTCAAATGAGACATATTGCAGTTATATACTCAAATACGAGCCTTTAAATGCCAAAACCAGAGAAAAATATTTCTTAGCGTATTGCACTAAAAAGTTATAGACCTCTGAAAAATATGTTCAGATATTGATACATATTCGTTTCAAATGAGACTTATTGCAGTAATATACGCAAAGACAACTGTAGAAATGCCAATACCAGAGTAAAATATTTCTTAGCGTATCGCGCTAAAAAGTTATAGACCTCTGAAAAATATGTTCAGATATTGATACATATTCGTTTCAAATGAGACGTATTACAGTAATATACGCAAATACAACTGTAAAAAAACCAATACCAGAGTTATATATTTCTTAACGTATTGGACTAGAAAGTTATAGGCCTCCATAAAATATGTTCAGATATTGATACAAATTCGTTTCAAATGAGACATATTGCAGTAATATACGCAAACACGAGCTTTTAAATGCCAATACCAGAGTAAAATATTTCTTAGCGTATTGCACTAAAAAATTATAGACCTCTGAAAAATATGTTCAGATATTGATACATATTCGTTTCAAATGAGACGTATTGCAGTAATATACGCAAATACAACTGTAAAAATGCCAATACCAGAGTAATATATTTCTTTACGTATTGGACTAGAAAGTTATAGGCCTCCATAAAATATGTTCAGATATTGATACAAAATCGTTTCAAATGAGACATATTGCAGTAATATACGCAAACACGAGCGTTTAAATGCCAATACCAGAGTAAAATATTTCTTAGCGTATTGCACTAAAAAGTTATAGACCTCTAAAAATATCTTCAGATATTGATACATATTCGTTTCAAATGAGACGTATTGCAGTAATATACGCAAATACAACTGGAAAAATGCCAATACCAGAGTAATATATTTCTTTACGTATTGGACTAGAAAGTTATAGGCCTCCATGAAATATGTTCAGATATTGATACAAATTCGTTTCAAATGAGACATTTTGCAGTTATATACGCAAATACGAGCGTTTAAATGCCAATACCAGAGAAAAATATTTCTTAGCGTATTGCACTAAAAAGTTATAGACCTCTGAAAAATATGTTCAGATATTGATAGATATTCGTTTCAAATGAGACGTATTACAGTAATATACGCAAATACAACTGTAAAAAAAACAATACCAGAGTAATATATTTCTTTACGTATTGGACTAGAAAGTTATAGGCCTCCATAAAAAATGTTCAGATATTTATACAAATTCGTTTCAAATGAGACATATTGCATTAATATACGCAAACACGAGCGTTTCAATGCCAATACGAGAGTAATATATATCTTAGCGTATTGCACTAAAAAGTTATAGACCTCTGAAAAATATGTTCAGATATTGATACATATTCGTTTCAAATGAGACGTATTACAGTAATATACGCAAATCTAACTGTAAAAAAACCAATACCAGAGTAATATATTTCTTTACGTATTGGACTAGAAAGTTATAGGCCTCCATTAAATATGTTCAGATATTGATACAAATTCGTTTCAAATGAGACATTTTGCAGTTATATACGCAAATACGAGCGTTTAAATGCCAATACCAGAGAAAAATATTTCTTAGCGTATTGCACTAAAAAGTTATAGACCTCTGAAAAATATGTTCAGATATTGATACATATTCGTTTCAAATGAGACGTATTACAGTAATATACGCAAATACAACTGTAAAAAAACCAATACCAGAGTAATATATTTCTTAACGTATTGGACTAGAAAGTTATAGGCCTCCATAAAATATGTTCAGATATTGATACAAATTCGTTTCAAATGAGACATATTGCAGTAATATACGCAAACACGAGCTTTTAAATGCCAATACCAGAGTAAAATATTTCTTAGCGTATTGCACTAAAAAATTATAGACCTCTGAAAAATATGTTCAGATATTGATACATATTCGTTTCAAATGAGACGTATTGCAGTAATATACGCAAATACAACTGTAAGAATGCCAATACCAGAGTAATATATTTCTTTACGTATTGGACTAGAAAGTTATAGGCCTCCATAAAATATGTTCAGATATTGATACAAAATCGTTTCAAATGAGACATATTGCAGTAATATACGCAAACACGAGCGTTTAAATGCCAATACCAGAGTAAAATATTACTTAGCGTATTGCACTAAAAAGTTATAGACCTCTAAAAATATGTTCAGATATTGATACATATTCGTTTCAAGTGAGACGTATTGCAGTAATATACGCAAATACAACTGGAAAAATGCCAATACCAGAGTAATATATTTCTTAGCGTATCGCACTAAAAAGTTATAGACCTCTGAAAAATATGTTCAGATATTGATACATATTCGTTTCAAATGAGACGTATTGCAGTAATATACGCAAATACAACTGGAAAAATGCCAATACCAGAGTAATATATTTCTTAGCGTATCGCACTAAAAAGTTATAGACCTCTGAAAAATATGTTCAGATATTGATACATATTCGTTTCAAATGAGACGTATTGCAGTAATATACGCAAATACAACTGTAAAAATGCCAATACCAGAGTAAAATATTTCTTAGCGTATCGCACTAAAAAGCTATAGACCTCTGAAAAATATGTTCAGATATTGATACTTTTTCGGTTCAAATGAGACGTATTGCAGTAATATACGCAAATACAACTGTAAAAATGCCAATACCAGAGTAAGATATTTCTTTACTTATTGGACTAGAAAGTTATAGGCCTCCATGAAATATGTTCAGATATTGATACAAATTCGTTTCAAATGAGACATATTGCAGTAATATACGCAAACACGAGCGTTTTAATGCCAATACCAGAGTAAAATATTTCTTAGCGTATTGCACTAAAAACTTATAGACCTCTGAAAAATATGTTCAGATATTGATACATATTCGTTTCAAATGAGACGTATTGCAGTAATATACGCAAATACAACTGTAAAAATGCCAATACCAGAGTAATATATTTCTCTACGTATTGGACTAGAAGGTTATAGGCCTCCATAAAATATGTTCAGATATTGATACAAATTCGTTTCAAATGCGACATTTTGCAGTAATATACGCAAATACGATCGTTTATATGCCAATACCAGAGTAAAATATTTCTTAGCGCATTGCACTAAACAGTTATAGACCTCTGAAAAATATGTTCAGATATTGATACATATTCGTTTCAAATGAGACGTATTACAGTAATATACGCAAATAAAGCAGTAAAAAAACCAATACCAGAGTAATAGATTTCTTTACGTACTGGACTCGAAAGTTATAGGCCTCCATAAAATATGTTCAGATATTGATACAAATTCGTTTCAAATGAGACATATTGCAGTAATATACGCAAATACAACTATAAAAATGCCAATACCAGAGTAATATATTTCTTTACGCATTGGACTAGAAAGTTATAGGCCTCCATTAAATATGTTCAGATATTGATACAAATTCGTTTCAAATGAGACATATTGCAGTTATATACTCAAATACGAGCCTTTAAATGCCAAAACCAGAGAAAAATATTTCTTAGCGTATTGCACTAAAAAGTTATAGACCTCTGAAAAATATGTTCAGATATTGATACATATTCGTTTCAAATGAGACGTATTACAGTAATATACGCAAATACAACTGTAAAAAAACCAATACCAGAGTAATATATTTCTTTACGTATTGGACTAAAAAGTTATAGGCCTCCATTAAATATGTTCAGATATTGATACAAATTCGTTTCAAATGAGACATTTTGCAGTTATATACGCAAATACGAGCGTTTAAATGCCAATACCAGAGAAAAGTATTTCTTAGCGTATTGCACTAAAAAGTTATAGTCCTCTGAAAAATATGTTCAGATATTGATACATGTTCGTTTCAAATGAGACGTATTGCAGTAATATACGCAAATACAACTATAAAAATGCCAATACCAGAGTAATATATTTCTTTACGCATTGGACTAGAAAGTTATAGGCCTCCATTAAATATGTTCAGATATTGATACAAATTCGTTTCAAATGAGACATATTGCAGTTATATACTCAAATACGAGCCTTTAAATGCCAAAACCAGAGAAAAATATTTCTTAGCGTATTGCACTAAAAAGTTATAGACCTCTGAAAAATATGTTCAGATATTGATACATATTCGTTTCAAATGAGACTTATTGCAGTAATATACGCAAAGACAACTGTAGAAATGCCAATACCAGAGTAAAATATTTCTTAGCGTATCGCACTAAAAAGTTATAGACCTCTGAAAAATATGTTCAGATATTGATACATATTCGTTTCAAATGAGACGTATTACAGTAATATACGCAAATACAACTGTAAAAAAACCAATACCAGAGTAATATATTTCTTAACGTATTGGACTAGAAAGTTATAGGCCTCCATAAAATATGTTCAGATATTGATACAAATTCGTTTCAAATGAGACATATTGCAGTAATATACGCAAACACGAGCTTTTAAATGCCAATACCAGAGTAAAATATTTCTTAGCGTATTGCACTAAAAAATTATAGACCTCTGAAAAATATGTTCAGATATTGATACTTATTCGTTTCAAATGAGACGTATTGCAGTAATATACGCAAATACAACTGTAAAAATGCCAATACCAGAGTAATATATTTCTTTACGTATTGGACTAGAAAGTTATAGGCCTCCATAAAATATGTTCAGATATTGATACAAAATCGTTTCAAATGAGACATATTGCAGTAATATACGCAAACACGAGCGTTTAAATGCCAATACCAGAGTAAAATATTTCTTAGCGTATTGCACTAAAAAGTTATAGACCTCTAAAAATATCTTCAGATATTGATACATATTCGTTTCAAATGAGACGTATTGCAGTAATATACGCAAATACAACTGGAAAAATGCCAATACCAGAGTAATATATTTCTCAGCGTATCGCACTAAAAAGTTATAGACCTCTGAAAAATATGTTCAGATATTGATACATATTCGTTTCAAATGAGACGTATTGCAGTAATATACGCAAATACAACTGTAAAAATGCCAATACCAGAGTAATATATTTCTTTACGTATTGGACTAGAAAGTTATAGGCCTCCATGAAATATGTTCAGATATTGATACAAATTCGTTTCAAATGAGACATTTTGCAGTTATATACGCAAATACGAGCGTTTAAATGCCAATACCAGAGAAAAATATTTCTTAGCGTATTGCACTAAAAAGTTATAGACCTCTGAAAAATATGTTCAGATATTGATAGATATTCGTTTCAAATGAGACGTATTACAGTAATATACGCAAATACAACTGTAAAAAAACCAATACCAGAGTAATATATTTCTTAACGCATTGGACTAGAAAGTTATAGGCCTCCATTAAATATGTTCAGATATTGATACAAATTCGTTTCAAATGAGACATATTGCAGTTATATACTCAAATACGAGCCTTTAAATGCCAAAACCAGAGAAAAATATTTCTTAGCGTATTGCACTAAAAAGTTATAGACCTCTGAAAAATATGTTCAGATATTGATACATATTCGTTTCAAATGAGACTTATTGCAGTAATATACGCAAAGACAACTGTAGAAATGCCAATACCAGAGTAAAATATTTCTTAGCGTATCGCACTAAAAAGTTATAGACCTCTGAAAAATATGTTCAGATATTGATACATATTCGTTTCAAATGAGACGTATTACAGTAATATACGCAAATACAACTGTAAAAAAACCAATACCAGAGTAATATATTTCTTAACGTATTGGACTAGAAAGTTATAGGCCTCCATAAAATATGTTCAGATATTGATACAAATTCGTTTCAAATGAGACATATTGCAGTAATATACGCAAACACGAGCTTTTAAATGCCAATACCAGAGTAAAATATTTCTTAGCGTATTGCACTAAAAAATTATAGACCTCTGAAAAATATGTTTAGATATTGATACTTATTCGTTTCAAATGAGACGTCTTGCAGTAATATACGCAAATACAACTGTAAAAATGCCAATACCAGAGTAATATATTTCTTTACGTATTGGACTAGAAAGTTATAGGCCTCCATAAAATATGTTCAGATATTGATACAAAATCGTTTCAAATGAGACATATTGCAGTAATATACGCAAACACGAGCGTTTAAATGCCAATACCAGAGTAAAATATTTCTTAGCGTATTGCACTAAAAAGTTATAGACCTTTAAAAATATCTTCAGATATTGATACATATTCGTTTCAAATGAGACGTATTGCAGTAATATACGCAAATACAACTGGAAAAATGCCAATACCAGAGTAATATATTTCTCAGCGTATCGCACTAAAAAGTTATAGACCTCTGAAAAATATGTTCAGATATTGATACATATTCGTTTCAAATGAGACGTATTGCAGTAATATACGCAAATACAACTGTAAAAATGCCAATACCAGAGTAATATATTTCTTTACGTATTGGACTAGAAAGTTATAGGCCTCCATGAAATATGTTCAGATATTGATACAAATTCGTTTCAAATGAGACATTTTGCAGTTATATACGCAAATACGAGCGTTTAAATGCCAATACCAGAGAAAAATATTTCTTAGCGTATTGCACTAAAAAGTTATAGACCTCTGAAAAATATGTTCAGATATTGATAGATATTCGTTTCAAATGAGACGTATTACAGTAATATACGCAAATACAACTGTAAAAAAACCAATATCAGAGTAATATATTTCTTTACGTATTGGACTAGAAAGTTATAGGCCTCCATAAAAAATGTTCAGATATTTATACAAATTCGTTTCAAATGAGACATATTGCATTAATATACGCAAACACGAGCGTTTCAATGCCAATACCAGAGTAAAATATTTCTTAGCGTATTGCACTAAAAAGTTATAGACCTCTGAAAAATATGTTCAGATATTGATACATGTTTGTTTCAAATGAGACGTATTGCAGAAATATACGCAAATACAACTGTAAAAATGCCAATACCAGAGTAATATATTTCTTTACGCATTGGACTAGAAAGTTACAGGCCTCCATAAAATATGTTCAGATATTGATACAAATTCGTTTCAAATGAGACATATTGCAGTAATATACGCAAACACGAGCGTTTAAATAACAATACCAGAGTAAAATATTTCTTAGCGTATTGCACTAAAAAGTTATAGACCTCTGAAAAATATATTCAGATAATGATACATATTCGTTTCAAATGAGACGTATTGCAGTAATATACGCAAATACAACTGTAAAAATGCCAATACCAGAGTAATATATTTCTTTACGCATTGGACTAGAAAGTTATAGGCCTCCATAAAATATGTTCAGATATTGATACAAATTCGTTTCAAATGAGACATATTGCAGTAATATACGCAAACACGAGCGTTTAAATGCCAATACCAGAGTAAAATATTTCTTAGCTTATTGCACTAAAAAGTTATAGACCTCTAAAATATGTTCAGATATTGATACATATTCGTTTCAAATGAGACGTATTGCAGTAATATACGCAAATACAACTGGAAAAATGCCAATACCAGAGTAATATATTTCTTAGCGTATCGCACTAAAAAGTTATAGACCTCTGAAAAATATGTTCAGATATTGATACATATTCGTTTCAAATGAGACGTATTGCAGTAATATACGCAAATACAACTGTAAAAATGCCAATACCAGAGTAATATATTTCTCTACGTATTGTACTAGAAAGTTATAGGCCTCCATTAAATCTGTTCAGATATTGATACAAATTCGTTTCAAATGAGACATATTGCATTAATATACGCAAATACGAGCGTTTAAATGCCAATACTAGAGTAAAATATTTCTTAGCGTATTGCACTAAAAAGTTATAGACCTCTGAAAAATATGTTCAGATATTGATACATATTCGTTTCAAATGAGACGTATTACAGTAATATACGCAAATCTAACTGTAAAAAAACCAATACCAGAGTAATATATTTCTTTACGTATTGGACTAGAAAGTTATAGGCCTCCATTAAATATGTTCAGATATTGATACAAATTCGTTTCAAATGAGACATTTTGCAGTTATATACGCAAATACGAGCGTTTAAATGCCAATACCAGAGAAAAATATTTCTTAGCGTATTGCACTAAAAAGTTATAGACCTCTGAAAAATATGTTCAGATATTGATACATATTCGTTTCAAATGAGACGTATTACAGTAATATACGCAAATACAACTGTAAAAAAACCAATACCAGAGTAATATATTTCTTAACGTATTGGACTAGAAAGTTATAGGCCTCCATAAAATATGTTCAGATATTGATACAAATTCGTTTCAAATGAGACATATTGCAGTAATATACGCAAACACGAGCTTTTAAATGCCAATACCAGAGTAAAATATTTCTTAGCGTATTGCACTAAAAAATTATAGACCTCTGAAAAATATGTTCAGATATTGATACATATTCGTTTCAAATGAGACGTATTGCAGTAATATACGCAAATACAACTGTAAGAATGCCAATACCAGAGTAATATATTTCTTTACGTATTGGACTAGAAAGTTATAGGCCTCCATAAAATATGTTCAGATATTGATACAAAATCGTTACAAATGAGACATATTGCAGTAATATACGCAAACACGAGCGTTTAAATGCCAATACCAGAGTAAAATATTACTTAGCGTATTGCACTAAAAAGTTATAGACCTCTAAAAATATGTTCAGATATTGATACATATTCGTTTCAAATGAGACGTATTGCAGTTATATACGCAAATACAACTGGAAAAATGCCAATACCAGAGTAATATATTTCTTAGCGTATCGCACTAAAAAGTTATAGACCTCTGAAAAATATGTTCAGATATTGATACATATTCGTTTCAAATTGAGACGTATTGCAGAAATATACGCAAATACAACTGGAAAAATGCCAATACCAGAGTAATATATTTCTTAGCGTATCGCACTAAAAAGTTATAGACCTCTGAAAAATATGTTCAGATATTGATACATATTCGATTCAAATGAGACGTATTGCAGTAATATACGCAAATACAACTGTAAAAATGCCAATACCAGAGTAAAATATTTCTTAGCGTATCGCACTAAAAAGTTATAGACCTCTGAAAAATATGTTCAGATATTGATACTTTTTCGGTTCAAATGAGACGTATTGCAGTAATATACGCAAATACAACTGTAAAAATGCCAATACCAGAGTAAGATATTTCTTTACTTATTGGACTAGAAAGTTATAGGCCTCCATGAAATATGTTCAGATATTGATACAAATTCGTTTCAAATGAGACATATTGCAGTAATATACGCAAACACGAGCGTTTTAATGCCAATACCAGAGTAAAATATTTCTTAGCGTATTGCACTAAAAAGTTATAGACCTCTGAAAAATATGTTCAGATAATGATACATATTCGTTTCAAATGAGACGTATTGCAGTAATATACGCAAATACAACTGTAAAAATGCCAATACCAGAGTAATATATTTCTTTACGCATTGGACTAGAAAGTTATAGGCCTCCATAAAATATGTTCAGATATTGATACAAATTCGTTTCAAATGCGACATTTTGCAGTAATATACGCAAATACGATCGTTTAAATGCCAATACCAGAGTAAAATATTTCTTAGCGCATTGCACTAAACAGTTATAGACCTCTGAAAAATATGTTCAGATATTGATACATATTCGTTTCAAATGAGACGTATTACAGTAATATACGCAAATAAAGCAGTAAAAAAACCAATACCAGAGTAATAGATTTCTTTACGTACTGGACTCGAAAGTTATAGGCCTCCATTAAATATGTTCAGATATTGATACAAATTCGTTTCAAATGAGACATATTGCAGTAATATACGCAAATACGAGCGTTTAAATGCCAATATAAGAGTAAAATTTTTCTTAGCGTATTGCACTTAAAAGTTATAGACCTCTGAATAATATGTTTAGGTATTGATACATATTCGTTTCAAATGAGACGTATTGCAGTAATATACGCAAATACGAGCGTTTAAATGCCAATACCAGAAAAAAATATTTCTTAGCGTATTGCATTAAAAAGTTATAGACCTCTGAAAAATATGTTCAGATATTGATACATATTCGTTTCAAATGAGACGTATTGCAGTAATATACGCAAATACAACTGTAAAAATGCCAATACCAGAGTAATATATTTCTTTACGTATTGGACTAGAAAGTTATAGGCCTCCATAAAATATGTTCAGATATTGATACAAATTCGTTTCAAATGAGACAAATTGCATTAATATACGCAAATACGAGCGTTTAAATGCCAATACCAGAGTAAAATATTTCTTAGCGTATTGCACTAAAAAGTTATAGACCTCTGAAAAATATGTTCAGATATTGATACATGTTCGTTTCAAATGAGACGTATTGCAGTAATATACGCAAATACAACTATAAAAATGCCAATACCAGAGTAATATATTTCTTTACGCATTGGACTAGAAAGTTATAGGCCTCCATAAAATATGTTCAGATATTGATACAAATTCGTTTCAAATGAGACATATTGCAGTAATATACGCAAATACGAGCGTTTAAATGCCAATATAAGAGTAAAATATTTCTTAGCGTATTGCACTTAAAAGTTAAAGACCTCTGAAAAATATGTTTAGATATTGATACATTTTCGTTACAAATGAGACGTATTGCAGTAATATACGCAAATACAACTGTAAAAATGCCAATACCAGAGTAATATATTTCTTAGCGTATCGCACTTAAAAGTTATAGACCTCTGAAAAATATGTTTAGATATTGATACATATTCGTTTCAAATGAGACGTATTGCAGTAATATACGCAAATACGAGTGTTTAAATGCCAATACCAGAGAAAAATATTTCTTAGCGTATTGCACTAAAAAGTTATAGACCTCTGAAAAATATGTTTAGATATTGATACTTTTTCGTTTCAAATGAGACGTATTGCAGTAATATACGCAAATACAACTGTAAAAATGCCAATACCAGAGTAATATATTTCTTTACGTTTTGGACTAGAAGGTTATAGGCCTCCATTAAATATGTTCAGATATTGTTACAAATTCGTTTCAAATGAGACATATTGCAGTTATATACGCAAATACGAGCGTTTAAATGCCAATACCAGAGTAAAATATTTCTAAGCGTATTGCACTAAAAAGTTATAGACCTCTGAAAAATATGTTCAGATATTGATACAAATTCGTTTCAAATGAGACGTATTGCAGTAATATACGCAAATACAACTGTAAAAATGCCAATACCAGAGTAAAATATTTCTTAGCGTATTGCACTTAAAAGTTATAGACCTCTGAAAAATATGTTTAGATATTGATACATATTCGTTTCAAAGGAGACGTATTGCAGTAATATACGCAAATACGAGCGTTTAAATGCCAATACCAGAGAAAAATATTTCTTAGCGTATTGCACTAAAAAGTTATAGACCTCTGAAAAATATGGTTAGATATTGATACATATTAGTTTCAAATGAGACGTATTGCAGTAATATACGCAAATACAACTGTAAAAATGCCAATACCAGAGTAATATATTTCTTTACGTATTGGACTAGAAAGTTATAGGCCTCCATAAAATATGTTCAGATATTGATACAAATTCGTTTCAAATGAGACATATTGCAGTAATATACGCAAATACGAGCGTTTAAATGCCAATACCAGAGTAAAATATTTCTTAGCGTATTGCACTAAAATGTTATAGACCTCTGAAAAATATGTTTAGATATTGATAGATATTCGTTTCAAATGAGACGTATTGCAGTAATATACGCAAATACAACTATAGAAATGCCAATACCAGAGTAAAATATTTCTTAGCGTATTGCACTAAAAAGTTATAGACCTCTGAAAAATATGTTTAGATATTGATACTTTTTCGTTTCAAATGAGACGTATTGCAGTAATATACGCAAATACAACTGTAAAAATGCCAATACCAGAGTAATATATTTCTTTACGTTTTGGACTAGAAGGTTATAGGCCTCCATTAAATATGTTCAGATATTGTTACAAATTCGTTTCAAATGAGACATATTGCAGATATATACGCAAATACGAGCGTTTAAATGCCAATACCAGAGTAAAATATTTCTAAGCGTATTGCACTAAAAAGTTATAGACCTCTGAAAAATATGTTCAGATATTGATACATATTCGTTTCAAATGAGACGTATTGCAGTAATATACGCAAATACAACTGTAAAAATGCCAATACCAGAGTAATATATTTCTTTACGTATTGGACTAGAAAGTTATAGGCCTCCATTGAATATGTTCAGATATTGATACAAATTCGTTTCAAATGAGACATATTGCAGTAATATACGCAAATACGAGCATTCAAATGCCAATACCAGAGTAAAATATTTCATAGCGTATTGCACTAAAATGTTATAGACCTCTGAAAAATATGTTCAGATATTGATACATGTTCGTTTCAAATGAGACATATTGCAGTAATATACGCAAATACAACTGTAAAAATGTCAATACCAGAGTAATATATTTCTTTACGTATTGGACTAGAAAGTTATAGGCCTCCATAAAATATGTACAGATATTGATACAAATTCGTTTCAAATGAGACATATTGCAGTAATATACGCAAATACGAGCGTTTAAATGCCAATATAAGTGTAAAATATTTCTTAGCGTATTGCACTTAAAAGTTATAGACCTCTGAAAAATATGTTTAGATATTGATACATATTCGTTTCAAATGAGACGTATTGCAGTAATATACGCAAATACGAGCGTTTAAATGCCAATACCAGAGAAAAATATTTTTTAGCGTATTGCACTAAAAAGTTATAGACCTCTGAAAAATATGTTCAGATATTGATACATATTCGTTTCAAATGAGACGTATTGCAGTAATATACGCAAATACAACTGTAATAATGCCAATACCAGAGTAATATATTTCTTTACGCATTGGACTAGAAAGTTATAGGCCTCCATAAAATATGTTCAGATATTGATACAAATTCGTTTCAAATGAGACATATTGCAGTAATATACGCAAATACGAGCGTTTAAATGCCAATATAAGAGTAAAATATTTCTTAGCGTATTGCACTTAAAAGTTATAGACCTCTGAAAAACATGGTTAGATATTGATACATATTAGTTTCAAATGAGACGTATTGCAGTAATATACGCAAATACAACTGTAAAAATGCCAATACCAGAGTAATATATTTCTTTACGTATTGGACTAGAAAGTTATAGGCCTCCATAAAATATGTTCAGATATTGATACAAATTCGTTTCAAATGAGACATATTGCAGTAATATACGCAAATACGAGCGTTTAAATGCCAATACCAGAGTAAAATATTTCTTAGCGTATTGCACTAAAATGTTATAGACCTCTGAAAAATATGTATAGATATTGATAGATATTCGTTTCAAATGAGACGTATTGCAGTAATATACCTAAATACAACTGTAAAAATGCCAATACCAGAGTCAAATATTTCTTAGCGTATTGCACTAAAAAGTTATAGACCTCTGAAAAATATGTTTAGATATTGATACTTTTTCGTTTCAAATGAGACGTATTGCAGTAATATACGCAAATACAACTGTAAAAATGCCAATACCAGAGTAATATATTTCTTTACGTTTTGGACTAGAAAGTTATAGGCCTCCATTAAATATGTTCAGATATTGTTACAAATTCGTTTCAAATGAGACATATTGCAGATATATACGCAAATACGAGCGTTTAAATGCAGAGTAAAATATTTCTTAGCGTATTGCACTAAAAAGTTATAGACCTCTGAAAAATATGTTCAGATATTGATACATGTTCGTTTCAAATGAGACATATTGCAGTAATATACGCAAATACAACTGTAAAAATGTCAATACCAGAGTAATATATTTCTTTACGTATTGGACTAGAAAGTTATAGGCCTCCATAAAATATGTACAGATATTGATACAAATTCGTTTCAAATGAGACATATTGCAGTAATATACGCAAATACGAGCGTTTAAATGCCAATATAAGTGTAAAATATTTCTTAGCGTATTGCACTTAAAAGTTATAGACCTCTGAAAAATATGTTTAGATATTGATACATATTCGTTTCAAATGAGACGTATTGCAGTAATATACGCAAATACGAGCGTTTAAATGCCAATACCAGAGAAAAATATTTCTTAGCGTATTGCACTAAAAAGTTATAGACCTCTGAAAAATATGTTCAGATATTGATACATATTCGTTTCAAATGAGACGTATTGCAGTAATATACGCAAATACAACTGTAAAAATGCCAATACCAGAGTAATATATTTCTTTACGTATTGGACTAGAAAGTTATAGGCCTCCATAAAATATGTTCAGATATTGATACAAATTCGTTTCAAATGAGACATATTGCAGTAATATACGCAAATACGAGCGTTTAAATGCCAATACCAGAGTAAAATATTTCTTAGCGTATTGCACTAAAATGTTATAGACCTCTGAAAAATATGTTTAGATATTGATAGATATTCGTTTCAAATGAGACGTATTGCAGTAATATACGCAAATACAACTGTAAAAATACCAATACCAGAGTCAAATATTTCTTAGCGTATTGCACTAAAAAGTTATAGACCTCTGAAAAATATGTTTAGATATTGATACTTTTTCGTTTCAAAAGAGACGTATTGCAGTAATATACGCAAATACAACTGTAAAAATGCCAATACCAGAGTAATATATTTCTTTACGTTTTGGACTAGAAAGTTATAGGCCTCCATTAAATATGTTCAGATATTGTTACAAATTCGTTTCAAATGAGACATATTGCAGATATATACGCAAATACGAGCGTTTAAATGCCAATACCAGAGTAAAATATTTCTAAGCGTATTGCACTAAAAAGTTATAGACCTCTGAAAAATATGTTCAGATATTGATACATATTCGTTTCAAATGAGACGTATTGCAGTAATATACGCAAATACAACTGTAAAAATGCCAATACCAGAGTAATATATTTCTTTACGTATTGGACTAGAAAGTTATAGGCCTCCATTGAATATGTTCAGATATTGATACAAATTCGTTTCAAATGAGACATATTGCAGTAATATACGCAAATACGAGCATTCAAATGCCAATACCAGAGTAAAATATTTCTTAGCATATTCCACTAAAATGTTATAGACCTCTGAAAAATATGTTCAGATATTGATACATGTTCGTTTCAAATGAGACGTATTGCAGTAATATACGCAAATACAACTGTAAAAATTCCAATACCAGAGTAATAGATTTCTTTACGTATTGGACTAGAAAGTTATAGGCCTCCATAAAAAAAGTTCAGATATTGATACAAATTCGTTTCAAATGAGACATATTGCAGTAATATACGCAAATACGAGCGTTTAAATGCCAATATAAGAGTAAAATATTTCTAGCGTATTGCACTTAAAAGTTATAGACCTCTGAAAAATATGTTTAGGTATTGATACATATTCGTTTCAAATGAGACGTATTGCAGTAATATACGCAAATACGAGCGTTTAAAGGCCAATACCAGAAAAAAATATTTCTTAGCGTATTGTACTAAAAAGTTATAGACCTCTGAAAAATATGTTCAGATATTGATACATATTCGTTTCAAATGAGACGTATTGCAGTAATATACACAAATACAACTGTAAAAATGCCAATATCAGAGCAATATATTTCTTTACGCATTGGACTAGAAAGTTATAGGCCTCCATAAAATATGTTCAGATATTGATACAAATTCGTTTCAAATGCGACATTTTGCAGTAATATACGCAAATACGATCGTTTAAATGCCAATACCAGAGTAAAATTTTTCTTAGATTATTGCACTAAAAAGTTATAGACCTCTGAAAAATATGTTCAGATATTGATACATATTCGTTTCAAATGAGACGTATTGCAGTAATATACGCAAATACGAGCGTTTAAATGCCAATACCAGAAAAAAATATTTCTTAGCGTATTGCACTAAAATGTTATAGACCTCTGAAAAATATGTTCAGATATTGATACATATTCGTTTCAAATGAAACGTATTGCAGTAATATACGCAAATACAACTGTAAAAATGCCAATACCAGAGTAAAATATTTCTTAGCGTATCGCACTAAAAAATTATAGACCTCTGAAAAATATGTTCAGATATTGATACTTTTTCGTTTCAAATGAGACGTATTGCAGTAATATACGCAAATACAACTGTAAAAATGCCAATACCAGAGTAAAATATTTCTTTACGTATTGGACTAGAAAGTTATAGGCCTCCATTAAATATGTTCAAAAATTGATGCTTTTTCGTTTCAAATGAGACGTATTGCAGTAATATACGCAAATACAACTGTAAAAATGCCAATACCAGAGTAATATATTTCTTTACGTATTGGACTAGAAAGTTATTGGCCTCCATTAAATATGTTCAGATATTGATACAAATTCGTTTCAAATGAGACATATTGCAGTAATATACGCAAATACGAGCGTTTGAATGCCAATACCAGAGTAAAATATTTCTTAGCGTATTGCACTAAAAAGTTATAGACCTCTGAAAAATATGTTCAGATATTGATACATATTCGTTTCAAATGAGACGTATTGCAGTAATATACGCAAATACCACTGTAAAACTGCCAATACCAGAGTAATATATTTCTTTACGCATTAGACTAGAAAGATATAGGCCTCCATAAAATATGTTCAGATATTGATACAAATTCGTTTCAAATGCGACATTTTACAGTAATATACGCAAATACGATCGTTTAAATGCCAATACCAGAGTAAAATATTTCTTAGCTTATTGCACTAAAAAGTTATAGACCTCTGAAAAATATGTTCAGATATTAATACATATTCGTTTCAAATGAGACGTATTACAGTAATATACGCAAATACAACTGTAAAAAAACCAATACCAGAGTAATATATTTCGTTACGTATTGGACTAGAAAGTTATAGGCCTCCATAAAATATGTTCAGATATTGATACAAATTCGTTTCAAATGAGACATATTGCAGTAATATACGCAAACACTAGCATTTAAATGCCAATACCAGAGTAAAATATTTCTTAGCGTATTGCACTAAAAAATTATAGACCTCTGAAAAATATGTTCAGATATTGATACATATTCGTTTCAAATGAGACGTATTGCAGTAATATATGCAAATACAACTGTAAAAATGCCAATACCAGAGTAATATATTTCTTAACGTATTGGACTAGAAAGTTATAGGCCTCCATAAAATATGTTCAGATATTGATACAAATTCGTTTCAAATGAGACATATTGCAGTAATATACGCAAATACGAGCGTTTAAATAACAATACCAGAGTAAAATATTTCTTAGCGTATTGCACTAAAATGTTATAGACCTCTGAAAAATATGTTCAGATATTGATACATATTCGTTGCAAATGAGACGTATTGCAGTAATATACGCAAATACAACTGTATAAATGCCAATACCAGAGTAATATATTTCTTTACGTATTGGACTGGAAAGTTATAGGCCTCCATAAAATATGTTCAGATATTGATACAAATTCGTTTCAAATGAGACCTATTGCCGTAATATACGCAAATACGAGCGTTTAAATGCCAATACCAGAGTAAAATATTTCTTAGCGTATTGCACTAAAAAGTTATAGACCTCTGAAAAATATGTTCAGATATTGATACATATTCGTTTCAAATGAGACGTATTGCAGTAATATACCCAAATACAACTGTAAAAATGCCAATACCAGAGTGATATTTATTTCTTTACGCATTGGACTAGAAAGTTATAGGCCTCCATAAAATATGTTCAGATATTGATACAAATTCGTTTCAAATGCGACATTTTGCAGTAATATACGCAAATACGATCGTTTAAATGCCAATACCAGAGTAAAATATTTCTTAACTTATTGCACTAAAAAATTATAGACCTCTGAAAAATATGTTCAGATAATGATACATATTCGTTTCAAATGAGACGTATTGCAGTAATATACGCAAATACAACTGTAAAAATGCCAATACCAGAGTAATATATTTCTTTACGTATTGGACTAGAATGTTATAGGCCTCCATAAAATATGTTCAGATATTGATACAAATTCGTTTCAAATGCGACATTTTGCAGTAATATACGCAAAGACGATCGTTTAAATACCAATACCAGAGTAAAATATTTCTTAGCTTATTGCACTAAAAAGTTATAGACCTCTGAAAAATATGTTCAGATATTGATACATATTCGTTTCAAATGAGACGTATTACAGGAATATACGCAAATACAACTGTAAAAAAACCAATACCAGAGTAATATATTTCTTTACGTATTGGACTAGAAAGTTATAGGCCTCCATAAAATATGTTCAGATATTGATACAAATTCGTTTCAAATGAGACATATTGCAGTAATATACGCAAACACGAGCGTTTTAATGCCAATACCAGAGTAAAATATTTCTTAGCGTATTGCACTAAAAAATTATAGACCTCTGAAAAATATGTTCAGATATTGATACATATTCGTTTCAAATGAGACGTATTGCAGTAATATACGCAAATACAACTGTAAAAATGCCAATACCAGAGTAATATATTTCTTTACGTATTGGACTAGAAAGTTATAGGCCTCCATAAAATATGTTCAGATATTGATACAAATTCGTTTCAAATGAGACCTATTGCCGTAATATACGCAAATACGAGCGTTTAAATGCCAATACCAGAGTAAAATATTTCTTAGCGTATTGCACTAAAAAGTTATAGACCTCTGAAAAATATGTTCAGATAATGATACATATTTGTTTCAAATGAGACGTATTGCAGTAATATACGCAAATACAACTGTAAAAATGCCAATACCAGAGTAGTATATTTCTTTACGCATTGGACTAAAAAGTTATAGGCCGCCATAAAATATGTTCAGATATTGATACAAATTCGTTTCAAATGCGACATTTTGCAGTAATATACGCAAATACGAGCGTTTAAATGCCAATACCAGAGTAAAATATTTCTTAGCGTATTGCACTAAAAACTTATAGACCTCTGAAAAATATGTTTAGATATTGATACTTTTTCGTTTCAAATGAGACGTATTGCAGTAATATACGCAAATACAACTGTAAAAATGCCAATACCAGAGTAATATATTTCTTTACGTATTGGACTAGAAAGTTATAGGCCTCCATTAAATATGTTCAGATATTGTTACAAATTCGTTTCAAATGAGACATATTGCAGATATATACGCAAATACGAGCGTTTAAATGCCAATACCAGAGTAAAATATTTCTAAGCGTATTGCACTAAAAAGTTATAGACCTCTGAAAAATATGTTCAGATTTTGATACATATTCGTTTCAAATGAGACGTATTGCAGTAATATACGCAAATACAACTGTAAAAATGCCAATACCAGAGTAATATATTTCTTTACGTATTGGACTAGAAAGTTATAGGCCCCCATTAAATATGTTTAGATATCGATACAAATTCGTTTCAAATGAGACATATTGCAGTAATATATGCAAATACGAGCATTCAAATGCCAATACCAAAGTAAAATATTTCTTAGCGTATTGCACTAAAATGTTATAGACCTCTGAAAAATATGTTCAGATATTGATACATGTTCGTTTCAAATGAGACGTATTGCAGTAATATACGCAAATACAACTGTAAAAATGCCAATACCAGAGTAATATATTTCTTTACGTATTGGACTAGAAAGTTATAGGCCTCCATAAAATATGTACAGATATTGATACAAATTCGTTTCAAATGAGACATATTGCAGTAATATACGCAAATACGAGCGTTTAAATGCCAATATAAGAGTAAAATATTTCTTAGCGTATTGCACTTAAAAGTTATAGACCACTGAAAAATATGTTTAGATATTGATACATATTCGTTTCAAATGAGACGTATTGCAGTAATATCCGCAAATACGAGCGTTTAAATGCCAATACCAGAGAAAAATATTTCTTAGCGTATTGCACTAAAAAGTTATAGATCTCTAAAAAATATGTTCAGATATTGATACATATTCGTTTCAAATGAGACGTATTGCAGTAACATACGCAAATACAACTGTAAAAATGCCAATACCTGAGTAATATATTTCTTTACGCATTGGACAAGAAAGTTATAGGCCTCCATAAAATATGTTCAGATATTGATACAAATTCGTTTCAAATGCGACATTTTGCAGTAATAAACGCAAATACGGTCGTTTAAATGCCAATACCAGAGTAAAATATTTCTTAGCGTATTGCACTAAAAAGTTATAGACCTCTGAAAAATATGTTCAGATATTGATACATATTCGTTTCAAATGAGACGTATTGCAGTAATATACGCAAATACAACTGTAAAAATGCCAATACCAGACTAATATATTTCTTTACGTATTGGACTAGAAAGTTATAGGCCTCCATAAAAAATGTTCAGATATTTATACAAATTCGTTTCAAATGAGACATATTGCATTAATATACGCAAATACGAGCGTTTAAATGCAGAGTAAAATATTTCTTAGCGTATTGCACTAAAAAGTTATAGACCTCTGAAAAATATGTTCAGATATTGATACATGTTCGTTTCAAATGAGACGTATTGCAGTAATATACGCAAATACAACTGTAAAAATGCCAATACCAGAGTAATATATTTCTTTACGCATTGGACTAGAAAGTTATAGGCCTCCATAAAATATGTTCAGATATTGATACAAATTCGTTTCAAATGAGACATATTGCAGTAATATACGCAAATACGAGCGTTTAAATGCCAATATAAGAGTAAAATATTTCTTAGCGTATTGCACTTAAAAGTTATAGACCTCTGAAAAATATGTTTAGATATTGATACATTTTCGTTTCAAATGAGACGTATTGCAGTAATATACGCAAATATAACTGTAAAAATGCCAATACCAGAGTAATATATATTACCCCCTGCGGGTGAGGGTTAGAATTCACCCGCAGCACCTCTGCTGGTCGTAAGAGGCGACCAATGGGCGAGGAAGGTACCTCGTAAAAAACACACAGTTCCATCTGAACTTTTACCGGAAGATTAGTGGGCCAATCTTCTGCGGACTTTTCTTTCTTATTATTTTGCTCACCCGCGTGTTTGCCGTGCGTGGAGACCCGTAAGGAAGGAGAAGATGATCCTGGTGGTTGAGCTTATACGCAACACACCTCTTTGGCTTCGGATTCTTGCGAAACGGGCGGTCAGATACTAACCCTATCTGGCCAATCGGCTTGCCGTTACGTTCTCAGTACCGGTAAGGTGAGTCCCACGGCCCTGGAGGTAAGTCTTCAGACGTTGGAGAGAGTGGCTCGCAGCGGTCTGAAGCTTATTGCCAGGTGAGGGGGACTATATCTCCTGGTTAGCCCTGGCGATCACGCCAGTTTGTGGTGTGACGTCCCAAATTGTGGCTCCGTGGTGGGTGGGGAGACCAGGAGATGAATCTTTCTATTTGTTTATGGCAACAAAAACAAAAACCCCGGGGGCCCCTCCCCCAAAAAGATCTCGTCCGTTATCGGACGAAAGAGAAAATTTTTTAATTGTTAAAAGGACGGAAGAGGGTAAAACCATATCTGAAGTCTCTTGCTTTGGTTTGGCGAGGAGCCTGAACGAACTGGCTGGTGGAGAACCTAAATCCACCAAACGGTTACGCGACGGTACTCTTTTGGTTGAAACAGCTAATTCTTTGCAGACCAAGTCTTTATTAAAAGCGACAGTTTTATTTGGCATGCCTATTGTAGTGGAGGCGCACAAGTCCCTCAACTCATGTCAGGGCGTAATATCATGTTACGACCTGCTATTTGTTGAGATGGACGAGTGCAAGCGGGAACTTGCAAGTCAGGGTGTTATTGACTGTCGACGGCTTACTTCCAAGAGGAACGGCGAAGTTAAAAATATAACGTCAGTAGTTTTAACTTTTGGACTAGATAAGCTTCCAGACAGGATAAAGGTTGGGTTTCACAGTTGCTCTGTGAGACCATACTTTCCTCGACCAATGCGATGTTTTAAATGCCAGAAATTCGGGCACACTGCATCCCGTTGTGACGCACAGGCTGTGTGTCCACGGTGCAGTGAACAGGAGCATTTGGGCGAGGAATGTAAAGGTCCGGCCCATTGCGTTAATTGTTCTGGCAATCATCCTTCTTTTTTTGCTGATTGTCCACGCAATCAGGAAGAAAAGAAGATAATTGAAATCAAAATTATGGATAAAATTTCCTATTTCGACGCCCGCAAGAAGTTCAAAACACAGACCAGTCCTGTCTTTAGCCGTTCTTTCGCCACAATCGCTGCAACTCCCGTTTTAAAAATATCCATTGCCGTTCAGACTGATGACTTTCCTTTCTCTAATATTTCTACAAGTGTTCCAAATTTACCTTCTGTTAAAACTTACATTCCAAAATCTAAAGTTAATCAAAATTTAAAATCCAGATCGAATGCAGCTGTAAAAATCATAGACCAACCAAAATTAAAATTGACCGTTAAACCAAAGCAAAAAAATTATTCATATAAAGACAAGCCCTAGTTCTACGCCGAAATCTATTTCGAAAAAACATTCCATGGAGGTACGAGAAACATCTAGTGTTTCGAGTTCTTCCATCTCCAAATTTTCTCCTAGTAAGGGATCTCAATCTTCGAGATCCTCTTCTCCTATGGAAGTCACTAGCTTTAAACTTTCTAGGCCAGAGCGAGATAAATCTTCCACACCCAAATAATGCCTCCCATACTACAATGGAATTGTAATGGTTTCTACAGCCATTTTGAGGAATTTAAAGCTCTTAATGCCGAGCAGACTCCCTCTTGCATATGCTTACAAGAAACACATTTTCGAGACACCAGAGCTGTTTCATTACGAGGCTTCTCAGTATTTCGTACTGATGTGCCTACTGATGGCCAAGCTCGTGGTGGAGTAGCGATTCTGGTTCGCGAAAATGTGTATTGTGAGGAGATTACTTTGAATTCTGCATTACAAGCTGTAGCTGTCCGTGTTGCTATTCCTTTTCTGGTCACTTTATGTTCTATCTATCTTCCTCCAAACGACAATGTCGATATGCGTGATATCGTTGAATTGATTGATCAATTGCCTGCTCCATTCATTCTTATGGGCGATTTCAACGCCCGTATTCCTGAATGGGGATCAGGTACGATTAATCAACGCGGTAGACGTTTGGAACACCTATTCACCGCAAGTACACATGTCATCTTAAATGATGGTAGCATGACACATTTTTCTGCCGCGTGGAGATCTTTCACTGCGATTGATCTAACGATCTGTTCTGCAGCAATAGCTCCATTGTTTGAGTGGCATGTGCACTCAGACTTGCATCAAAGTGACCACTTTCCGATCGTTCTGAAAGTTTTGCAGAACTCAGATTCTGATGCTCGTTGTCCGAAATGGGCTTTAAAGCGAGCAGATTGGAATCTGTTCTCGGAGTTGGCCGTATTTGGTGAAAGTGTTTTCGTTGACGTGGACGACCATGTTCGGTATTTCACGGATACAATCAAGTCTGCTGCATAAGAGAGTATTCCTCTAACACCTATTCATTCTAATAGAATACCCGTTCCCTGGTGGAACGATGAGTGCAAGATTGCTATCCGAGAAAAACGACGTATTTTTCGCCATTTCAGGCGATTTCCAACCACCGAGAATATGATCCATTACTTCCAAGCCAAGGCAAAAGCTAGAAGAATTGTTCGGAAGAGTAAGAAAGCGTCATGGCAGAAATACATTTCTTCCATTACAACCTCCACTCCAGTTTCTAAAGTATGGGAGAAGGTCAGAAAAATATCTGGCCGCTCAAAATCTAGCACTGTTTCTGGCCTAAAAATCAATGGCAATGTCATTACCGGTCGGTCTGATGTTGCTAATATTATAGCATCCACTTTCGCGGATACATCAAGTTCCAATCACTATCCAGCTGAGTTCCTCGCTCGAAAATCAATCTTGGAACGTCAATGTCTCAATTTTGTTTCGCCGGGCGATGAAATCTACAATCTTTTTTTCAGCGTGGATGAACTTGAAAGTGCGATTTCAGATTCTCACGACAGCGCTCCTGGACCTGATTCTATTCACTGCCAGATGCTTCGCCATTTGAATCCTGCTGGAAAAACATTTCTTTTACAAATGTATAATCGCATTTGGTTTTCCGGGATCTGCCCAACACCATGGCGTGATGCGATTATTGTACCAATCCCAAAGCCTGGAAAAGACAAAACACTGCCATCTAGCTATCGCCCAGTCTCGCTTACCAGTTGTGTCTGCAAGCTCATGGAACGCATGATCAACAGGCGTCTTGTTTGGTTCCTGGAATCAAACAACCTGTTGGATAACATCCAGTGCGGCTTCCGCCGTTTCCGTTCCACTGCAGACCACCTGATAAGACTTGAATCAACCATCCGGGATGCTTTTCTCAACAAGCAACATATGGTAGCTGTGTTTTTTTATATTTCCCGGGCCTATGATACCACTTGGCGTTTTGGTATTATGCGCACTTTACACTCCTGGGGCTTAAGAGGTAATCTTCCCATATTTCTTGAAAGCTTTCTTTCCTTAAGGAAGTTTCAAGTTCGTGTGGGAAATGACCTCTCCAACATTTTTACTCAAGAAAACGGAGTACCGCAAGGGTCTATTCTGAGTGTCACGTTGTTTGCTGTGGCCATCAACGGTGTTGCACAGTGTATTCGTTCACCTGTGCTGGGTTCCTTGTACGTGGACGACTTGGCAATTTTCTGCAGTTCTCGCAATATGGCTTCCATAGAGCGTCAGCTGCAGTTAACAATCAATCGTCTTCATACCTGGGCTACTGAGCAAGGTTTCGTATTTTCTGCGGCCAAGACAGAGTGCATTCACTTCTGTCAACGCCGTCACCTTCACTTAGATCCTGTTCTCTCTCTCAACGGTACTGATCTTCCATTTGTGGAAATTGCCCGTTTTCTTGGTCTTCTATTTGACAAGAAGCATAACTGGCGTGCCCATCTTGTGGCTTTGAAGGCAAAATGTCGGCTTTCTCTAAATCTATTGCGAGTTCTTTCTTCCAAATCGTGGGGTGCCGATAGAATTTCTATGCTGCGCCTGTATCGGGCTTTGATACGCTCCAAGCTGGACTATGGCTGTATCGCTTACGCGTCTGCCAGGCCATCCGTTATCAAAACCATTGATACGATACACCATACTGGTATTCGTCTTGCTACTGGTGCTTTTCGTACCAGCCCAATACCAAGTTTATTGTGCGAAGCTGGCGAGCCTTCTCTGTATGATCGTCGCAGGCTTTTGACCATGAACTACACGGCAGCCATGAAGTCGAAACCATATCACCTGGTTTTTGACACTGTCTTTGGGCAACAGTTTGCGGAGATTTATGACAGAAGGGCTCGTTCGGTGGGTTCCGTTTCTATCAGATCTCGCAATACTTTTGGAGAGGTTAATTTTGAACTTCCTTCAACCCCAGACACTTCTTTCAGCCCCTTTCCACCTTGGACATTTTCCCGTCCGAATACCAACTATGCGCTTTCAAAGCTGGATCGTTCCGCTACTCCACCCATTCTGTTCCAACGTGAGTTTGCTCGAATCATTGCCAACTATCGGCAATGGATTCGCATTTACACCGACGGTTCGAAGAGTAACGACAGGGTTGCATGTGCTTTTATATCGGCAAGAGGTGCATGTGAGTTTCGACTTCACAAACTCTCGTCCGTATACACGGCAGAGTTGTATGCACTCTACCAAGCACTTCTCTTTATTTCTAGACTCGCACGTAATTCTTTTGTTATTGTGTCGGACTCAATGAGCGCTTTGAAAGCGATTGATTCTTTGTACCCCAAACATCTTCTCTTGCAACAGATACAAGCAACCTTGATGACATTATCGTCAAAAGGGTCTATCGTGCGCTTTATTTGGGTACCGAGTCGTGTTGGTATTCGCGGGAACGAAGCAGCTGATGCAGCAGCTAAGCGAGCTTTGTCCAAGGCCACCATTGATTATGATCGGGTGCTTGCTGATGACCTCAAAGGTCATTTTAAGCATCTGATCATGAATCAGTGGCAGGAAAGGTGGAGTCATATAGTTTCTAACAAGCTTAAAAATGTTAAGCACAACGTGAGGTCATGGGATTCTTCCCATAGGGCATCCCGAAAGGAGGAGGTCGCTGTGGCGAGACTCCGGATAGGGCACACCTGGTGGACGCATGGTCATCTTTTGCGCCGTGAGGAGGCTCCGATGTGCGAAACGTGTGACACTGCTTTGACAGTGGCGCACGTTTTGTTGGAGTGCTCCCAGTTTACCGAGCAGCGAAACAGGGCGGGTCTGTCACTTGACCTGTCGGTGGCCCTTGGTGACCATTCGACACTCATTGACAGGGTCGTCCTGTTCCTCAGGAATACAGGTCTATTTGCCTTTATTTAAAAGTGCTAGCTTTGTCATTAATTTTATTTATACACGTATTTTTTTTTTAGCACTCAATAATATTTTACAATATTATTTATTTTTACAATTTTAAACCTGTACATTTTATTTATTTATATATACATTTATTAATATTTTACATTTAATAGATATTAAGTTTACAATTTTATTTTTACATAACATATATTTAGTTAGTTTCTTTCATAATATAGTTTATGGCGTGAATAGCCCAAGAGGCTGATACGCCTTTAAATTTTAATCCTACTACTACTTGCACTAAAATGTTATAGACCTCTGAAAAATATGTTTAGATATTGATACATGTTCGTTTCAAATGAGACGTATTGCAGTAATATACGCAAATACAACTGTAAAAATGCCAATACCAGAGTAAAACATTTCTTAGCGTATCGCACTAAAAAGTTATAGACCTGTGAAAAATATGTTCAGATATTGATACATATTCGTTTCAAATGAGACGTATTGCAGTAATATACGCAAATACAAATGTAAAAATGCCAATACCAGAGTTATATATATCTTTACGCATTGGACTAGAAAGTTATGGGCCTCCATAAAATATATTCAGATATTGATACAAATTCGTTTCAAATGCGACATTTTGCAGTAATATACGCAAATACGATCGTTTAAATGCCCATACCAGAGTAAAATATTTCTTAGCTTATTGCACTAAAAAGTTATAGACCTCTGAAAAATATGTTCAGATATTGATACATGTTCGTTTCAAATGAGACGTATTGCAGTAATATACGCAAATACAACTGTAAAAATGCCAATACCAGAGTAAAATATTTCTTAGCGTATCGCACTAAAAAGTTATAGACCTCTGAAAAATATGTTCAGATATTGATACATATTCGTTTCAAATGAGACGTATTGCAGTAATATACGCAAATACAACTGTAAAAATGCCAATACCAGAGTAAAATATTTCTTAGCGTATCGCACTAAAAAGTTATAGACCTCTGAAAAATATGTTCAGATATTGATACATATTCGTTTCAAATGAGACGTATTGCAGTAATATACGCAAATACAACTGTAAAAATGCCAATACCAGAGTAATATATTTCTTTACGTATTGGACTAGAAAGTTATAGGCCTCCATAAAATATGTTCAGATATTGATACAAATTCGTTTCAAATGAGACATATTGCAGTAATATACGCAAATACGAGCGTTTAAATGCCAATACTAGAGTAAAATATTTCTTAGCGTATTGCACTAAAATGTTATAGACCTCTGAAAAATATGTTTAGATATTGATAGATATTCGTTTCAAATGAGACGTATTGCAGTAATATACGCAAATACAACTGTAAAAATGCCAATACCAGAGTAAAATATTTCTTAGCGTATCGCACTAAAAAGTTATAGATCTCTGAAAAATATGTTCAGATATTGATCCTTTTTCGTTTCAAATGAGATGTATTGCAGTAATATACGCAAATACAACTGTAAAAATGCCAATACCAGAGTAATATATTTCTTTACGTATTGGACTAGAAAGTTATAGGCCTCCATTAAATATGTTCAGATATTGATACAAATTCGTTTCAAATGAGACATATTGCAGTAATATACGCAAATACGAGCGTTTAAATGCCAATACCAGAGTAAAATATTTCTTAGCGTATTGCACGAAAATGTTATAGACCTCTGAAAAATATGTTTAGATATTGATACATATTCGTTTCAAATGAGACGTATTGCAGTAATATACGCAAATACAACTGTAAAAATGCCAATACCAGAGTAATATATTTCTTTACGTATTGGACTAGAAAGTTATAGGCCTCCATAAAATATGTTCAGATATTGATACAAATTCGTTTCAAATGAGACATATTGCAGTAATATACGCAAATACGAGCGTTTAAATGCCAATATAAGAGTAAAATATTTCTTAGCGTATTGCAATTAAAAGTTATAGACCCCTGAAAAATATGTTTAGATATTGATACAAATTCGTTTCAAATGAGACGTATTGCAGTAATATACGCAAATACAACTGTAAAAATGCCAATACCAGAGTAATATATTTCTTTACGTATTGGACTAGAAAGTTATAGGCCTCCATAAAATATGTTCAGATATTGATACAAATTCGTTTCAAATGAGACATATTGCAGTAAAATACGCAAATACGAGCGTTTAAATGCTAATATAAGAGTAAAATATTTCTTAGCGTATTGCACTAAAAAGTTATAGACCTCTGAAAAATATGTTCAGATATTGATACATATTCGTTTCAAATGAGACGTATTACAGTAATATACGCAAATACAACTGTAAAAATGCCAATACCAGAGTAATATATTTCTTTACGCATTGGACTAGAAAGTTATAGGCCTCCATAAAATATGTTCAGATATTGATACATATTTGTTTCAAATGAGACGTTTTACAGTAATATACGCAAATACTACTGTAAAAAAACCAATACTAGAGTAATATATTTCTTTACGTATTGGACTAGAAAGTTATAGGCCTCCATAAAAAATGTTCAGATATTGATACAAATTCGTTTCAAATGAGACATATTGCAGTAATATACGCAAATACGAGCGTTCAAATGCCAATACCAGAGTAAAATATTTCTTAGCGTATTGCACTAAAGTGTTATAGGCCTCTGAAAAATATGTTCAGATATTGATACATGCTCGTTTCAAATGAGACGTATTGCAGTAATATACGCAAATACAACTGCAAAAATGCCAATACCAGAGTAAAATATTTCTTAGCGTATCGCACTAAAAAGTTATAGACCTCTGAAAAATATGTTCAGTTATTGATACATATTCGTTTCAAATGAGACGTATTGCAGTAACATACGCAAATACAACTGTAAAAATGCCAATACCAGAGTAAAACATTTCTTAGCGTATCGCACTAAATAGTTATAGACCTCTGAAAAATATGTTCAGATATTGATACATATTGGTTTCAAATGAGACGTATTACAGTAATATACGCAAATACTACTGTAAAAAAACCAATACTAGAGTAATATATTTCTTTACGTATTGGACTAGAAAGTTATAGGCCTCCATAAAATATGTTCAGATATTGATACAAATTCGTTTCAAATGAGACATATTGCAGTCATATACGCAAATACGAGCGTTTAAATGCCAATATAAGAGTAAAATATTTCTTAGCGTATTGCACTTAAAAGTTATAGACCTCTGAAAAATATGTTTAGATATTGATATATATTCGTTTCAAATGAGACGTATTGCAGTAATATTCGCAAATACAACTGTAAAAATGCCAATACCAGAGTAATATATATTTCTTTACGTATTGGACTAGAATGTTATAGGCCTCCATAAAATATGTTCAGATATTGATACAAATTCGTTTCAAACGAGACGTATTGCAGTAATGAACGCAAATACGAGCGTTCAAATGCCAATATCAGAGTAAAATATTTCTTAGCGTATTGCACTAAAATGTTATAGACCTCTGAAAAATATGTTCAGATATTGATACATATTCGTTTCAAATGAGACGTATTGCAGTAATATACGCAAATACAACTGTAGAAATGCCAATACCAGAGTAAAACATTTCTTAGCGTATCGCACTAAAAAGTTATAGAACTCTGAAAAATATGTTCAGTTATTGATACATATTCGTTTCAAATGAGACGTATTGCTGTAATATACGCAAATACAACTGTAAAAATGCCAATACCAGAGTAATATATTTCTTTACGCATTGGACTAGTAAGTTATAGGCCTCCATAAAATATGTTCAGATATTGATACAAATTCGTTTCAAATGAGATATATTGCAGTAATATACGCAAATACGAGCGTTTAAATGCCAATACCAGAGTAAAATATTTCTTAGCGTATTGCACTAAAACGTTATAGACCTCTGAAAAATATGTTCAGATATTGATACATATTCGTTTCAAATGAGACGTATTACAGTAATATACGGAAATACAACTGTAAAAATGCCAATACCAGAGTAATATATTTCTTTACGCATTGGACTAGAAAGTTATAGGCCTCCATAAAATATGTTCAGATATTGATACAAATTCGTTTCAAATGAGACATATTGCAGTAATATACGCAAATACGAGCGTTTAAATGCCAATATAAGAGTAAAATATTTCTTAGCGTATTGCACATAAAAGTTATAGACCTCTGAAGAATATGTTTAGATATTGATACATATTCGTTTCAAATGAGACGTATTGCAGTAATATACGCACATACAACTGTAAAAATGCCAAAACCAGAGTAAAACATTTCTTAGCGTATCGCACTAAAAAGTTATAGACCTCTGAAAAATATGTTCAGATATTGATACATATTCGTTTCAAATGAGACGTATTGCTGTAATATACGCAAATACAACTGTAAAAATGCCAATACCAGAGTAATATATTTCTTTACGCATTGGACTGGTAAGTTATAGGCCTCTATAAAATATGTTCAGATATTGATACAAATTCGTTTCAAATGAGACATATTGCAGTAATGAACGCAAATACGAGCGTTCAAATGCCAATATCAGAGTTAAATATTTCTTAGCGTATTGCACATAAAAGTTATAGACCTCTGAAGAATATGTTTAGATATTGATACAAATTCGTTGCAAATGAGACATATTGCAGTAATATACGCAAATACGAGCGTTCAAATGCCAATACCAGAGTAAAATATTTCTTAGCGTATTGCACATAAAAGTTATAGACCTCTGAAGAATATGTTTAGATATTGATACAAATTCGTTGCAAATGAGACATATTGCAGTAATATACGCAAATACGAGCGTTCAAATGCCAATACCAGAGTAAAATATTTCTTAGCGTATTGCACATAAAAGTTATAGACCTCTGAAAAATATGTTCAGATATTGATACATATTCGTTTCAAATGAGACGTATTGCGGTAATATACGCAAATACAACTGTAAAAATGCCAATACCAGAGTAATATATTTCTTTACGAATTGGACTAGAAAGTTATAGGCCTCCATAAAACATGTTCAGATATTGATACAAATTCGTTTCAAATGAGACATATAGAAGCAATATACGCAAATACGAGCGTTTAAATGCCAATACCAGAGTAAAATATTTCTTAGCGTATTGCACTAAAAAGTAATAGACCTCTGAAAAATATGTTCAGATATTGATACATATTCGTTTCAAATGAGACCTATTGCAGTAATATACGCAAATACAACTGTAAAAATGCCAATACAGGAGTAATATATTTCTTTATGTATTGGACCAGAAAGTTATAGGCCTCTATTAAATATTTTCAGATATTGATACAAATTCGTTTTAAATGAGACATATTGCAGTAATATACGCAAATACGAGCGTTTAAATTCCAATACCAGAGGAAAATATATCTTAGCGTATTGCACTAAAAAGTTATAGACCTATGAAAAATATGTTCAGATATTGATACATATTCGTTTCAAATGAGACGTATTGCAGTAATATACGCAAATACGAGCGTTTAAATGCCAATACCAGAGTAAAATATTTCTTAGCGTATTGCACTAAAATGTTATAGACCTCTGAAAACATGTTCAGATATTGATACATATTCGTTTCAAATGAGACGTATTGCAGTAATATACGCAAATACAACTGTAAAAATGCCAATACCAGAGTAAAATATTTCTTAGCGTATCGCACTAAAAAGTTATAGACTTCTGGAAAATATGTTCAGATATTGATACAAATTCGTTTCAAATGAGACATATTGCAGTAATATACGCAAATACGAGCGTTTAAATGCCAATACCAGAGTAAAATATTTCTTAGCGTATTGCACTAAGAAGTTATAGACCTCTGAAAAATATGTTTAGATATTGATACATATTCGTTTCAAATGAGACGTATTGCAGTAATATACGCAAATACAACTGTAAAAATGCCAATACCAGAGTAATATATTTCTTTACGTATTGTACTACAAAGTTATAGTCCTCTATAAAATATGTTCAGATATTGATATAAATTCGTTTCAAATGAGACATATTGCAGTAATATACGCAAATACGAGCGTTTAAATGCCAATACCAGAGTAAAATATTTCTTAGCGTATTGCACTAAAATGTTATAGACCTCTGAAAACATGTTCAGATATTGATACATATTCGTTTCAAATGAGACGTATTGCAGTAATATACGCAAATACAACTGTAAAAATGCCAATACCAGAGTAAAATATTTCTTAGCGTATCGCACTAAAAAGTTATAGACTTCTGGAAAATATGTTCAGATATTGATACATATTCGTTTCAAATGAGACGTATTGCAGTAATATACGCAAATACAACTGTAAAAATGTCAATACCAGAGTAATATATTTCTTTATGTAGTGGACTAGAAAGTTATAGGCCTCCATTAAATATGTTCAGATATTTATACAAATTCGTTTCAAATGAGACATATTGCAGTAATATACGCAAGTACGAGCGTTTAAATGCCAATACCAGAGAAAAATATTTCTTAGCGTATTGCACTAAAAAGTTATAGACCTCTGAAAAATATGTTCAGATATTGATACATATTCGTTTCAAATGAGACGTATTGCAGTAATATACGCAAATACAACTGTAAAAATGCCAATCCAAGAGTAATATATTTCTTTATGTATTGGACTAGAAAGTTATAGGCCTCCATAAAATATGTTCAGATATTGATAATTTATGGAGTCCTATAACTTTTTAGTACAATACGCTAAGAAATATATTACTCAGGTATTGGCATTTTAACGCTTGTATTTGAGTATATTAGTGCAATATGTCGCATTTGAAACGAATTTTAATCAATATCTGAACATATTTTATGGAGTCCTATAACTTTTTAGTGCAAGACGCTAAGAAATATATTACTCAGGTATTGGCAATTTAACGCTTGTATTTGCGTATATTACTGCAATTTGTCTCATTTGAAACGAATTTGAATGAATATCTGAACATATTTTATGGAGTCCTATAACTTTCTAGTCCACTACATAAAGAAATATATTACTCTGGTATTGACATTTTTACAGTTGTATTTGCGTATATTACTGCAATACGTCTCATTTGAAACGAATATGTATCAATATCTGAACATATTTTCCAGAAGTCTCTAACTTTTTAGTGCGATACGCTAAGAAATATTTTACTCTGGTATTGGCATTTTTACAGTTGTATTTGCGTATATTACTGCAATACGTCTCATTTGAAACGAATATGTATCAATATCTGAACATGTTTTCAGAGGTCTATAACATTTTAGTGCAATACGCTAAGAAATATTTTACTCTGGTATTGGCATTTAAACGCTCGTATTTGCGTATATTACTGCAATATGTCTCATTTGAAACGAATTTATATCAATATCTGAACATATTTTATGGAGGCCTATAACTTTGTAGTACAATACGTAAAGAAATATATTACTCTGGTATTGGCATTTTTACAGTTGTATTTGCGTATATTACTGCAATACGTCTCATTTGAAACGAATATGTATCAATATCTAAACATATTTTTCAGAGGTCTATAACTTCTTAGTGCAATACGCTAAGAAATATTTTACTCTGGTATTGGCATTTAAACGCTCGTATTTGCGTATATTACTGCAATATGTCTCATTTGAAACGAATTTGTATCAATATCTGAACATATTTTCCAGAAGTCTATAACTTTTTAGTGCGATACGCTAAGAAATATATTACTCTGGTATTGGCATTTTAACGCTTGTATTTGAGTATATTAGTGTAATATGTCTCATTTGAAACGAATTTTAATCAATATCTGAACATATTTTATGGAGTCCTATAACTTTTTAGTGCAAGACGCTAGTATATAAGTGCAATATGTCTAATTTGAAACAAATTTGAATCAATATCTGAACATATTTTATGGAGTCCTATAACTTTTTAGTGCAAGACGCTAAGAAATATATTACTCTGGTATTGGCATTTTAACGCTTGTATTTGCGTATATTACTGCAATATGTCTCATTTGAAACGAATTTGAATCAATATCTGAACATTTTTAATGGTGAACTATAACTTTTTAGTACAATACGCTAAGAAATATATCACTCAGGTATTGGCATTTTAACGCTTGTATTTGCATATATTACTGCAATATGTCTCATTTCAACCGAATTTGTATCAACATCTGAACATATTTTATGGAGTCCTAAAACTTTTTAGTGCAAGACGCTAAGAAATATATTACTCTGGTATTGGCATTTTAACGCTTGTATTTGAGTATATTAGTGCAATATGTCTCATTTGAAACGAATTTTAATCAATATCTGAACATATTTTATGGAGTCCTATAACTTTTTAGTGCAAGACGCTAAGAAATATCTTACTCTGGTATTGGCATTTTAACGCTTGTATTTGCGTATATTACTGCAATATGTCTCATTTGAAACGAATTTGAAACAATATCTGAACATTTTTAATGGTGAACTATAACTTTTTAGTACAATACGCTAAGAAATATATTACTCAGGTATTGGCATTTTAACGCTTGTATTTGCGTATATTACTGAAAAATGTCTCATTTAAAACGAATTTGAATCAATATCTGAACATAATTTATTGGGTCCTATAACTTTTTGGTGCAATACGCTACGAAATATATTACTCTGGTATTGGCTTTTTAACGCTTGTCTTTGAGTATATTAGTGCAATATGTCTCATTTGAAACGAATTTTAATCAATATCTGAACATATTTTATGGAGTCCTATAACTTCTTAGTGCAAGACGCTAGTATATAAGTGCAATATGTCTCATTTGAAACAAATTTGAATCAATATCTGAACATATTTTATTGGGTCCTATAATTTTTTGGTGCAATACGCTACGAAATATATTACTCTGGTATTGGCATTTTAACGCTTGTATTTGAGTATATAAGTGCAATATGTCTCATTTGAAACAAATTTGAATCAATATCTAAACATATTTTATTGGGTCCTATAACTTTTATGTGCAATACGCTAGGAAATATATTACTCTGGTATTGGCTTTTTAACGCTTGTATTTGAGTATATTAGTGCAATATGTATCATTTGATACGAATTTTAATCAATATCTGAACATATTTTATGGAGTCCTATACTTTTTTGGTGCAATACGCTACGAAATATATTACTCTGGTATTGGCATTTTAACGCTTGTATTTGAGTATATTAGTGCAATATGTCTCATTTGAAACGAAATTTAATCAATATCTGAACATATTATATGGAGTCCTAAAACTTTTTACTGCAAGACGCTAAGAAATATATTACTCTGGTATTGGCATTTTAACGCTTGTATTTGCGTATATTACTGAAATATGTCTCATTTAAAACGAATTTGAATCAATATCTGAACATATTTTATGGGGTCCTATAATTTTTTGGTGCAATACGCTAGGAAATATATTACTCTGTTATTGGCATTTTAACGCTTGTATTTGCGTATATTACTGCAATATGTCTCATTTGAAACGAATTTGAATCAATATCTGAACATATTTTATTGGGTCCTATAATTTTTTGGTGCAATACGCTACGAAATATATTACTCTGGTATTGGCATTTTAACGCTTGTATTTGATTATATTAGTGCAATATGTCTCATTTGAAACGAATTTTAATCAATATGTGAACATATTTTATGGAGTCCTATAACTTTTTAGTGCAAGACGCTAAGAAATATATTACTCTGGTATTGGCATTTTAACGCTTGTATTTGCGTATATTACTGCAATATGTCTCATTTGAAACGAATTTGAATCAATATCTGAACATTTTTAATGGTGAACTATAACTTTTTAGTACAATACGCTAAGAAATATATTACTCAGGTATTGGCATTTTAACGCTTGTATTTGCGTATATTACTGAAATATGTCTCATTTAAAACGAATTTGAATCAATATCTGAACATATTTTATTGGGTCCTATAACTTTTTGGTGCAATACGCTACGAAATATATTACTCTGGTATTGGCATTTTAACGCTTGTATTTGAGTATATTAGTGCAATATGTCTCATTTGAAACGAATTTTAATCAATATCTGAACATATTATATGGAGTCCTATAACTCTTTAGTGCAAGACGCTAAGAAATATATTACTCTGGTATTGGCATTTTAACGCTTGTATTTGCGTATATTACTGAAAAATGTCTCATTTAAAACGAATTTGAATCAATATCTGAACATAATTTATTGGGTCCTATAACTTTTTGGTGCAATACGCTACGAAATATATTACTCTGGTATTGGCTTTTTAACGCTTGTCTTTGAGTATATTAGTGCAATATGTCTCATTTGAAACGAATTTTAATCAATATCTGAACATATTTTATGGAGTCCTATAACTTCTTAGTGCAAGACGCTAGTATATAAGTGCAATATGTCTCATTTGAAACAAATTTGAATCAATATCTGAACATATTTTATTGGGTCCTATAATTTTTTGGTGCAATACGCTACGAAATATATTACTCTGGTATTGGCATTTTAACGCTTGTATTTGAGCATATTAGTGCAATATGTCTCATTTGAAACGAATTTTAATCAATATCTGAACATATTTTATGGGGTCCTTTAACTTTTTGGTGCAATACGCTAGGAAATATATTACTCTGGTATTGGCATTTTAACGCTTGTATTTGCGTATATTACTGCAATATGTCTCATTTCAACCGAATTTGTATCAACATCTGAACATATTTTATGGAGTCCTATAACATTTTAGTGCAAGACGCTAAGAAATATATTACTCTGTTATTGGCATTTTAACGCTTGTATTTGCGTATATTACTGCAATATGTCTCATTTGAAACGAATTTGAATCAATATCTGAACATTTTTAATGGTGAACTATAACTTTTTAGTAAAATACGCTAAGAAATATATTACTCAGGTATTGGCATTTTAACGCTTGTATTTGCGTATATTACTGAAATATGTCTCATTTAAAACGAATTTGATTCAATATCTGAACATATTTTATGGGGTCCTAGAACTTTTTGGTGCAATACGCTAGGAGATATATTACTCAGGTATTGGCATTTTAACGCTTGTATTTGCGTATATTACTGATATATGTCTTATTTCAAACGAATTTATATCAACAACTGAACATATTTTATGGAGTCCTATAACATTTTAGTGCAATACGCTAAGAAATATATTACTCTGGTATTGGCATTTTAACGCTTGTATTTGCGTATATTACTGCAATATGTCTCATTTGAAACGAGTTTGAATCTATATCTGAACATAATTTATGGAGTCCTATAACTTTTTAGTACAATACGCTAAGAAATATATTACTCAGGTATTGGCCTTTTAACGCTTGTAATTGCGTATATTACTGCAATATGTCTCATTTAAAACGAATTTGAATCAATATCTGAACATATTTTATTGGGTCCTATAAATTTTAGGTGCAATACGCTAGGAAATATATTACTCTGGTATTGGCTTTTTAACGCTTGTATTTGAGTATATTAGTGCAATATGTCTCATTTGAAATGAATTTTAATCAATATCTGAACATATTTTATGGAGTCCTATAACTTTTTAGTGCAAGACGCTAGTATATAAGTGCAATATGTCTCATTTGAAACAAATTTGAATCAATATCTGAACATATTTTATGGAGTCCTATAACTTTTTAGTGCAAGACGCTAAGAAATATATTACTCTGGTATTGGCTTTTTAACGCTTGTATTTGCGTATATTACTGCAATAGGTCTCATTTGAAACGAATTTGAATCAACATCATGAACATTTTTAATGGTGAACTGTAACTTTTTAGTACAATACGCTAAGAAATATATTACTCAGGTATTGGCATTTTAACGCTTGTATTTGCGTATATTACTGAAATATGTCTCATTTAAAACAAATTTGAATCAATATCTGAGCATATTTTATTGGGTCCTATAACTTTTTGGTGCAATGCGCTACGAAATATATTACTCTGGTATTGGCATTTTAACGCTTGTATTTGAGTATATTAGTGCAATATGTCTCATTTGAAACGAATTTTAATCAATATCTGAACATATTATATGGAGTCCTATAACTTTTTTGTGCAATACGCTAGGAAATATATTACTCTGGTATTGGCTTTTTAACGCTTGTATTTGAGTATATTAGTGCAATATGTCTCATTTGAAACGAATTTTAATGAATATCTGCACATATTATATGGAGTCTTATAACTTTTTAGTGCAAGACGCTAAGAAATATATTACTCCGGTATTGGCATTTTAACGCTTGTATTTGCGTATGTTACTGCAATATGTCTCATTTGAAACGAATTTGAATCAATATCTGAACATTTTTAATGGTGAACTATAACTTTTTAGTACAATACGCTAAGAAATATATTACTCAGGTATTGGCATTTTAACGCTTGTATTTAGGTATATTACTGAAATATGTCTCATTTAAAACGAATTTGAATCAATATCTGAACATATTTTATTGGGTCCTATAACTTTTAGGTGCAATACGCTAGGAAATATATTACTCTGGTATTGGCTTTTTAACGCTTGTATTTGAGTATATTAGTGCAATATGTCTCATTTGAAACGAATTTTAATCAATATCTGAGCATATTATATGGAGTCCTATAACTTTTTAGTGCAAGACGCTAAGAAATATATTACTCTGGTATTGGCATTTTAACGCTTGTATTTGCGTATATTAGTGCGATATGTCTCATTTGAAACGAATTTGAATCAATATCTGAACATTTTTAATGGTGGCCTATAACTTTTTAGTACAATACGCTAAGAAATATATTTCTCAGGTATTGGCATTTTAACGCTTGTATTTGCGTATATTACTGCAATATGTCTCATTTAAAACGAATTTGAATCAATATCTGAACATATTTTATTGGGTCCTATAACTTTTTGGTGCAATACGCTACGAAATATATTACTCTGGTATTGGCATTTTAACGCTTGTATTTGCGAATATTACTGCAATATGTCTCATTTGAAACGAATTTGAATCTATATCTGAACATAATTTATGGAGTTCTATAACTTTTTAGTACAATACGCTAAGAAATATATTACTCAGGTATTGGCCTTTTAACGCTTGTATTTGCGTATATTGCTGCAATATGTCTCATTTAAAACGAATTTGAATCAATATCTGAACATATTTTATTGGGTCCTATAACTTTTATGTGCAATACGCTAGGAAATATATTACTCTGGTATTGGCTTTTTAACGCTTGTATTTGAGTATATTAGTGCAATATGTATCATTTGATACGAATTTTAATCAATATCTGAACATATTTTATGGAGTCCTATAACTTTTTGGTGCAATACGCTACGAAATATATTACTCTGGTATTGGCATTTTAACGCTTGTATTTGAGTATATTAGTGCAATATGTCTCATTTGAAACGAATTTTAATCAATATCTGAACATATTATATAGAGTCCTATAACTTTTTTGTGCAATACGCTAGGAAATATATTACTCTGGTATTGGCAATTTAACGCTTGTATTTGCGTATATTACTGCAATATGTCTCATTTCAACCGAATTTGTATCAACATCTGAACATATTTTATGGAGTCCTATAACTTTTTAGTGCAATACGCTTAGAAATATATATTACTCTGGTATTGGTATTTTAACGCTTGTATTTGCGTATATTACTGCAATATGTCTCATTTCAAACGAATTTGTATCAACAACTGAACATATTTTATGGAGTCCTATAACAATTTAGTGCAATATGCTAAGAAATATATTACTCTGGTATTGGCATTTAAACGCATGTATTTGCGTATATTACTGCAATATGTCTTATTTGAAACGAATTTGAATCTATATCTGAACATAATTTATGGAGTCTTATAACTTTTAAGTACAATACGCTAAGCAATATTTTACTCAGGTATTGGCCTTTTAACGCTTGTATTTGCGTATATTACTGCAATATGTCTCATTTAAAATGAATTTGAATCAATATCTGAACATATTTTATTGGGTCCTATAACTTTTAGGTGCAATACGCTAGGAAATATATTACTCTGGTATTGGCTTTTTAACGCTTGTATTTGAGTATATTAGTGCAATATGTCTCATTTGAAACGAATTTTAATCAATATCTGAACATATTTTATGGAGTCCTATAACTTTTTAGTGCAATACGCTAAGAAATATATTTCTCTGGTATTGGCATTTTAACGCTTGTATTTGCGTATATTACTGCAATATGTCTCATTTGAACCGAATTTGTATCAACATCTGAACATATTTTATGGAGTCCTATAACTTTTTAGTGCAATACGCTAGGAAATATATTACTCTGGTATTGGCATTTTAACGCTTGTATTTGACTATATTAGTGCAATATGTCTCATTTGAAACGAACTTTAATCAATATCTGAACATATTATATGGAGTCCTATAACTTTTTAGTGCAAGACGCTAAGAAATATATTACTCTGGTATTGGCATTTTAACGCTTGTATTTGCGTATATTACTGAAATATGTCTCATTTAAAACGAATTTGAATCAATATCTGAACATATTTTATGGGGTCCTATAACTTTTTGGTGCAATACGCTAGGAAATATATTACTCTGGTATTGGCATTTTAACGCTTGTATTTGCGTATATTACTGCAATATGTCTCATTTCAACCGAATTTGTATCAACATCTGAACATATTTTATGGAGTCCTATAACTCTTTAGTGCAATACGCTAAGAAATATATTACTCTGGTATTGGCATTTTAACGCTTGTATTTGCGTATATTACTGCAATATGTCTCATTTGAAACGAATTTGAATCAATATCTGAACATTTTTAATGGTGGCCTATATCTTTTTAGTACAAGACGCTAAGAAATATATTTCTCAGGTATTGGCATTTTAACGCTTGTATTTGCGTATATTACTGAAATATGTCTCATTTAAAACGAATTTGAATTAATATCTGAACATATTTTATTGGGTCCTATAACTTTTTGGTGCAATACGCTACGAAATATATTACTCTGTTATTGGCATTTTAACGCTTGTATTTGAGTATATTAGTGCAATATGTCTCATTTGAAACGAATTTTAATCAATATCTGAACATATTTTATGGAGTCCTATAACTTTTTAGTGCAATACGCTAAGAAATATATTTCTCTGGTATTGGCATTTTAACGCTTGTATTTGCGTATATTACTGCAATATGTCTCATTTGAACCGAATTTGTATCAACATCTGAACATATTTTATGGAGTCCTATAACTTTTTAGTGCAATACGCTAGGAAATATATTACTCTGGTATTGGCATTTTAACGCTTGTATTTGACTATATTAGTGCAATATGTCTCATTTGAAACGAATTTTAATCAATATCTGAACATATTATATGGAGTCCTATAACTTTTTAGTGCAAGACGCTAAGAAATATATTACTCTGGTATTGGCATTTTAACGCTTGTATTTGCGTATATTACTGAAATATGTCTCATTTAAAACGAATTTGAATCAATATCTGAACATATTTTATGGGGTCCTATAACTTTTTGGTGCAATACGCTAGGAAATATATTACTCTGGTATTGGCATTTTAACGCTTGTATTTGCGTATATTACTGCAATATGTCTCATTTCAACCGAATTTGTATCAACATCTGAACATATTTTATGGAGTCCTATAACTCTTTAGTGCAATACGCTAAGAAATATATTACTCTGGTATTGGCATTTTAACGCTTGTATTTGCGTATATTACTGCAATATGTCTCGTTTGAAACGAATTTGAATCAATATCTGAACATTTTTAATGGTGGCCTATATCTTTTTAGTACAAGACGCTAAGAAATATATTTCTCAGGTATTGGCATTTTAACGCTTGTATTTGCGTATATTACTGAAATATGTCTCATTTAAAACGAATTTGAATTAATATCTGAACATATTTTATTGGGTCCTATAACTTTTTGGTGCAATACGCTACGAAATATATTACTCTGTTATTGGCATTTTAACGCTTGTATTTGAGTATATTAGTGCAATATGTCTCATTTGAAACGAATTTTAATCAATATCTGAACATATTATATGGAGTCCTATAACTCTTTAGTGCAAGACGCTAAGAAATATATTACTCTGGTATTGGCATTTTAACGCTTGTATTTGCGTATATTACTGAAATATGTCTCTTTTAAAACGAATTTGAATCAATATCTGAACATATTTTATGGGGTCTTATAACTTTTTGGTGCAATATGCTAGGAAATATATTACTCTGGTATTGGCATTTTAGCGCTTGTATTTGCGTATATTACTGCAATATGTCTCATTTCAACCGAATTTGTATCAACATCTGAACATATTTTATGGAGTCCTATAACTTTTTAGTGCAATACGCTAAGAAATATATTACTCTGGTATTGGCATTTTAACGCTTGTATTTGCGTATATTACTGCAATATGTCTCATTTGAAACGAATTTGAATCAATATCTGAACATATTTTATTGGGTCCCATAACTTTTTGGTGCAATACGCTACGAAATATATTACTCTGGTATTGGCATTTTAACGCTTGTATTTGAGTATATTAGTGCAATATGTCTCATTTGAAACGAATTTTAATCAATATCTGAACATATTTTTTGGAGTCCTTTAACTTTTTAGTGCAAGACGCTAGTATATAAGTGCAATATCTCTTTTGAAACAAATTTGAATAAATATCTGAACATATTTTATGGAGTCCTATAACTTTTTAGTGCAAGACGCTAAGAAATATATTACTCTGGTATTGGCATTTTCACGCTTGTATTTGCGTATATTACTGCAATATGTCTCATTTGAAACGAATTTGAATCAATATCTGAACATTTTTAATGGTGAACTATAACTTTTTAGTACAATACGCTAAGAAATATATTACTCAGGTATAGGCATTTTAACGCTTGTATTTGCGTATATTACTGAAATATGTCTCAATTAAAAACGAATTTGAATCAATATCTGAACATATTTTATTGGGTCCTATAACTTTTTGGTGCAATACGCTACGAAATATATTACTCTGGTATTGGCATTTTAACGCTTGTATTTGAGTATATTAGTGCAATATGTCTCATTTGAAACGAATTTTAATCAATATCTGAACATATTATATGGAGTCCTATAACTCTTTAGTGCAAGACGCTAAGAAATATATTACTCTGGTATTGGCATTTTAACGCTTGTATTTGCGTATATTACTGAAATATGTCTCTTTTAAAACGAATTTGAATTAATATCTGAACATATTTTATGGGGTCTTATAACTTTTTGGTGCAATACGCTAGGAAATATATTACTCTGGTATTGGCATTTTAACGCTTGTATTTGCGTATATTACTGCAATATGTCTCATTTCAACCGAATTTGTATCAACATCTGAACATATTTTATGGAGTCCTATAACTCTTAAGTGCAATACGCTAAGAAATATATTACTCTGGTATTGGCATTTTAACGCTTGTATTTGCGTATATTACTGCAATATGTCTCGTTTGAAACGAATTTGAATCAATATCTGAACATTTTTAATGGTGGCCTATATCTTTTTAGTACAAGACGCTAAGAAATATATTTCTCAGGTATTGGCATTTTAACGCTTGTATTTGCGTATATTACTGAAATATGTCTCATTTAAAACGAATTTGAATCAATATCTGAACATATTTTATTGGGTCCTATAACTTTTTGGTGCAATACGCTACGAAATATATTACTCTGTTATTGGCATTTTAACGCTTGTATTTGAGTATATTAGTGCAATATGTCTCATTTGAAACGAATTTTAATCAATATCTGAACATATTTTATGGAGTCCTATAACTTTTTAGTGCAATACGCTAAGAAATATATTACTCTGGTATTGGCATTTTAACGCTTGTATTTGCGTATATTACTGCAATATGTCTCATTTGAACCGAATTTGTATCAACATCTGAACATATTTTATGGAGTCCTATAACTTTTTAGTGCAATACGCTAGGAAATATATTACTCTGGTATTGGCATTTTAACGCTTGTATTTGACTATATTAGTGCAATATGTCTCATTTGAAACGAATTTTAATCTATATCTGAACATATTATATGGAGTCCTATAACTTTTTAGTGCAAGACGCTAAGAAATATATTACTCTGGTATTGGCATTTTAACGCTTGTATTTGCGTATATTACTGAAATATGTCTCATTTAAAACGAATTTGAATCAATATCTGAACATATTTTATGGGGTCCTATAACTTTTTGGTGCAATACGCTAGGAAATATATTACTCTGGTATTGGCATTTTAACGCTTGTATTTGCGTATATTACTGCAATATGTCTCATTTCAACCGAATTTGTATCAACATCTGAACATATTTTATGGAGTCCTATAACTCTTTAGTGCAATACGCTAAGAAATATATTACTCTGGTATTGGCATTTTAACGCTTGTATTTGCGTATATTACTGCAATATGTCTCGTTTGAAACGAATTTGAATCAATATCTGAACATTTTTAATGGTGGCCTATATCTTTTTAGTACAAGACGCTAAGAAATATATTTCTCAGGTATTGGCATTTTAACGCTTGTATTTGCGTATATTACTGAAATATGTCTCATTTAAAACGAATTTGAATTAATATCTGAACATATTTTATTGGGTCCTATAACTTTTTGGTGCAATACGCTACGAAATATATTACTCTGTTATTGGCATTTTAACGCTTGTATTTGAGTATATTAGTGCAATATGTCTCATTTGAAACGAATTTTAATCAATATCTGAACATATTATATGGAGTCCTATAACTCTTTAGTGCAAGACGCTAAGAAATATATTACTCTGGTATTGGTATTTTAACGCTTGTATTTGCGTATATTACTGAAATATGTCTCTTTTAAAACGAATTTGAATCAATATCTGAACATATTTTATGGGGTCTTATAACTTTTTGGTGCAATATGCTAGGAAATATATTACTCTGGTATTGGCATTTTAGCGCTTGTATTTGCGTATATTACTGCAATATGTCTCATTTCAACCGAATTTGTATCAACATCTGAACATATTTTATGGAGTCCTATAACTTTTTAGTGCAATACGCTAAGAAATATATTACTCTGGTATTGGCATTTTAACGCTTGTATTTGCGTATATTACTGCAATATGTCTCATTTGAAACGAATTTGAATCAATATCTGAACATATTTTATTGGGTCCTATAACTTTTTGGTGCAATACGCTACGAAATATATTACTCTGGTATTGGCATTTTAACGCTTGTATTTGAGTATATTAGTGCAATATGTCTCATTTGAAACGAATTTTAATCAATATCTGAACATATTTTTTGGAGTCCTTTAACTTTTTAGTGCAAGACGCTAGTATATAAGTGCAATATCTCTTTTGAAACAAATTTGAATAAATATCTGAACATATTTTATGGAGTCCTATAACTTTTTAGTGCAAGACGCTAAGAAATATATTACTCTGGTATTGGCATTTTCACGCTTGTATTTGCGTATATTACTGCAATATGTCTCATTTGAAACGAATTTGAATCAATATCTGAACATTTTTAATGGTGAACTATAACTTTTTAGTACAATACGCTAAGAAATATATTACTCAGGTATAGGCATTTTAACGCTTGTATTTGCGTATATTACTGAAATATGTCTCAATTAAAACGAATTTGAATCAATATCTGAACATATTTTATTGGGTCCTATAACTTTTTGGTGCAATACGCTACGAAATATATTACTCTGGTATTGGCATTTTAACGCTTGTATTTGAGTATATTAGTGCAATATGTCTCATTTGAAACGAATTTTAATCAATATCTGAACATATTATATGGAGTCCTATAACTCTTTAGTGCAAGACGCTAAGAAATATATTACTCTGGTATTGGCATTTTAACGCTTGTATTTGCGTATATTACTGAAATATGTCTCTTTTAAAACGAATTTGAATCAATATCTGAACATATTTTATGGGGTCTTATAACTTTTTGGTGCAATACGCTAGGAAATATATTACTCTGGTATTGGCATTTTAACGCTTGTATTTGCGTATATTACTGCAATATGTCTCATTTCAACCGAATTTGTATCAACATCTGAACATATTTTATGGAGTCCTATAACTCTTAAGTGCAATACGCTAAGAAATATATTACTCTGGTATTGGCATTTTAACGCTTGTATTTGCGTATATTACTGCAATATGTCTCGTTTGAAACGAATTTGAATCAATATCTGAACATTTTTAATGGTGGCCTATATCTTTTTAGTACAAGACGCTAAGAAATATATTTCTCAGGTATTGGCATTTTAACGCTTGTATTTGCGTATATTACTGAAATATGTCTCATTTAAAACGAATTTGAATCAATATCTGAACATATTTTATTGGGTCCTATAACTTTTTGGTGCAATACGCTACGAAATATATTACTCTGTTATTGGCATTTTAACGCTTGTATTTGAGTATATTAGTGCAATATGTCTCATTTGAAACGAACTTTAATCAATATCTGAATATATTATATGGAGTCCTAAAACTTTTTAGTGCAAGACGCTAAGAAATATATTACTCTGGTATTGGCATTTTAACGCTTGTATTTGCGTATATTACTGAAATATGTGAATATTTAAAACGAATTTGAATCAATATCTGAACATATTTTATGGGGTCCTATAACTTTTTGGTGCAATACGCTACGAAATATATTACTCTGGTATTGGCATTTTAACGCTTGTATTTGAGTATATTAGTAAAATATGTCTCATTTGAAACGAATTTGAATCAATATCTGAACATTTTTAATGGTGGCCTATATCTTTTTAGTACAATACGCTAAGAAAAATATATTTCTCAGGTATTGGCATTTTAACGCTTGTATTTGCGTATATTACTGCAATATGTCTCATTTCAACCGAATTTGAATCAACATCTGAACATATTTTATGGAGTCCTATAACTTTTTAGTGCAATACGCTAAGAAATATATTACTCTGGTATTGGCATTTTAACGCTTGTATTTGCGTATATTACTGAAATATGTCTCTTTTAAAACGAATTTGAATCAATATCTGAACATATTTTATGGGGTCTTATAACTTTTTGGTGCAATATGCTAGGAAATATATTACTCTGGTATTGGCATTTTAGCGCTTGTATTTGCGTATATTACTGCAATATGTCTCATTTCAACCGAATTTGTATCAACATCTGAACATATTTTATGGAGTCCTATAACTTTTTAGTGCAATACGCTAGGAAATATATTACTCTGGTATTGGCATTTTAACGCCTGTATTTGCATATATTACTGCAATATGTCTCATTTGAAACGAATTTGAATCTATATCTGAACATAATTTATGGAGTCCTATAACTTTTCAGTACAATACGCTAAGAAATATATTACTCAGGTATTGGCCTTTTAACGCTTGTATTTGCGTATATTACTGCAATATGTCTCATTTAGAACGAATTTGAATCAATATCTGAACATATTTTATTGGGTCCTATAACTTTTTGGTGCAATACGCTACGAAATATATTACTCTGTTATTGGCATTTTAACGCTTGTATTTGAGTATATTAGTGCAATATGTCTCATTTGAAACGAACTTTAATCAATATCTGAACATATTATATGGAGTCCTAAAACTTTTTAGTGCAAGACGCTAAGAAATATATTACTCTGGTATTGGCATATTAACGCTTGTATTTGCGTATATTACTGAAATATGTCTCATTTAAAACGAATTTGAATCAACATCTGAACATATTTTATGGAGTCCTATAACTTTTTAGTGCAATACGCTAAGAAATATATTACTCTGGTATTGGCATTTTAACGCTTGTATTTGCGTATATTACTGAAATATGTCTCTTTTAAAACGAATTTGAATCAATATCTGAACAAATTTTATGGGGTCTTATAACTTTTTGGTGCAATATGCTAGGAAATATATTACTCTGGTATTGGCATTTTAGCGCTTGTATTTGCGTATATTACTGCAATATGTCTCATTTCAACCGAATTTGTATCAACATCTGAACATATTTTATGGAGTCCTATAACTTTTTAGTGCAATACGCTAGGAAATATATTACTCTGGTATTGGCATTTTAACGCCTGTATTTGCATATATTACTGCAATATGTCTCATTTGAAACGAATTTGAATCTATATCTGAACATAATTTATGGAGTCCTATAACTTTTCAGTACAATACGCTAAGAAATATATTACTCAGGTATTGGCCTTTTAACGCTTGTATTTGCGTATATTACTGCAATATGTCTCATTTAGAACGAATTTGAATCAATATCTGAACATATTTTATTGGGTCCTATAACTTTAAGGTGCAATACGCAAGGAAATATATTACTCTGGTATTGGCTTTTTAACGCTTGTATTTGATTATATTAGTGCAAAATGTCTCATTTGAAACGAATTTTAATCAATATCTGAACATATTTTATGGAGTCCTATAACTTCTTAGTGCAAGACGCTAGTATATAAGTGCAATATGTCTCATTTGAAACAAATTTGAATCAATATCTGAACATATTTTATGGAGTCCTATAACTTTTTAGTGCAAGACGCTAAGAAATATATTACTCTGGTATTGGCATTTTAACGCTTGTATTTGCGAATATTACTGCAATATGTCTCATTTGAACCGAATTTGAATCAAAATCTGAACATTTTTAATGGTGAACTATAACTTTTTAGTACAATACGCTAAGAAATATATTACTCAGGTATTGGCATTTTAACGCTTGTATTTGCGTATGTTACTGAAATATGTCTCATTTAAAACGAATTTGAATCAATATCTGAACATATTTTATTGGGTCCTATAACTTTTTGGTGCAATACGCTACGAAATATATTACTCTGGTATTGGCATTTTAACGCTTGTATATGAGTATATTAGTGCAATATGTCTCATTTGAAACGAATTTGAATCAATATCTGAACATTTTTAATGGTGGCCTATATCTTTTTAGTACAATACGCTAAGAAAAATATATTTCTCAGGTATTGGCATTTTAACGCTTGTATTTGCGTATATTACTGCAATATGCCTCATTTAAAACGAATTTGAATCAATATCTGAACATATTTTATTGGGTCCTATAACTTTTTGGTGCAATACGCTACGAAATATATTACTCTGTTATTGGCATTTTAACGCTTGTATTTGAGTATATTAGTGCAATATGTCTCATTTGAAACGAACTTTAATCAATATCTGAACATATTATATGGAGTCCTAAAACTTTTTAGTGCAAGACGCTAAGAAATATATTACTCTGGTATTGGCATATTAACGCTTGTATTTGCGTATATTACTGAAATATGTCTCATTTAAAACGAATTTGAATCAATATCTGAACATATTTTATTGGGTCCTATAACTTTTTGGTGCAATACGCTACGAAATATATTACTCTGTTATTGGCATTTTAACGCTTGTATTTGAGTATATTAGTGCAATATGTCTCATTTGAAACGAACTTTAATCAATATCTGAACATATTATAAGGAGTCCTAAAACTTTTTAGTGCAAGACGCTAAGAAATATATTACTCTGGTATTGGCATTTTAACGCTTGTATTTGCGTATATTACTGAAATATGTCTCATTTAAAACGAATTTGAATCAATATCTGAACATATTTTATGGGGTCCTATAACTTTTTGGTGCAATACGCTAGGAAATATATTACTCTGGTATTGGCATTTTAACGCTTGTATTTGAGCATATTAGTGCAATATGTCTCATTTGAAACGAATTTGAATCAATATCTGAACATATTATATGGGGTCCTATAACTTTTTGGTGCAATACGCTAGGAAATATATTACTCTGGTATTGGCATGTTTACGCTTGTATTTGCGTATATTACTGCAATATGTCTCATTTCAAACGAATTTGTATCAACAACTGAACATATTTTATGGAGTCCTATAACATTTTAGTGCAATACGCTAAGAAATATATTACTCTGGTATTGGCATTTTAACGCTTGTATTTGCGTATATTACTGCAATATGTCTCATTTGAAACGAATTTGAATCTATATCTGAACATAATTTATGGAGTCCTATAACTTTTTAGTACAATACGCTAAGAAATATATTTCTCTGGTATTGGCATTTTAACGCTTGTATTTGCGTATATTACTGCAATATGTCTCATTTGAACCGAATTTGTATCAACATCTGAACATATTTTATGGAGTCCTATAACTTTTTAGTGCAATACGCTAGGAAATATATTACTCTGGTATTGGCATTTTAACGCTTGTATTTGAGTATATTAGTGCAATATGTCTCATTTGAAACGAACTTTAATCAATATCTGAACATATTATATGGAGTCCTAAAACTTTTTAGTGCAAGACGCTAAGAAATATATTACTCTGGTATTGGCATTTTAACGCTTGTATTTGCGTATATTACTGAAAAATGTCTCATTTAAAACGAATTTGAATCAATATCTGAACATATTTTATGGGGTCCTATAACTTTTTGGTGCAATACGCTAGGAAATATATTACTCTGGTATTGGCATTTTAACGCTTGTATTTGCGTATATTACTGCAATATGTCTCATTTCAACCGAATTTGTATCAACATCTGAACATATTTTATGGAGTCCTATAACTCTTTAGTGCAATACGCTAAGAAATATATTACTCTGGTATTGGCATTTTAACGCTTGTATTTGCGTATATTACTGCAATATGTCTCGTTTGAAACGAATTTGAATCAATATCTGAACATTTTTAATGGTGGCCTATATCTTTTTAGTACAAGACGCTAAGAAATATATTTCTCAGGTATTGGCATTTTAACGCTTGTATTTGCGTATATTACTGAAATATGTCTCATTTAAAACGAATTTGAATTAATATCTGAACATATTTTATTGGGTCCTATAACTTTTTGGTGCAATACGCTACGAAATATATTACTCTGTTATTGGCATTTTAACGCTTGTATTTGAGTATATTAGTGCAATAAGTCTCATGTGAAACGAATTTTAATCAATATCTGAACATATTATATGGAGTCCTTAAACTTTTTAGTGCAAGACGCTAAGAAATATATTACTCTGGTATTGGCATTTTAACGCTTGTATTTGCGTATATTAGTGCAATATGTCTCATTTGAAACGAATTTGAATCAATATCTGAACATTTTTAATGGTGGCCTATATCTTTTTAGTACAATTCGCTAAGAAATATATTTCTCAGGTATTGGCATTTTAACGCTTGTATTTGTGTATATTACTGCAATATGTCTCATTTAAAACGAATTTGAATCAATATCTGAACATATTTTATTGGATCCTATAACTTTTAGGTGCAATACGCTACGAAATATATTACTCTGGTATTGGCTTTTTAACGCTTGTATTTGAGTATATTAGTGCAATATGTATCATTTGATACGAATTTTAATCAATATCTGAACATATTTTATGGAGTCCTATAACTTTTTGGTGCAATACGCTACGAAATATATTACTCTTGTATTGGCATTTTTACGCTTGTATTTGAGTATATTAGTGCAATATGTCTCATTTGAAACGAATTTGAATCAATATCTGAACATTTTTAATGGTGGCCTATATCTTTTTAGTACAATACGCTAAGAAAAATATATTTCTCAGGTATTGGCATTTTAACGCTTGTATTTGCGTATATTACTGCAATATGTCTCATTTAAAACGAATTTGAATCAATATCTGAACATACTTTATTGGGTCCTATAACTTTTTGGTGCAATACGCTACGAAATATATTACTCTGTTATTGGCATTTTAACGCTTGTATTTGAGTATATTAGTGCAATATGTCTCATTTGAAACGAACTTTAATCAATATCTGAACATATTATATGGAGTCCTAAAACTTTTTAGTGCAAGACGCTAAGAAATATATTACTCTGGTATTGGCATATTAACGCTTGTATTTGCGTATATTACTGAAATATGTCTCATTTAAAACGAATTTGAATCAATATCTGAACATATTTTATTGGGTCCTATAACTTTTTGGTGCAATACGCTACGAAATATATTACTCTGTTATTGGCATTTTAACGCTTGTATTTGAGTATATTAGTGCAATATGTCTCATTTGAAACGAACTTTAATCAATATCTGAACATATTATAAGGAGTCCTAAAACTTTTTAGTGCAAGACGCTAAGAAATATATTACTCTGGTATTGGCATTTTAACGCTTGTATTTGCGTATATTACTGAAATATGTCTCATTTAAAACGAATTTGAATCAATATCTGAACATATTTTATGGGGTCCTATAACTTTTTGGTGCAATACGCTAGGAAATATATTACTCTGGTATTGGCATTTTAACGCTTGTATTTGAGCATATTAGTGCAATATGTCTCATTTGAAACGAATTTGAATCAATATCTGAACATATTTTATGGGGTCCTATAACTTTTTGGTGCAATACGCTAGGAAATATATTACTCTGGTATTGGCATGTTTACGCTTGTATTTGCGTATATTACTGCAATATGTCTCATTTCAAACGAATTTGTATCAACAACTGAACATATTTTATGGAGTCCTATAACATTTTAGTGCAATACGCTAAGAAATATATTACTCTGGTATTGGCATTTTAACGCTTGTATTTGCGTATATTACTGCAATATGTCTCATTTGAAACGAATTTGAATCTATATCTGAACATAATTTATGGAGTCCTATAACTTTTTAGTGCAATACGCTAAGAAATATATTACTCTGGTATTGGCATTTTAACGCTTGTATTTGCGTATATTACTGCAATATGTCTCATTTGAACCGAATTTGTATCAACATCTGAACATATTTTATGGAGTCCTATAACTTTTTAGTGCAATACGCTAGGAAATATATTACTCTGGTATTGGCATTTTAACGCTTGTATTTGAGTATATTAGTGCAATATGTCTCATTTAAAACGATCTTTAATCAATATCTGAACATATTATATGGAGTCCTATAACTTTTTAGTGCAAGACGCTAAGAAATATATTACTCTGGTATTGGCATTTTAACGCTTGTATTTGCGTATATTACTGAAAAATGTCTCATTTAAAACGAATTTGAATCAATATCTGAACATATTTTATGGGGTCCTATAACTTTTTGGTGCAATACGCTAGGAAATATATTACTCTGGTATTGGCATTTTAACGCTTGTATTTGCGTATATTACTGCAATATGTCTCATTTCAACCGAATTTGTATCAACATCTGAACATATTTTATGGAGTCCTATAACTTTTTAGTGCAATACGCTAAGAAATATATTACTCTGGTATTGGCATTTTAACGCTTGTATTTGCGTATATTACTGCAATATGTCTCGTTTGAAACGAATTTGAATCAATATCTGAACATTTTTAATGGTGGCCTATATCTTTTTAGTACAAGACGCTAAGAAATATATTTCTCAGGTATTGGCATTTTAACGCTTGTATTTGCGTATATTACTGAAATATGTCTCATTTAAAACGAATTTGAATTAATATCTGAACATATTTTATTGGGTCCTATAACTTTTTGGTGCAATACGCTACGAAATATATTACTCTGTTATTGGCATTTTAACGCTTGTATTTGAGTATATTAGTGCAATAAGTCTCATGTGAAACGAATTTTAATCAATATCTGAACATATTATATGGAGTCCTTAAACTTTTTAGTGCAAGACGCTAAGAAATATATTACTCTGGTATTGGCATTTTAACGCTTGTATTTGCGTATATTAGTGCAATATGTCTCATTTGAAACGAATTTGAATCAATATCTGAACATTTTTAATGGTGGCCTATATCTTTTTAGTACAATTCGCTAAGAAATATATTTCTCAGGTATTGGCATTTTAACGCTTGTATTTGTGTATATTACTGCAATATGTCTCATTTAAAACGAATTTGAATCAATATCTGAACATATTTTATTGGATCCTATAACTTTTAGGTGCAATACGCTACGAAATATATTACTCTGGTATTGGCTTTTTAACGCTTGTATTTGAGTATATTAGTGCAATATGTATCATTTGATACGAATTTTAATCAATATCTGAACATATTTTATGGAGTCCTATAACTTTTTGGTGCAATACGCTACGAAATATATTACTCTTGTATTGGCATTTTTACGCTTGTATTTGAGTATATTAGTGCAATATGTCTCATTTGAAACGAATTTGAATCAATATCTGAACATTTTTAATGGTGGCCTATATCTTTTTAGTACAATACGCTAAGAAAAATATATTTCTCAGGTATTGGCATTTTAACGCTTGTATTTGCGTATATTACTGCAATATGTCTCATTTAAAACGAATTTGAATCAATATCTGAACATACTTTATTGGGTCCTATAACTTTTTGGTGCAATACGCTACGAAATATATTACTCTGGTATTGGCATTTTAACGCTTGTATTTGCGTATATTACTGCAATATGTCTCATTTGAAACGAATTTTAATCAAAATCTGAACATATTATATGGAGTCCTATAACAGTTTAGTGCAATACGCTAAGAAATATATTACTCTGGTATTGGCATTTTAACGCTTGTATTTGCGTATATTACTGCAATATGTCTCATTTGAAACGAATTTGAATCTATATCTGAACATAATTTATGGAGTCTTATAACTTTTTAGTACAATACGCTAAGAAATATATTACTCAGGTATTGGCCTTTTATCGCTTGTATTTGCGTATACTACTGCAATATGTCTCATTAAAAATGAATTTGAATCAATATCTGAACATATTTTATTGGGTCCTATAACTTTTAGGTGCAATACGCTAGGAAATATATTACTCTGGTATTGGCTTTTTAACGCTTGTATTTGAGTATATTAGTGCAATATGTCTCATTTGAAACGAATTTTAATCAATATCTGAACATTTTTAATGGTGGCCTATATCTTTTTAGTACAATACGCTAAGAAATATATTTCTCAGGTATTGGCATTTAGACGCTTGTATTTGCGTATATTACTGCAATATGTCTCATTTAAAACGAATTTGAATCAATATCTGAACATATTTTATTGGGTCCTATAATTTTTTGGTGCAATACGCTACGAAATATATTACTCTGGTATTGGCTTTTTAACGCTTGTATTTGAGTATATTAGTGCAAAATGTCTCATTTGAAACGAATTTTAATCAATATCTGAACATATTTTATGGAGTCCTATAAATTCTTAGTGCAAGACGCTAGTATATAAGTGCAATATGTCTCATTTGAAACAAATTTGAATCAATATCTGAACATATTTTATGGAGTCCTATAACTTTTTAGTGCAAGACGCTAAGAAATATATTACTCTGGTATTGGCATTTTAACGCTTGTATTTGCGAATATTACTGCAATATGTCTCATTTGAACCGAATTTGAATCAATATCTGAACATTTTTAATGGTGAACTATAACTTTTTAGTACAATACGCTAAGAAATATATTACTCAGGTATTGGCATTTTAACGCTTGTATTTGCGTATATTCCTGAAATATGTCTCATTTAAAACGAATTTGAATCAATATCTGAACATATTTTATTGGGTCCTATAACTTTTTGGTGCAATACGCTACGAAATATATTACTCTGGTATTGGCATTTTAACGCTTGTATTTGAGTATATTAGTGCAATATGTCTCATTTGAAACGAATTTGAATCAATATCTGAACATTTTTAATGGTGGCCTATATCTTTTTAGTACAATACGCTAAGAAAAATATATTTCTCAGGTATTGGCATTTTAACGCTTGTATTTGCGTATATTACTGCAATATGTCTCATTTAAAACGAATTTGAATCAATATATGAACATACTTTATTGGGTCCTATAACTTTTAGGTGCAATACGCTAGGAAATATATTACTCTGGTATTGGCTTTTTAACGCTTGTATTTGAGTATATTAGTGCAATATGTCTCATGTGAAACGAATTTTAATCAATATCTGAACATATTATATGGAGTCCTTAAACTTTTTAGTGCAAGACGCTAAGAAATATATTACTCTGGTATTGGCATTTTAACGCTTGTATTTGCGTATATTAGTGCAATATGTCTCATTTGAAACGAATTTGAATCAATATCTGAACATTTTTAATGGTGGCCTATATCTTTTTAGTACAATTCGCTAAGAAATATATTTCTCAGGTATTGGCATTTTAACGCTTGTATTTGTGTATATTACTGCAATATGTCTCATTTAAAACGAATTTGAATCAATATCTGAACATATTTTATTGGATAATATAACTTTTAGGTGCAATACGCTACGAAATATATTACTCTGGTATTGGCTTTTTAACGCTTGTATTTGAGTATATTAGTGCAATATGTCTCATTTGAAACGAATTTTAATCAATATCTGAACATATTTTATGGAGTCCTATAATTTTTTAGTGCAAAACGCTAGTATATAAGTGCAATATGTCTCATTTGAAACAAATTTGAATCAATATCTGAACATATTTTATGGAGTCCTATAACTTTTTAGTGCAAGACGCTAAGAAATATATTACTCTGGTATTGGCATTTTAACGCTTGTATTTGCGTATATTACTGCAATATGTCTCATTTGAAACGAATTTGAATCAATATCTGAATATTTTTAATGGTGAACTATAACTTTTTAGTACAATACGCTAAGAAATATATTACTCAGGTATTGGCATTTTAACGCTTGTATTTGCGTATATTACTGCAATATGTCTCATTTAAAACGAATTTGAATCAATATCTGAACATATTTTATTGGGTCCTATAACTTTTTGGTGCAATACGCTACGAAATATATTAATCTGGTATTGGCATTTTAACGCTTGTATTTGAGTATATTAGTGCAATATGTCTCATTTGAAACGAATTTTAATCAATATCTGAACATATTATATGGAGTCCTATAACTTTTTAGTGCAAGACGCTAAGAAATATATTACTCTGGTATTGGCATTTTAACGCTTGTATTTGCGTATATTACTGCAATATGTCTCATTTAAATCGAATTTGAATCAATATCTGAACATATTTTATGGGGTCCTATAACTTTTTGGTGCAATACGCTACGAAATATATTACTCTGGTATTGGCATTTTAACGCTTGTATTTGAGTATATTAGTGCAATATGTCTCATTTGAAACGAATTTTAATCAATATCTGAACATATTATATGGAGTCCTATAACTTTTTTGTGCAGTTCGCTAGGAAATATATTACTCTGGTATTGACATTTTAACGCTTGTATTTGCGTATATTACTGCAATATGTCTCATTTCAACCGAATTTTTTTCAACATCTGAACATATTTTATGGAGTCCTATAACTGTTTAGTGCAATACGCTAAGAAATATATTACTCTGGTATTGGCATTTTAACGCTTGTATTTGCGTATATTACTGCAATATGTCTCATTTGAAACGAATTTGAATCAATATCTGAACATTTTTAATGGTGAACTAAAACTTTTTAGTACAATACGCTAAGAAATATATTACTCAGGTATTGGCATTTTAACGCTTGTATTTGCGTATATTACTGAAATCTGTCTCATTTAAAACGAATTTGAATCAATATCTGAACATATTTTATTAGGTCCTATAACTTTTTGGTGCAATACGCTTCGAAATATATTACTCTGGTATTGGCATTTTAACGCTTGTATTTGAGTATATTTGTGCAATATGTCTCATTTGAAACGAATTTTAATCATTATCTGAACATATTATATGGAGTCCTATAACTTTTTAGTGCAAGACGCTAGTATATAAGTGCAATATGTCTCATTTGAAACAAATTTGAATCAATATCTGAACATATTTTATGGAGTCCTATAACTTTTTAGTGCAAGACGCTAAGAAATATATTACTCTGGTATTGGCATTTTAACATTTGTATTTGCGTATATTACTGCAATATGTCTCATTTGAAACGAATTTGAATCAATATCTGAATATTTTTAATGGTGAGCTATAACTTTTTAGTACATACGCTAAGAAATATATTACTCAGGTATTGGCACTTTAACGCTTGTATTTGCGTATATTAGTGCAATATGTCTCATTTAAAACGAATTTGAATCAATATCTAAACATATTTTATGGGGTCCTATAACTTTTTGGTGCAATACGCTAGGAAATATATTACTCTGGTATTGGCATTTGAACGCTTGTATTTGCGTATATTACTGCAATATGTCTCATTTCAACCGAATTTGTATCAACATCTGAACATATTTTATGGAGTCCTATAACTTTTTAGTGCAATACGCTAAGAAATATATTACTCTGGTATTGGCATTTTAACGCTTGTATTTGCGTATATTACTGCAATATGTCTCATTTCAAACGAATTTGTATCAACAACTGAACATATTTTATGGAGTCCTATAACATTTTAGTGCAATACGCTAAGAAATATATTACTCTGGTTTTGGCATTTTAACGCTTGTATTTGCGTATATTACTGCAATATGTCTCATTTGAAACGAATTTGAATCTATATCTGAACATAATTTATGGAGTCCTATAACATTTTAGTACAATACGCTAAGAAATATATTACTCAGGTATTGGCATTTTAACGCTTGTATTTGCGTATATTACTGCAATATGTCTCATTTAAAACGAATTTGAATCAATATCTGAACATATTTTATTGGTTCCTATAACTTTTTGGTGCAATACGCTACGAAATATATTACTCTGGTATTGGCATTTTAGCTTTTGTATTTGAGTATATTTGTGCAATATGTCTCATTTGAAACGAATTTTAATCAATATCTGAACATATTATATGGAGTCCTATAACTTTTTAGTGCAAGACGCTAAGAAATATATTACTCTGGTATTGGCATTTAAACGCTTGTATTTGCGTATATTACTGAAATATGTCTCATTTAAAACGAATTTGAATCAATATCTGAACATATTTTATGGGGACCTATAACTTTTTGGTGCAATACGCTAGGAAATATATTACTCAGGTATTGGCATTTTAACGCTTGTATTTGCATATATTACTGCAATATGTCTCATTTGAAACGAATTTGAATCAATATCTGAACATTTTTAATGGTGAACTATAACTTTTTAGTACAATACGCTAAGAAATATATTACTCAGGTATTGGCATTTTAACGCTTGTATTTGCGTATATTACTGAAATATGTCTCATTTAAAACGAATTTGAATCAATATCTGAACATATTTTATTAGGTCCTATAACTTTTTGGTGCAATACGCTTCGAAATATATTACTCTGGTATTGGCATTTTAGCGCTTGTATTTGAGTATATTAGTGCAATATGTCTCATTTGAAACGAATTTTAATCATTATCTGAACATACTATATGGAGTCCTATAACTTTTTAGTGCAAGACGCTAGTATATAAGTGCAATATGTCTCATTTGAAACAAATTTGAATCAATATCTGAACATATTTTATGGAGTCCTATAACTTTTTAGTGCAAGACGCTAAGAAATATATTACTCTGGTATTGGCATTTTAACGCTTGTATTTGAGTATATTAGTGCAATATGTCTCATTTGAAACGAATTTGAATCAATATCTGAACATTTTAAAAGGTGAACTATAACTTTTTAGTACAATACGCTAAGAAATATATTACTCAGGTATTGGCATTTGAACGCTTGTATTTGCTTATATTACTTAAATATGTCTCATTTAAAACGAATTTGAATCAATATCTGATCATATTTTATTGGGTCCTATAACTTTTTGGTGCAATACGCTACGAAATATATTACTCTGGTATTGGCATTTTAACGCTTGTATTTGAGTATATAAGTGCAAGATGTCTCATTTGAAACGAATTTTAATCAATATCTGAACATATTATATGGAGTCCTATAACTTTTTAGTGCAAGACGCTAAGAAATATATTACTCTGGTATTGGCATTTTAACGCTTGTATTTGCGTATATTACTGCAATATGTCTCATTTGAAACGAATTTGAATCAATATCTGAACATTTTAAAAGGTGAACTATAACTTTTTAGTACAATACGCTAAGAAATATATTACTCAGGTATTGGCATTTTAACGCTTGTATTTGCGTATATTACTGAAATATGTCTCATTTAAAACGAATTTGAATCAATATCTGAACATATTTTTTTGGGTCCTATATCTTTTTGGTGCAATACGCAACGAAATATATTACTCTGGTATTGGCATTTTAACGCTTGTATTTGAGTATATTAGTGCAATATGTCTCATTTGAAACGAATTTGAATCAATATCTGAACATTTTTAATGGTGAACTATAACTTTTTAGTACAATACGCTAAGAAATATATTACTCAGGTATTGGCTATTTAACGCTTGTATTTGCGTATATTACTGAAATATGTCTCATTTAAAACGAATTTGAATCAATATCTGAACATATTTTAATGGGTCCTATAACATTTTGGTGCAATACGCAACGAAATATATTACTCTGGTATTGGCATTTTAACGCTTGTATTTGAGTATATTAGTGCAATATGTCTCATTTGAAACGAATTTTAATCAATATCTGAACATATTTTATGGAGTCCTATAACTTTTTAGTGCAAGACGATAGTATATAAGTGCAATATGTCTCATTTGAAACAAATTTGAATCAATATCTGAACATAGTTTATGGAGTCCTATAACTTTTTAGTGCAAGACGCTAAGAAATATATTACTCTGGTATTGGCATTTTATCGCTTGTATTTGAGTATATTAGTGCAATATGTCTCATTTGAAACGAATTTTAATCAATATCTGAACATATTTTATGGAGTCCTATAACTTTTTAGTGCAAGACGCTAGTATATAAGTGCAATATGTCTCATTTGAAACAAATTTGAAACAATATCTGAACATATTTTATGGAGTCCTATAACTTTTTAGTGCAAGACGCTAAGAAATATATTACTCAGGTATTGGCATTTTAACGCTTGTATTTGCGTATATTACTGCAATATGTCTCATTTGAAACGAATTTGAATCAATATCTGAACATTTTTAATGGTGAACTATAACTTTTTAGTACAATACGCTAAGAAATATATTACTCAGGTATTGGCTATTTAACGCTTGTATTTGCGTATATTACTGAAATATGTCTCATTTAAAACGAATTTGAATCAATATCTGAACATATTTTATTGGGTCCTATAACATTTAGGTGCAATACGCTAGGAAATATATTACTCTGGAATTGGCTTTTTATCGCTTGTATTTGAGTATATTAGTGCAATATGTCTCATTTGAAACGAATTTTAATCAATATCTGAACATATTTTATGGAGTCCTATAACTTTTTAGTGCAAGACGCTAGTATATAAGTGCAATATGTCTCATTTGAAACAAATTTGAATCAATATCTGAACATAGTTTATGGAGTCCTATAACTTTTTAGTGCAAGACGCTAAGAAATATATTACTCTGGTATTGGCATTTTATCGCTTGTATTTGAGTATATTAGTGCAATATGTCTCATTTGAAACGAATTTTAATCACAATCTGAACATATTTTATGGAGTCCTATAACTTTTTAGTGCAAGACGCTAGTATATAAGTGCAATATGTCTCATTTGAAACAAATTTGAATCAATATCTGAACATATTTTATGGAGTCCTATAACTTTTTAGTGCAAGACGCTAAGAAATATATTACTCTGGTATTGGCATTTTAACGCTTGTATTTGCGTATATTACTGCAATATGTCTCATTTGAAACGAATTTGAATCAATATCTGAACATTTTTAATGGTGAACTATAACTTTTTAGTACAATACGCTAAGAAATATATGACTCAGGTATTGGCATTTTAACGCTTGTATTTGCGTATATTACTGAAATATGTCTCATTTAAAACTAGTTTGAATCAATATCTGAACATATTTTAAAGGGGTCCTATAACTTTTTGGTGCTATACGCTAGGAAATATATTACTCTGGAATTGGCTTTTTAACGCTTGTATTTGAGTATATTAGTGCAATATGTCTCATTTGAAACGAATTTTAATCAATATCTGAACATACTTTATGGAGTCCTATAACTTTTTAGTGCAAGACGCTAGTAGATAAGTGCAATATGTCTCATTTGAAACAAATTTGAATCAATATCTGAACATTTTTAATGGTAAACTATAACTTTTTAGTACAATACGCTAAGAAATATATAACTCAGGTATTGGCATTTTAACGCTTGTATTTGCGTATATTACTGAAATATGTCTCATTTAAAACGAATTTGAATCAATATCTGAACATATTTTATTGGGTCCTATAACTTTTTGGTGCAATACGCTAGGAAATATATTACTCTGGTATTGGCATTTTAACGCTTGTATTTGCGTATATTACTGCAATATGTTTCATTTCAATCGAATTTGTATCAACATCTGAACATATTTTATGGAGTCCTATAACTTTTTAGTGCAATACGCTACGAAATATATTACTCAGGTATTGGCCTTTTAACGCTTGTATTTGCGTATATTACTGCAATATGTCTCATTTAAAACGAATTTGAATCAATATCTGAACATATTTTATTGGGTCCTATAACTTTTAGGTGCAATACGCTAGGAAATATATTACTCTGGTATTGGCTTTTTAACGCTTGTATTTGAGTATATTAGTGCAATATGTCTCATTTGAAACGAATTTTAATCAATATCTGAACATAATTTATGGAGTCCTATAACTTTTTAGTGCAAGACGCTAGTATATAAGTGCAATATGTCTCATTTGAAACAAATTTGAATCAATATCTGAACATATTTTATGGAGTCCTATAACTTTTTAGTGCAAGACGCTAAGAAATATATTACTCTGGTATTGGCATTTTAACGCTTGTATTTGCGTATATTCCTGCAATATGTCTCATTTGAAACGAATTTGAATCAATATCTGAACATTTTTAATGGTGAACTATACCTTTTTAGTACAATACGCTAAGAAATATATTACTCAGGTATTGGCATTTTAACGCTAGTATTTGCTTATATTACTGAAATATGTCTCATTTAAAACGAATTTGAATCAATATCTGAACATATTTTATTGGGTCCTATAACTTTTTGGTGCAATACGCTACGAAATATATTACTCTGGTATTGGCATTTTAACGCTTGTATTTGAGTATATTAGTGCAATATGTCTCATTTGAAACGAATTTTAATCAATATCTGAACATATTTTATGGAGTCCTATAACTTTTTAGTGCAAGACGCTAGTATATAAGTGCAATATGTCTCATTTGAAACAAATTTGAATCAATATCTGAACATATTTTATGGAGTCCTATAACTTTTTAGTGCAAGACGCTAAGAAATATATTACTCTGGTATTGGCATTTTAACGCTTGTATTTGCGTATATTACTGCAATATGTCTCATTTGAAACGAATTTGAATCAATATCTGAACATTTTTAATGGTGAACTATAACTTTTTAGTACAATACGCTAAGAAATATATCACTCAGGTATTGGCATTTTAACGCTTGTATTTGCGTATATTACTGCAATATGTCTCATTTCAACCGAATTTGTATCAACATCTGAACATATTTTATGGAGTCCTATAACTTTTTTGTGCAATACGCTAAGAAATATATTACTCTGGTATTGGCATTTTAACGCTTGTGTTTGCGTATATTACTGCAATATGTCTCATTTGAAACGAATTTGAATCAATATCTGAACATTTTAAAAGGTGAACTATAACTTTTTAGTACAATACGCTAAGAAATATATTACTCAGGTATTGGCATTTGAACGCTTGTATTTGCTTATATTACTTAAATATGTCTCATTTAAAACGAATTTGAATCAATATCTGAACATATTTTATTGGGTCCTATAACTTTTTGGTGCAATACGCTACGAAATATATTACGCTGGTATTGGCATTTTAACGCTTGTATTTGAGTATATAAGTGCAAGATGTCTCATTTGAAACGAATTTTAATCAATATCTGAACATATTATATGGAGTCCTATAACTTTTTAGTGCAAGACGCTAAGAAATATATTACTCTGGTATTGGCATTTAAACGCTTGTATTTGCGTATATTACTGCAATATGTCTCATTTGAAACGAATTTGAATCAATATCTGAACATTTTAAAAGGTGAACTATAACTTTTTAGTACAATACGCTAAGAAATATATTACTCAGGTATTGGCATTTGAACGCTTGTATTTGCTTATATTACTTAAATATGTCTCATTTAAAACGAATTTGAATCAATATCTGAACATATTTTATTGGGTCCTATAACTTTTTGGTGCAATACGCTACGAAATATATTACTCTGGTATTGGCATTTTAACGCTTGTATTTGAGTATATAAGTGCAAGATGTCTCATTTGAAACGAATTTTAATCAATATCTGAACATATTATATGGAGTCCTATAACTTTTTAGTGCAAGACGCTAAGAAATATATTACTCTGGTATTGGCATTTTAACGCTTGTATTTGCGTATATTACTGCAATATGTCTCATTTGAAACGAATTTGAATCAATATCTGAACATTTTTAATGGTGAACTATAACTTTTTAGTACAATACGCTAAGAAATATATTACTCAGGTATTGGCTATTTAACGCTTGTATTTGCGTATATTACTGAAATATGTCTCATTTAAAACGAATTTGAATCAATATCTGAACATATTTTTTTGGGTCCTATATCTTTTTGGTGCAATACGCAACGAAATATATTACTCTGGTATTGGCATTTTAACGCTTGTATTTGAGTATATTAGTGCAATATGTCTCATTTGAAACGAATTTGAATCAATATCTGAACATTTTTAATGGTGAACTATAACTTTTTAGTACAATACGCTAAGAAATATATTACTCAGGTATTGGCTATTTAACGCTTGTATTTGCGTATATTACTGAAATATGTCTCATTTAAAACGAATTTGAATCAATATCTGAACATATTTTAATGGGTCCTATAACATTTTGGTGCAATACGCAACGAAATATATTACTCTGGTATTGGCATTTTAACGCTTGTATTTGAGTATATTAGTGCAATATGTCTCATTTGAAACGAATTTTAATCAATATCTGAACATATTTTATGGAGTCCTATAACTTTTTAGTGCAAGACGATAGTATATAAGTGCAATATGTCTCATTTGAAACAAATTTGAATCAATATCTGAACATAGTTTATGGAGTCCTATAACTTTTTAGTGCAAGACGCTAAGAAATATATTACTCTGGTATTGGCATTTTATCGCTTGTATTTGAGTATATTAGTGCAATATGTCTCATTTGAAACGAATTTTAATCAATATCTGAACATATTTTATGGAGTCCTATAACTTTTTAGTGCAAGACGCTAGTATATAAGTGCAATATGTCTCATTTGAAACAAATTTGAATCAATATCTGAACATATTTTATGGAGTCCTATAACTTTTTAGTGCAAGACGCTAAGAAATATATTACTCTGGTATTGGCATTTTAACGCTTGTATTTGCGTATATTACTGCAATATGTCTCATTTGAAACGAATTTGAATCAATATCTGAACATTTTTAATGGTGAACTATAACTTTTTAGTACAATACGCTAAGAAATATATTACTCAGGTATTGGCTATTTAACGCTTGTATTTGCGTATATTACTGAAATATGTCTCATTTAAAACGAATTTGAATCAATATCTGAACATATTTTATTGGGTCCTATAACATTTAGGTGCAATACGCTAGGAAATATATTACTCTGGAATTGGCTTTTTAACGCTTGTATTTGAGTATATTAGTGCAATATGTCTCATTTGAAACGAATTTTAATCAATATCTGAACATATTTTATGGAGTCCTATAACTTTTTAGTGCAAGACGCTAGTATATAAGTGCAATATGTCTCATTTGAAACAAATTTGAATCAATATCTGAACATAGTTTATGGAGTCCTATAACTTTTTAGTGCAAGACGCTAAAAAATATATTACTCTGGTATTGGCATTTTATCGCTTGTATTTGAGTATATTAGTGCAATATGTCTCATTTGAAACGAATTTTAATCACAATCTGAACATATTTTATGGAGTCCTATAACTTTTTAGTGCAAGACGCTAGTATATAAGTGCAATATGTCTCATTTGAAACAAATTTGAATCAATATCTGAACATATTTTATGGAGTCCTATAACTTTTTAGTGCAAGACGCTAAGAAATATATTACTCTGGTATTGGCATTTTAACGCTTGTATTTGCGTATATTACTGCAATATGTCTCATTTGAAACGAATTTGAATCAATATCTGAGCATTTTTAATGGTGAACTATAACTTTTTAGTACAATACGCTAAGAAATATATTACTCAGGTATTGGCAATTTAACGCTTGTATTTGCGTATATTACTGAAATATGTCTCATTTAAAACGAATTTGAATCAATATCTGAACATATTTTATTGGGTCCTATAACTTTTTGGTGCAATACGCTACGAAATATATAACTCTGGTATTCGCATTTTAACGCTTGTATTTGAGTATATTAGTGCAATATGTCTCATTTGAAACGAATTTTAATCATTATCTGAACATATTATATGGAGTCCTATAACTTTTTAGTGCAAGACGCTAAGAAATATATTACTCTGGTATTGGCATTTTAACGCTTGTATTTGCGTATATTACTGCAATATGTCTCATTTGAAACGAATTTGAATCAATATCTGAACATTTTTAATGGTGAACTATAACTTTTTAGTACAATACGCTAAGAAATATATTACTCAGGTATTGGCTATTTAACGCTTGTATTTGCGTATATTACTGAAATATGTCTCATTTAAAACGAATTTGAATCAATATCTGAACATATTTTATTGGGTCCTATAATTTTTTGGTGCAATACGCTACGAAATATATTACTCTGGTATTGGCATTTAAACGCTTGTATTTGAGTATATTAGTGCAATATGTCTCATTTGAAACGAATTTTAATCAATATCTGAACATATTTTATGGAGTCCTATAACTTTTTAGTGCAAGACGCTGGTATATAAGTGCAATATGTCTCATTTGAAACAAATTTGAATCAATATCTGAACATATTTTATGGAGTCCTATAACTTTTTAGTGCAAGACGCTAAGAAATATATTACTCTGGTATTGGCATTTTAACGCTTGTATTTGCGTATATTACTGAAATATGTCTCATTTAAAACGAATTTGAATCAATATATGAACATATTTTATGGGGTCCTATAACTTTTTGGTGCAATACGCTAGGAAATATATTACTCTGGTATTGGCATTTTAACGCTTGTATTTGCGTATATTACTGCAATATGTCTCATTTCAACCGAATTTGTATCAACATCTGAACATATTTTATGGAGTCCTATAACTCTTTAGTGCAATACGCTAAGAAATATATTACTCTGGTATTGGCATTTTAACGCTTGTATTTGCGTATATTACTGCAATATGTCTCGTTTGAAACGAATTTGAATCAATATCTGAACATTTTTAATGGTGGCCTATATCTTTTTAGTACAATACGCTAAGAAATATATTTCTCAGGTATTGGCATTTTAACGCTTGTATTTGCGTATATTACTGAAATATGTCTCATTTAAAACGAATTTGAATCAATATCTGAACATATTTTATTGGGTCCTATAACTTTTTGGTGCAATACGCTACGAAATATATTACTCTGGTATTGGCATTTTAACGCTTGTATTTGAGTATATTAGTGCAATATGTCTCATTTGAAACGAATTTTAATCAATATCTGAACATATTATATGGAGTCCTATAACTCTTTAGTGCAAGACGCTAAGAAATATATTACTCTGGTATTGGCATTTTAACGCTTGTATTTGCGTATATTACTGAAATATGTCTCTTTTAAAACGAATTTGAATCAATATCTGAACATATTTTATGGGGTCTTATAACTTTTTGGTGCAATATGCTAGGAAATATATTACTCTGGTATTGGCATTTTAGCGCTTGTATTTGCGTATATTACTGCAATATGTCTCATTTCAACCGAATTTGTATCAACATCTGAACATATTTTATGGAGTCCTATAACTTTTTAGTGCAATACGTTAAGAAATATATTACTCTGGTATTGGCATTTTAACGCTTGTATTTGCGTATATTACTGAAATATGTCTCATTTGAAACGAATTTGAATCAATATCTGAACATATTTTATTGGGTCCTATAATTTTTTGGTGCAATACGCTACGAAATATATTACTCTGGTATTGGCATTTTAACGCTTGTATTTGAGTATATTAGTGCAATATGTCTCATTTGAAACGAATTTTAATCAATATCTGAACATATTTTATGGAGTCCTATAACTTTTTAGTGCAAGACGCTAGTATATAAGTGCAATATCTCTTTTGAAACAAATTTGAATAAATATCTGAACATATTTTATGGAGTCCTATAACTTTTTAGTGCAAGACGCTAAGAAATATATTACTCTGGTATTGGCATTTTAACGCTTGTATTTGCGTATATTACTGCAATATGTCTCATTTGAAACGAATTTGAATCAATATCTGAACATTTTTAATGGTGAACTATAACTTTTTAGTACAATACGCTAAGAAATATATTACTCAGGTATAGGCATTTTAACGCTTGTATTTGCGTATATTACTGAAATATGTCTCAAATAAAACGAATTTGAATCAATATCTGAACATATTTTATTGGGTCCTATAACTTTTTGGTGCAATACGCTACGAAATATATTACTCTGGTATTGGCATTTTAACGCTTGTATTTGAGTATATTAGTGCAATATGTCTCATTTGAAACGAATTTTAATCAATATCTGAACATATTATATGGAGTCCTATAACTCTTTAGTGCAAGACGCTAAGAAATATATTACTCTGGTATTGGCATTTTAACGCTTGTATTTGCGTATATTACTGAAATATGTCTCTTTTAAAACGAATTTGAATCAATATCTGAACATATTTTATGGGGTCTTATAACTTTTTGGTGCAATACGCTAGGAAATATATTACTCTGGTATTGGCATTTTAACGCTTGTATTTGCGTATATTACTGCAATATGTCTCATTTCAACCGAATTTGTATCAACATCTGAACATATTTTATGGAGTCCTATAACTCTTTAGTGCAATACGCTAAGAAATATATTACTCTGGTATTGGCATTTTAACGCTTGTATTTGCGTATATTACTGCAATATGTCTCGTTTGAAACGAATTTGAATCAATATCTGAACATTTTTAATGGTGGCCTATATCTTTTTAGTACAATACGCTAAGAAATATATTTCTCAGGTATTGGCATTTTAACGTTTGTATTTGCGTATATTACTGAAATATGTCTCATTTAAAACGAATTTGAATCAATATCTGAACATATTTTATTGGGTCCTATAACTTTTTGGTGCAATACGCTACGAAATATATTACTCTGTTATTGGAATTTTAACGCTTGTATTTGAGTATATTAGTGCAATATGTCTCATTTGAAACGAACTTTAATCAATATCTGAACATATTATATGGAGTCCTAAAACTTTTTAGTGCAAGACGCTAAGAAATATATTACTCTGGTATTGGCATTTTAACGCTTGTATTTGCGTATATTACTGAAATATGTCTCATTTAAAACGAATTTGAATCAATATCTGAACATATTTTATTGGGTCCTATAACTTTTTGGTGCAATACGCTACGAAATATATTACTCTGTTATTGGCATTTTAACGCTTGTATTTGAGTATATTAGTGCAATATGTCTCATTTGAAACGAACTTTAATCAATATCTGAACATATTATATGGAGTCCTAAAACTTTTTAGTGCAAGACGCTAAGAAATATATTACTCTGGTATTGGCATTTTAACGCTTGTATTTGCGTATATTACTGAAATATGTCTCATTTAAAACGAATTTGAATCAATATCTGAACATATTTTATGGGGTCCTATAACTTTTTGGTGCAATACGCTAGGAAATATATTACTCTGGTATTGGCATTTTAACGCTTGTATTTGAGCATATTAGTGCAATATGTCGCATTTGAAACGAATTTGAATCAATATCTGAACATATTATATGGGGTCCTATAACTTTTTGGTGCAATACGCTAGGAAATATATTACTCTGGTATTGGCATTTTAACGCTTGTATTTGCGTATATTACTGCAATATGTCTCGTTTCAAACGAATTTGTATCAACAACTGAACATATTTTATGGAGTCCTATAACATTTTAGTGCAATACGCTAAGAAATATATTACTCCGGTATTGGCATTTTAACGCTTGTATTTGCGTATATTACTGCAATATGTCTCATTTGAAACGAATTTGAATCTATATCTGAACATAATTTATGGAGTCCTATAACTTTTTAGTACAATACGCTAAGAAATATATTACTCAGGTATTGGCCTTTTAACGCTTGTATTTGCGTATATTGCTGCAATATGTCTCATTTAAAACGAATTTGAATCAATATCTGAACATATTTTATTGGGTCCTATTACTTTTAGGTGCAATACGCTAGGAAATATATTACTCTGGTATTGGCTTTTTAACGCTTGTATTTGAGTATATTAGTGCAATATGTATCATTTGATACGAATTTTAATCAATATCTGAACATATTTTATGGAGTCCTATAACTTTTTGGTGCAATACGCTACGAAATATATTACTCTGGTATTGGCATTTTAACGCTTGTATTTGAGTATATTAGTGCAATATGTCTCATTTGAAACGAATTTGAATCAATATCTGAACATTTTTAATGGTGGCCTATATCTTTTTAGTACAATACGCTAAGAAATATATTTCTCAGGTATTGGCATTTTAACGCTTGTATTTGCGTATATTACTGCAATATGTCTCATTTAAAACGAATTTGAATCAATATCTGAACATACTTTATTGGGTCCTATAACTTTTTGGTGCAATACGCTACGGAATATATTACTCTGGTATTGGCATTTTAACGCTTGTATTTGAGTATATTAGTGCAATATGTCTCATTTGAAACGAATTTTAATCAATATCTGAACATATTTTATGGAGTCCTATAACTTTTTAGTGCAAGACGCTAAGAAATATATTACTCTGGTATTGGCATTTTAATGCTTGTATTTGCGTATATTACTGCAATATGTCTCATTTCAACCGAATTTGTATCAACATCTGAACATATTTTATGGAGTCCTATAACAGTTTAGTGCAATACGCTAAGAAATATATTACTCTGGTATTGGCATTTTAACGCTTGTATTTGCGTATATTACTGCAATATGTCTCATTTGAAACGAATTTGAATCTATATCTGAACATAATTTATGGAGTCTTATAACTTTTTAGTACAATACGCTAAGAAATATATTACTCAGGTATTGGCCTTTTATCGCTTGTATTTGCGTATATTACTGCAATATGTCTCATTTAAAATGAATTTGAATCAATATCTGAACATATTTTATTGGGTCCTATAACTTTTAGGTGCAATACGCTAGGAAATATATTACTCTGGTATTGGCTTTTTAACGCTTGTATTTGAGTATATTAGTGCAATATGTCTCATTTGAAACGAATTTTAATCAATATCTGAACATTTTTAATGGTGGCCTATATCTTTTTAGTACAATACGCTAAGAAATATATTTCTCAGGTATTGGCATTTTAACGCTTGTATTTGCGTATATTACTGAAATATGTCTCATTTAAAACGAATTTGAATCAATATCTGAACATATATTATTGGGTCCTATAACTTTTTGGTGCAATACGCTACGAAATATATTACTCTGGTATAGGCATTTTAACGCTTGTATTTGAGTATATTAGTGCAATATGTCTCATTTAAAACGAATTTTAATCAATATATGAACATATTTTATGGAGTCCTATAACTTTTAGGTGCAATACGCTAGGAAATATATTACTCTGGTATTGGCATTTTAACGCTTGTATTTGCGTATATTACTGCAATATGCCTCATTTGAAACGAATTTGAATCAATATCTGAACATTTCTAATGGTGGCCTATATCTTTTTAGTACAATACGCTAAGAAATATATTTCTCAGGTATTGGCATTTTAACGCTTGTATTTGCGTATATTACTGAAATATGTCTCATTTAAAACGAATTTGAATCAATATCTGAACATATTTTATGGGGTCCTATAACTTTTTAGTGCAATACGCTAAGAAATATATTACTCTGGTATTGGCATTTTAACGCTTGTATTTGCGTATATTACTGCAATATGTCTCATTTGAAACGAATTTGAATCAATATCTGAACATATTTTATTGGGTCCTATAATTTTTTGGTGCAATACGCTACGAAATATATTACTCTGGTATTGGCATTTTAACGCTTGTATTTGAGTATATTAGTGCAATATGTCTCATTTGAAACGAATTTTAATCAATATCTGAACATATTTTATGGAGTCCTATAACTTTTTAGTGCAAGACGCTAAGAAATATATTACTCTGGTATTGGCATTTTAATGCTTGTATTTGCGTATATTACTGCAATATGTCTCATTTCAACCGAATTTGTATCAACATCTGAACATATTTTATGGAGTCCTATAACTTTTTAGTTCAATACGCTAAGAAATATATTACTCTGGTATTGGCATGTTAACGCTTGTATTTGCGTATATTACTGTAATATGTCTCATTTAAATCGAATTTGAATCAATATCTGAACATATTTTATGGGGTCCTATAACTTTTTGGTGCAATACGCTACGAAATATATTACTCTGGTATTGGCATTTTAACGCTTGTATTTGAGTATATTAGTGCAATATGTCTCATTTGAAACGAATTTTAATCAATATCTGAACATATTATATGGAGTCCTATAACTTTTTTGTGCAGTACGCTAGGAAATATATTACTCTGGTATTGGCATTTTAACGCTTGTATTTGCGTATATTACTGCAATATGTCTCATTTCAACCGAATTTGTATCAACATCTGAACATATTTTATGGAGTCCTATAACTGTTTAGTGCAATACGCTAAGAAATATATATTACTCTGGTATTGGCATTTAAACGCTTGTATTTGCGTATATTACTGCAATATGTCTCATTTCAAACGAATTTGTATCAACAACTGAACATATTTTATGGAGTCCTATAACATTTTAGTGCAATACGCTAAGCAATATTTTACTCAGGTATTGGCCATTTAACGCTTGTATTTGAGTATATTAGTGCAATATGTCTCATTTGAAACGAATTTTAATCAATATCTGAACATATTTTATGGAGTCCTATAACTTTTTAATGCAATACGCTAAGAAATATATTACTCTGGTATTGGCATTTTAACGCTTGTATTTGCATATATTACTGCAATATGTCTCATTTGAAACGAATTTGAATCTATATCTGAACATAATTTATGGAGTCCTATAACTTTTCAGTACAATACGCTAAGAAATATATTACTCAGGTATTGGCCTTTTAACGCTTGTAGTTGCGTGTATTACTGCAATATGTCTCATTTAAAACGAATTTGAATGAATATCTGAACATATTTTATTGGGTCCTATAACTTTAAGGTGCAATACGCAAGGAAATATATTACTCTGGTATTGGCTTTTTAACGCTTGTATTTGAGTATATTAATGCAATATGTCTCATTTGAAACGAATTTTAATCAATATCTGAACATATTTTATGGAGTCCTATAACTTCTTAGTGCAAGACGCTAGTATATAAGTGCAATATGTCTCATTTGAAACAAATTTGAATCAATATCTGAACATATTCTATGGAGTCCTATAACTTTTTAGTGCAAGACGCTAAGAAATATATTACTCTGGTATTGGCATTTTAACGCTTGTATTTGCGTATATTACTGCAATATGTCTCATTTAAAACGAATTTGAATCAATATCTAAACATATTTTATGGGGTCCTATATCTTTTTGGTGCAATACGCTAGGAAATATATTACTCTGGTATTGGCATTTGAACGCTTGTATTTGCGTATATTACTGCAATATGTCTCATTTCAACCGAATTTGTATCAACATCTGAACATATTTTATGGAGTCCTATAACTTTTTAGTGCAATACGCTAAGAAATATATTACTCTGGTATTGGCATTTTAACGCTTGTATTTGCGTATATTACTGCAATATGTCTCATTTCAAACGAATTTGTATCAACAACTGAACATATTTTATGGAGTCCTATAACATTTTAGTGCAATACGCTAAGAAATATATTACTCTGGTTTTGGCATTTTAACGCTTGTATTTGCGTATATTACTGCAATATGTCTCATTTGAAACGAATTTGAATCTATATCTGAACTTAATTTATGGAGTCCTATAACATTTTAGTACAATACGCTAAGAAATATATTACTCAGGTATTGGCATTTTAACGCTTGTATTTGCGTATATTACTGCAATATGTCTCATTTAAAACGAATTTGAATCAATATCTGAACATATTTTATTGGTTCCTATAACTTTTTGGTGCAATACGCTACGAAATATATTACTCTGGTATTGGCATTTTAGCTTTTGTATTTGAGTATATTTGTGCAATATGTCTCATTTGAAACGAATTTTAATCAATATCGGAACATATTATGTGGAGTCCTATAACTTTTTAGTGCAAGACGCTAAGAAATATATTACTCTGGTATTGGCATTTTAACGCTTGTATTTGCGTATATTACTGAAATATGTCTCATTTAAAACGAATTTGAATCAATATCTGAACATATTTTATGGGGACCTATAACTTTTTGGTGCAATACGCTAGGAAATATATTACTCAGGTATTGGCATTTTAACGCTTGTATTTGCGTATATTACTGCAATATGTCTCATTTGAAACGAATTTGAATCAATATCTGAACATTTTTAATGGTGAACTATAACTTTTTAGTACAATACGCTAAGAAATATATTACTCAGGTATTGGCATTTTAACGCTTGTATTTGCGTATATTACTGAAATATGTCTCATTTAAAACGAATTTGAATCAATATCTGAACATATTTTATTAGGTCCTATAACTTTTTGGTGCAATACGCTTCGAAATATATTACTCTGGTATTGGCATTTTAGCGCTTGTATTTGAGTATATTAGTGCAATATGTCTCATTTGAAACGAATTTTAATCATTATCTGAACATATTATATGGAGTCCTATAACTTTTTAGTGCAAGACGCTAGTATATAAGTGCAATATGTCTCATTTGAAACAAATTTGAATCAATATCTGAACATATTTTATGGAGTCCTATAACTTTTTAGTGCAAGACGCTAAGAAATATATTACTCTGGTATTGGCATTTTAACGCTTGTATTTGACTATATTAGTGCAATATGTCTCATTTGAAACGAATTTGAATCAATATCTGAACATTTTTAATGGTGAACTATAACTTTTTAGTACAATACGCTAAGAAATATATTACTCAGGTATTGGCATTTTAACGCTTGTATTTGCTTATATTACTGAAATATGTCTCATTTAAAACGAATTTGAATCAATATCTGAACATATTTTATTGGGTCCTATAACTTTTTGGTGCAATACGCTACGAAATATATTACTCTGGTATTGGCATTTTAACGCTTGTATTTGAGTATATTAGTGCAATATGTCTCATTTGAAACGAATTTTAATCAATATCTGAACATATTTTATAGAGGCCTATAACTTTTTAGTGCAAGACGCTAAGAAATATATTACTCTGGTATTGGCATTTAACCGCTTGTATTTGCGTATATTACTGCAATATGTCTCATTTGAAACGAATTTGAATCAATATCTGAACATTTTTAATGGTGAACTATAACTTTTTAGTACAATACGCTAAGAAATATATGACTCAGGTATTGGCATTTTAACGCTTGTATTTGCGTATATTACTGAAATATGTCTCATTTAAAACTAGTGTGAATCAATATCTGAACATATTTTAAAGGGGTCCTATAACTTTTTGGTGCTATACGCTAGGAAATATATTACTCTGGAAATGGCTTTGTAACGCTTGTATTTGAGTATATTAGTGCAATATGTCTCATTTGAAACGAATTTTAATCAATATCTGAACATACTTTATGGAGTCCTATAACTTTTTAGTGCAAGACGCTAGTATATAAGTGCAATATGTCTCATTTGAAACAAATTTGAATCAATATCTGAACATTTTTAATGGTAAACTATAACTTTTTAGTACAATACGCTAAGAAATATATAACTCAGGTATTGGCATTTTAACGCTTGTATTTGCGTATATTACTGAAATATGTCTCATTTAAAACGAATTTGAATCAATATCTGAACATATTTTATTGGGTCCTATAACTTTTTGGTGCAATACGCTAGGAAATATATTACTCTGGTATTGGCATTTTAACGCTTGTATTTGCGTATATTACTGCAATATGTTTCATTTCAATCGAATTTGTATCAACATCTGAACATATTTTATGGAATCCTATAACTTTTTAGTGCAATACGCTACGAAATATATTACTCAGGTATTGGCCTTTTAACGCTTGTATTTGCGTATATTACTGCAATATGTCTCATTTAAAACGAATTTGAATCAATATCTGAACATATTTTATTGGGTCCTATAACTTTTAGGTGCAATACGCTAGGAAATATATTACTCTGGTATTGGCTTTTTAACGCTTGTATTTGAGTATATTAGTGCAATATGTCTCCTTTGAAACGAATTTTAATCAATATCTGAACATAATTTATGGAGTCCTATAACTTTTTAGTGCAAGACGCTAGTATATAAGTGCAATATGTCTCATTTGAAACAAATTTGAATCAATATCTGAACATATTTTATGGAGTCCTATAACTTTTTAGTGCAAGACGCTAAGAAATATATTACTCTGGTATTGGCATTTTAACGCTTGTATTTGCGTATATTACTGCAATATGTCTCATTTGAAACGAATTTGAATCAATATCTGAACATTTTTAATGGTGAACTATAACTTTTTAGTACAATACGCTAAGAAATATATTACTCAGGTATTGGCATTTTAACGCTTGTATTTGCTTATATTACTGAAATATGTCTCATTTAAAACGAATTTGAATCAATATCTGAACATATTTTATTGGGTCCTATAACTATTTGGTGCAATACGCTACGAAATATATTACTCTGGTATTGGCATTTTAACGCTTGTATTTGAGTATATTAGTGCAATATGTCTCATTTGAAACGAATTTTAATCAATATCTGAACATATTATATAGAGGCCTATAACTTTTTAGTGCAAGACGCTAAGAAATATATTACTCTGGTATTGACATTTTAACGCTTGTATTTGCGTATATTACTGCAATATGTCTCATTTGAAACGAATTTGAATCAATATCTGAACATTTTTAATGGTGAACTATAACTTTTTAGTACAATACGCTAAGAAATATATTACTCAGGTATTGGCATTTTAACGCTTGTATTTGCGTATATTACTAAAATATGTCTCATTTAAAACGAATTTGCCCCCTGCGGGTGGGGGTTAGAATTCACCCGCAGCACCTCTGCTGGTCGTAAGAGGCGACCAATGGGCGAGGAAGGTACCTCGTTAAAAACACAGTGTTCCATCTGGATTTTGACCGGAAGGTTAGTGAGCCAATCTTCTGCGGACTTTTCTTTCTTATTCTTTTGCTCACCCGCGTGTTTGCCGTGCGTGGAGACCCGTAAGGAAGGAGAAGATGATCCTGGTGGTTGAGCTTACACGCAACACACCTCTTTGGCTTCGGATTCTTGCGAAACGGGCGGTCAGATACTAACCCTATCTGGCCAATCGGCTTGCCGTTACGTTCTCGGTACCGGTAAGGTGAGTCCCACGGCCCTGGAGGTAAGTCTTTAGACGTTGGAGAGAGTGGCTCGCAGCGTTCTGAAGCTTATTGCCAGGTGAGGGGGACTATATCTCCTGGTTAGCCCTGGCGATCACGCCAGTTTGTGGTGTGACGTCCCAAATTGTGGCTCCGTGGTGGGTGGGGAGACCAGGAGATGAATCTTTCTATTTGTTTATGGCAACAAAAACAAAAACCCCGGGGGCCCCTCCCCCAAAAAGATCTCGTCCGTTATCGGACGAGGGAGAAAATTTCTTGAAGGGCGAAAATAAATTTTCGCCCAAATTTTTAATTGTTAAAAGGACGGAAGAGGGTAAAACCATATCTGAAGTCTCTTGCTTTGGTTTGGCGAGGAGCCTGAACGAACTGGCTGGTGGAGAACCTAAATCCACCAAACGGTTACGCGACGGTACTCTTTTGGTTGAAACAGCTAATTCTTTGCAGACCAAGTCTTTATTAAAAGCGACAGTTTTATTTGGCATGCCTATTGTAGTGGAGGCGCACAAGTCCCTTAACTCATGTCAGGGCGTAATATCATGTTACGACCTGCTATTTGTTGAGATAGACGAGTGCAAGCGGGAACTTGCAAGTCAGGGTGTTATTGACTGTCGACGGCTTACTTCCAAGAGGAACGGCGAAGTTAAAAATACAACGTCAGTAGTTTTAACTTTTGGACTAGATAAGCTTCCAGACAGGATTAAGGTTGGGTTTCACAGTTGCTCTGTGAGACCATACTTTCCTCGACCAATGCGATGTTTTAAATGCCAGAAATTCGGGCACACTGCATCCCGTTGTGACGCACAGGCTGTGTGTCCACGGTGCAGTGAACAGGAGCATTTGGGCGAGGAATGTAAAGGTCCGGCCCATTGCGTTAATTGTTCTGGCAATCATCCTTCTTTTTTTGCTGATTGTCCACGCAATCAGGAAGAAAAGAAGATAATTGAAATCAAAATTATGGATAAGATTTCCTATTTCGACGCCCGCAAGAAGTTCCAAACACAGACCAGTCCTGTCTTTAGCCGTTCTTTCGCCACAATCGCTGCAACTCCCGTTTTAAAAATATCCATTGCCGTTCAGACTGATGACTTTCTTTTCTCTAATATTTCTACAAGTGTTCCAAATTTACCTTCTGTTAAAACTAACATTCCAAAATCTAAAGTTAATCAAAATTTAAAATCCAGATCGAATGCAGCTGTAAAAATCATAGACCAACCAAAATTAAAATTGACCGTTAAACCAAAGCAAAAAATTATTCATATAAAGACAAGCCCTAGTTCTACGCCGAAATCTATTTCGAAAAAACATTCCATGGAGGTACGAGAAACATCTAATGTTTCGAGTTCTTCCATCTCCAAACTTTCTCCTAGTAAGGGATCTCAATCTTCGAGATCCTCTTCTCCTATGGAAGTCACTAGCTTTAAACTTTCTAGGCCAGAGCGAGATAAATATTCCACACCCAAATAATGCCTCCCATACTACAATGGAATTGTAATGGTTTCTACAGCTATTTTGAGGAATTTAAAGCTCTTAATGCCGAGCAGACTCCCTCTTGCATATGCTTACAAGAAACACATTTTCGAGACACCAGAGCTGTTTCATTACGAGGCTTCTCAGTATTTCGTACTGATGTGCCTACTGATGGCCAAGCTCGTGGTGGAGTAGCGATTCTGGTTCGCGAAAATGTGTATTGTGAGGAGATTACTTTGAATTCTGCATTACAAGCTGTAGCTGTCCGTGTTGCTATTCCTTTTCTGGTCACTTTATGTTCTATCTATCTTCCTCCAAACGACAATGTCGATATGCGTGATATCGTTGAATTGATTGATAAATTGCCTGCTCCATTCATTCTTATGGGCGATTTCAACGCCCATAATCCTGAATGGGGATCAGGTACGATTAATCAACGCGGTAGACGTTTGGAACACCTATTCACCGCAAGTACACATGTCATCTTAAATGATGGTAGCATGACACATTTTTCTGCCGCGTGGAGATCTTTCACTGCGATTGATCTAACGATCTGTTCTGCAGCAATAGCTCCATTGTTTGAGTGGCATGTGCACTCGGACTTGCATCAAAGTGACCACTTTCCGATCATTCTGAAAGTTTTGCAGAGCTCAGATTCTGATGCTCGTTGTCCGAAATGGGCTTTAAAGCGAGCAGATTGGAATCTGTTCTCGGAGTTGGCCGTATTTGGTGAAAATGATTTCGTTGACGTGGACGACCATGTTCGGTATTTCACGGATGCAATCAAGTCTGCTGCACAAGAGAGTATTCCTCTAACACCTATTCATTCAAATAGAATACCCGTTCCCTGGTGGAACGATGAGTGCAAGATTGCTATCCGAGAAAAACGACGTATTTTTCGCCATTTCAGGCGATTTCCAACCACCGAGAATATGATCCATTACTTCCAAGCCAAGGCAAAAGCTAGAAGAATTGTTCGGAAGAATAAGAAAGCGTCATGGCAGAAATACATTTCTTCCATTACAACCTCCACTCCAGTTTCTAAAGTATGGGAGAAGGTCAGAAAAATATCTGGCCGCTCAAAATCTAGCACTGTTTCTGGCCTAAAAATCAATGGCAATGTCATTACCTGTCGGTCTGATGTTGCTAATATTATAGCATCCACTTTCGCGGATACATCAAGTTCCAATCACTATCCAGCTGAGTTCCTCGCTCGAAAATCAATCTTGGAACGTCAATGTCTCAATTTTGTTTCGCCGGGCGATGAAATCTACAATCTTTCTTTCAGCGTGGATGAACTTGAAAGTGCGATTTCAGATTCTCACGACAGCGCTCCTGGACCTGATTCTATTCACTACCAGATGCTTCGCCATTTGAATCCTGCTGGAAAAACATTTCTTTTACAAATGTATAATCGCATTTGGTTTTCCGGTATCTGCCCAACACCATGGCGTGATGCGATTATTGTACCAATCCCAAAGCCTGGAAAAGACAAAACACTGCCATCTTGCTATCGCCCAGTCTCGCTTACCAGTTGTGTCTGCAAGCTCATGGAACGCATGATCAACAGGCGTCTTGTTTGGTTCCTGGAATCAAAGAACCTGTTGGATAACATCCAGTGCGGCTTCCGCCGTTTCCGTTCCACTGCAGACCACCTGATAAGACTTGAATCAACCATCCGGGATGCTTTTCTCAACAAGCAACATATGGTAGCTGTGTTTTTTGATATTTCCCGGGCCTATGATACCACTTGGCGTTTTGGTATTATGCGCACTTTACACTCCTTGGGCTTAAGAGGTAATCTTCCCATATTTCTTGAAAGCTTTCTTTCCTTAAGGAAGTTTCAAGTTCGTGTGGGAAATGACCTCTCCAACATTTTTACTCAAGAAAACGGAGTACCGCAAGGGTCTATTCTGAGTGTCACGTTGTTTGCTGTGGCCATCAACGGTGTTGCACAGTGTATTCGTTCACCTGTGCTGGGTTCCTTGTACGTGGACGACTTGGCAATTTTCTGCAGTTCTCGCAATATGGCTTCCATAGAGCGTCAGCTGCAGTTAACAATCAATCGTCTTCATACCTGGGCTACTGAGCAAGGTTTCGTATTTTCTGCGGCCAAGAGAGAGTGCATTCACTTCTGTCAACGCCGTCACCTTCACTTAGATCCTGTTCTCTCTCTCAACGGTACTGATCTTCCATTTGTGGAAACTGCCCGTTTTCTTGGTCTTCTATTTGACAAGAAGCTTAACTGGCGTGCCCATCTTGTGGCTTTGAAGGCAAAATGTCGGCTTTCTCTAAATCTATTGCGAGTTCTTTCTTCCAAATCGTGGGGTGCCGATAGAATTTCTATGCTGCGCCTGTATCGGGCTTTGATACGCTCCAAGCTGGACTATGGCTGTATCGCTTACGCGTCTGCCAGGCCATCCGTTATCAAAACCATTGATACGATACACCATACTGGTATTCGTCTTGCTACTGGTGCTTTTCCTACCAGCCCAATACCAAGTTTATTGTGCGAAGCTGGCGAGCCTTCTCTGTATGATCGTCGCAGGCTTTTGACCATGAACTACACGGCAGCCATGAAGTCGAAACCATATCACCTGGTTTTTGACACTGTCTTTGGTCAACAGTTTGCGGAGATTTATGACAGAAGGGCTCGTTCGGTGGGTTCCTTTTCTATCAGATCTCGCAATACTTTTGGAGAGGTTTATTTTGAACTTCCTTCAACACCAGACACTTCTTTCAGCCCCTTTCCACCTTGGACATTTTCCCGTCCGAATACCAACTATGCGCTTTCAAAGCTGGATCGTTCCGCTACTCCACCCATTCTGTTCCAACGTGAGTTTGCTCGAATCATTGCCAACTATCGGCAATGGATTCGCATTTACACCGACGGTTCGAAGAGTAACGACAGGGTTGCATGTGCTTTTATATCGGCAAGAGGTGCATGTGAGTTTCGACTTCACAAACTCTCGTCCGTTTACACCGCAGAGTTGTATGCACTCTACCAAGCACTTCTCTATATTTCTAGACTCGCACGTAATTCTTTTGTTATTGTGTCGGACTCGATGAGCGCTTTGAAAGCGATTGATTCTTTGTACCCCAAACATCCTCTCTTGCAACAGATACAAGCAACCTTGATGACATTATCGTCAAAAGGGTCTATCGTGCGCTATATTTGGGTACCGAGTCATGTTGGTATTCGCGGAAACGAAGCAGCTGATGCAGCAGCTAAGCGAGCTTTGTCCAAGGCCACCATTGATTATGATCGGGTGCTTGCTGATGACCTCAAAGGTCATTTTAAGCATCTGATCATGAATCAGTGGCAGGAAAGGTGGAGTCATATAGTTTCTAACAAGCTTAAAAATGTTAAGCACAACGTGAGGTCATGGGATTCTTCCCATAGGGCATCCCGAAAGGAGGAGGTCGTTGTGGCGAGACTCCGGATAGGGCACACCTGGTGGACGCATGGTCATCTTTTGCGCCGTGAGGAGGCTCCGATGTGCGAAACGTGTGACACTGCTTTGACAGTGGCGCACGTTTTGTTGGAGTGCTCCCAGTTTACCGAGCTGCGAAACAGGGCGGGTCTGTCACTTGACCTGTCGGTGGCCCTTGGTGACCATTCGACACTCATTGACAGGGTCGTCCTGTTCCTCAGGAATACAGGTCTATTTGCCTTTATTTAAAAGTGCTAGCTTTGTCATTCATTTTATTTATACACGTATTTTTTTTTTTTTTTTTTTTTTTTTTTTTAGCACTCAATAATATTTTACAATATTATTTATTTTTACAATTTTAAACCTGTACATTTTATTTATTTATATATACATTTATTAATATTTTACATTTAATAGATATTAAGTTTACAATTTTATTTTTACATAACATATATTTAGTTAGTTTCTTTCATAATATAGTTTATGGCGTGAATAGCCCAAGAGGCTGATACGCCTTTAAATTTTAATCCTACTACTAAAACGAATTTGAATCAATATCTGAACATATTTTATTGGGTCCTATAATTTTTTGGTGCAATACGCTACGAAATATATTACTCTGGTATTGGCATTTTAACGCTTGTATTTGAGTATATTAGTGCAATATGTCTCATTTGAAACGAATTTTAATCAATATCTGAACATATTTTATGGAGTCCTATAACTTTTTAGTGCAAGACGCTGGTATATAAGTGCAATATGTCTCATTTGAAACAAATTTGAATCAATATCTGAACATATTTTATGGAGTCCTATAACTTTTTAGTGCAAGACGCTAAGAAATATATTACTCTGGTATTGGCATTTTAACGCTTGTATTTGCGTATATTACTGCAATATGTCTCATTTGAAACGAATTTGAATCAATATCTGAACATTTTTAATGGTGAACTATAACTTTTTAGTACAATACGCTAAGAAATATATTACTCAGGTATTGGCATTTGAACGCTTGTATTTGCTTATATTACTTAAATATGTCTCATTTAAAACGAATTTGAATCAATATCTGAACATATTTTATTGGGTCCTATAACTTTTTGGTGCAATACGCTACGAAATATATTACTCAGGTATTGGCATTTTAACGCTTGTATTTGAGTATATAAGTGCAAGATGTCTCATTTGAAACGAATTTTAATCAATATCTGAACATATTATATGGAGTCCTATAACTTTTTAGTGCAAGACGCTAAGAAATATATTACTCTGGTATTGGCATTTTAACGCTTGTATTTGCGTATATTACTGCAATATGTCTCATTTGAAACGAATTTGAATCAATATCTGAACATTTTTAATGGTGAACTATAACTTTTTAGTACAATACGCTAAGAAATATATTACTCAGGTATTGGCTATTTAACGCTTGTATTTGCGTATATTAATGAAATATGTCTCATTTAAAACGAATTTGAATCAATATCTGAACATATTTTTTTGGGTCCTATATCTTTTTGGTGCAATACGCAACGAAATATATTACTCTGGTATTGGCCTTTTAACGCTTGTATTTGAGTATATTAGTGCAATATGTCTCATTTGAAACGAATTTTAATCAATATCTGAACATATTTTATGGAGTCCTATAACTTTTTAGTGCAAGACGCTTGTATATAAGTGCAATATGTCTCATTTGAAACAAATTTGAATCAATATCTGAACATAGTTTATGGAGTCCTATACCTTTATAGTGCAAGACGCTAAGAAATATGTTACTCTGGTATTGGCATTTTAACGCTTGTATTTGAGTATATTAGTGCAATATGTCTCATTAGAAACGAATTTTAATCAATATCTGAACAAATTTTATGGAGTCCTATAACTTTTTAGTGCAAGACGCTAGTATATAAGTGCAATATGTCTCATTTGAAACAAATTTGAATCAATATCTGAACATATTTTATGGAGTCCTATAACTTTTTAGTGCAAGACGCTAAGAAATATATTACTCTGGTATTGGCATTTTAACGCTTGTATTTGCGTATATTACTGCAATATGTCTCATTTGAAACGAATTTGAATCAATATCTGAACATTTTTAATGGTGAACTATAACTTTTTAGTACAATACGCTAAGAAATATATTACTCAGGTATTGGCTATTTAACGCTTGTATTTGCGTATATTACTGAAATATGTCTCATTTAAAACGAATTTGAATCAATATCTGAACATATTTTATTGGGTCCTATAACTTTTTGGTGCAATACGCTACGAAATATATAACTCTGGTATTGGCATTTTAACGCTTGTATTTGAGTATATTAGTGCAATATGTCTCATTTGAAACGAATTTTAATCAATATCTGAACATATTTTATGGAGTCTTATAACTTTTTAGTGCAAGACACTAGTATATAAGTGCAATATGTCTCATTTGAAACAAATTTGAATCAATATCTGAACATATTTTATGGAGTCCTATAACTTTTTAGTGCAAGACGCTAAGAAATATATTACTCTGGTATTGGCATTTTAACGCTTGTATTTGCGTATATTACTGCAATATGTCTCATTTGAAACGAATTTGAATCAATATCTGAACATTTTTAATGGCGAACTATAACTTTTTAGTACAATACGCTAAGAAATATATTACTCAGGTATTGGCTATTTAACGCTTGTATTTGCGTATATTACTGAAATATGTCTCATTTAAAACGAATTTGAATCAATATCTGAACATATTTTATTGGGTCCTATAACTTTTTGGTGCAATACGCAACGAAATATATTACTCTGGTATTGGCATTTTAACGCTTGTATTTGAGTATATTAGTGCAATATGTCTCATTTGAAACGAATTTTAATCAATATCTGAACATATTTTATGGAGTCCTATAACTTTTTAGTGCAAGACGCTAGTATATAAGTGCAATATGTCTCATTTGAAACAAATTTGAATCAATATCTGAACATAGTTTATGGAGTCCTATAACTTTTTAGTGCAAGACGCTAAGAAATATATTACTCTGGTATTGGCATTTTAACGCTTGTATTTGCGTATATTACTGCAATATGTCTCATTTGAAACGAATTTGAATCAATATCTGAGCATTTTTAATGGTGAACTATAACTTTTTAGTACAATACGCTAAGAAATATATTACTCAGGTATTGGCTATTTAACGCTTGTATTTGCGTATATTACTGAAATATGTCTCATTTAAAACGAATTTGAATCAATATCTGAACATATTTTATTGGGTCCTATAACTTTTTGGTGCAATACGCTACGAAATATATAACTCTGGTATTCGCATTTTAACGCTTGTATTTGAGTATATTAGTGCAATATGTCTCATTTGAAACGAATTTTAATCATTATCTGAACATATTATAAGGAGTCCTATAACTTTTTAGTGCAAGACGCTAAGAAATATATTACTCTGGTATTGGCATTTTAACGCTAGTATTTGCGTATATTACTGCAATATGTCTCATTTGAAACGAATTTGAATCAATATCTGAACATTTTTAATGGTGAACTATAACTTTTTAGTACAATACGCTAAGAAATATATTACTCAGGTATTGGCTATTTAACGCTTGTATTTGCGTATATTACTGAAATATGTCTCATTTAAAACGAATTTGAATCAATATCTGAACATATTTTATTGGGTCGTATAACATTTAGGTGCAATACGCTAGGAAATATATTACTCTGGAATTGGCTTTTTAACGCTTGTATTTGAGTATATTAGTGCAATATGTCTCATTTGAAACGAATTTTAATCAATATCTGAACATACTTTATGGAGTCCTATAACTTTTTAGTTCAAGGCGCTAGTATATAAGTGCAATATGTCTCATTTGAAACAAATTTGAATCAATATCTGAACATTTTTAATGGTGATCTATAACTTTTTAGTACAATACGCTAAGAAATATATTACTCAGGTATTGGCATTTTAACGCTTGTATTTGCTTATATTACTGAAATATGTCTCATTTAAAACGAATTTGAATCAATATCTGAACATATTTTATTGGGTCCTATAACTTTTTGGTGCAATACGCTACGAAATATATAACTCTGGTATTGGCATTTTAACGCTTGTATTTGAGTATATTAGTGCAATATGTCTCATTTGAAACGAATTTTAATCAATATCTGAACATATTATATGGAGTCCTATAACTTTTTAGTGCAAGACGCTAAGAAATATATTACTCTGGTATTGGCATTTTAACGCTTGTATTTGCGTATATTACTGCAATATGTCTCATTTGAAACGAATTTTAATCAATATCTGAACATATTTTATGTAGTCCTATAACTTTTTAGTGCAAGATGCTAGTATATAAGTGCAATATGTCTCATTTGAAACAAATTTGAATCAATATCTGAACATAGTTTATGGAGTCCTATAACTTTTTAGTGCAAGACGCTAAGAAATATATTACTCTGGTATTGACATTTTAACGCTTGTATTTGAGTATATTAGTGTAATATGTCTCATTTGAAACGAATTTTAATCAATATCTGAACATATTTTATGGAATCCTATAACTTTTTAGTGCAAGACGCTAGTATATAAGTGCAATATGTCTCATTTGAAACAAATTTGAATCAATATCTGAACATAGTTTATGGAGTCCTATAACATTTTAGTGCATGACGCTAAGAAATATATTACTCTGGTATTGGCATTTTAACGCTTGTAATTGAGTATATTAGTGTAATATGTCTCATTTGAAACGAATTTTAATCAATATCTGAACATATTTTATGGAGTCCTATAACTTTTTAGTGCAAGACGCTAGTATATAAGTGCAATATGTCTCATTTGAAACAAATTTGAATCAATTTCTGAACATAGTTTATGGAGTCCTATACCTTTATAGTGCAAGACGCTAAGAAATATATTACTCTGGTATTGGCATTTTAACGCTTGTATTTGAGTATATTAGTGCAATATGTCTCATTTGAAACGAATTTTAATCAATATCTGAACATATTTTATGGAGTCCTATAACTTTTTAGTGCAAGACGCTAGTATATAAGTGCAATATGTCTCATTTGAAACAAATTTGAATCAATATCTGAACCTTTTATATGGAGTCCAATAACTTTTTAGTGCAAGACGCTAAGAAATATATTACTCTGGTATTGGCATTTTAACGCTTGTATTTGCGTATATTACTGCAATATGTCTCATTTGAAACGAATTTGAATCAATATCTGAACATTTTTAATGGTGAACTATAACTTTTTAGTACAATACGCTAAGAAATATATTACTCAGGTATTGGCTATTTAACGCTTGTATTTGCGTATATTACTGAAATATGTCTCATTTAAAACGAATTTGAATCAATATCTGAACATATTTTATTGGGTCCTATAACTTTTTGGTGCAATACGCAACGAAATATATTACTCTGGTATTGGCATTTTAACGCTTGTATTTGAGTAAATTAGTGCAATATGTCTCATTTGAAACGAATTTTAATCAATATCTGAACATATTTTATGGAGTCCTATAACTTTTTAGTGCAAGACGCTAGTATATAAGTGCAATATGTCTCATTTGAAACAAATTTGAATCAATATCTGAACATAGTTTATGGAGTCCTATAACTTTTTAGTGCAAGACGCTAAGAAATATATTACTCTGGTATTGGCATTTTATCGCTTGTATTTGAGTATATTAGTGCAATATGTCTCATTTGAAACGAAATTTAATCAATATCTGAACATATTTTATGGAGTCCTATAACTTTTTAGTGCAAGACGCTAAGAAATATATTACTCTGGTATTGGCATTTTAACGCTTGTATTTGCGTATATTACTGCAATATGTCTCATTTGAAACGAATTTGAATCAATATCTGAGCATTTTTAATGGTGAACTATAACTTTTTAGTACAATACGCTAAGAAATATATTACTCAGGTATTGGCTATTTAACGCTTGTATTTGCGTATATTACTGAAATATGTCTCATTTAAAACGAATTTGAATCAATATCTGAACATATTTTATTGGGTCCTATAACTTTTTGGTGCAATACGCTACGAAATATATAACTCTGGTATTCGCATTTTAACGCTTGTATTTGAGTATATTAGTGCAATATGTCTCATTTGAAACGAATTTTAATCATTATCTGAACATATTATAAGGAGTCCTATAACTTCTTAGTGCAAGACGCTAAGAAATATATTACTCTGGTATTGGCATTTTAACGCTAGTATTTGCGTATATTACTGCAATATGTCTCATTTGAAACGAATTTGAATCAATATCTGAACATTTTTAATGGTGAACTATAACTTTTTAGTACAATACGCTAAGAAATATATTACTCAGGTATTGGCTATTTAACGCTTGTATTTGCGTATATTACTGAAATATGTCTCATTTAAAACGAATTTGAATCAATATCTGAACATATTTTATTGGGTCGTATAACATTTAGGTGCAATACGCTAGGAAATATATTACTCTGGAATTGGCTTTTTAACGCTTGTATTTGAGTATATTAGTGCAATATGTCTCATTTGAAACGAATTTTAATCAATATCTGAACATACTTTATGGAGTCCTATAACTTTTTAGTGCAAGGCGCTAGTATATAAGTGCAATATGTCTCATTTGAAACAAATTTGAATCAATATCTGAACATTTTTAATGGTGAACTATAACTTTTTAGTACAATACGCTAAGAAATATATTACTCAGGTATTGGCATTTTAACGCTTGTATTTGCGTATATTACTGAAATATGTCTCATTTAAAACGAATTTGAATCAATATCTGAACATATTTTATTGGGTCCTATAACTTTTTGGTGCAATACGCTACGAAATATATAACTCTGGTATTGGCATTTTAACGCTTGTATTTGAGTATATTAGTGCAATATGTCTCATTTGAAACGAATTTTAATCAATATCTGAACATATTATATGGAGTCCTATAACTTTTTAGTGCAAGACGCTAAGAAATATATTACTCTGGTATTGGCATTTTAACGCTTGTATTTGCGTATATTACTGCAATATGTCTCATTTGAAACGAATTTTAATCAATATCTGAACATATTTTATGGAGTCCTATAACTTTTTAGTGCAAGACGCTAGTATATAAGTGCAATATGTCTCATTTGAAACAAATTTGAATCAATATCTGAACATAGTTTATGGAGTCCTATAACTTTTTAGTGCAAGACGCTAAGAAATATATTACTCTGGTATTGGCATTTTAACGCTTGTATTTGAGTATATTAGTGTAATATGTCTCATTTGAAACGAATTTTAATCAATATCTGAACATATTTTATGGAGTCCTATAACTTTTTAGTGAAAGACGCTAGTATATAAGTGCAATATGTCTCATTTGAAACAAATTTGAATCAATATCTGAACATAGTTTATGGAGTCCTATAACATTTTAGTGCAAGACGCTAAGAAATATATTACTCTGGTATTGGCATTTTAACGCTTGTATTTGAGTATATTAGTGTAATATGTCTCATTTGAAACGAATTTTAATCAATATCTGAACATATTTTATGGAGTCCTATAACTTTTTAGTGCAAGACGCTAGTATATAAGTGCAATATGTCTCATTTGAAACAAATTTGAATCAATATCTGAACATATTTTATGGAGTCCTATAACTTTTTAGTGCAAGACGTTAAGAAATATATTACTCTGGTATTGGCATTTTAACGCTTGTATTTGCGTATATTACTGCAATATGTCTCATTTGAAACGAATTTGAATCAATATATGAACATTTTTAATAGTGAACTATAACTTTTTAGTACAATACGCTAAGAAATATATTACTCAGGTATTGGCTATTTAACGCTTGTATTTGCGTATATTACTGAAATATGTCTCATTTAAAACGAATTTGAATCAATATCTGAACATATTTTATTGGGTCCTATAACTTTTTGGTGCAATACGCTACGAAATATATTACTCTGGTATTGGCATTTTAACGCTTGTATTTGAGTATATTAGTGCAATATGTCTCATTTGAAACGAATTTTAATCAATATCTGAACATATTATATAGAGGCCTATAACTTTTTAGTGCAAGACGCTATGAAATATATTACTCTGGTATTGGCATTTTAACGCTTGTATTTGCGTATATTACTGCAATATGTCTCATTTGAAACGAATTTGAATCAATATCTGAACATTTTTAATGGTGAACTATAACTTTTTAGTACAATACGCTAAGAAATATATTACTCAGGTATTGGCATTTTAACGCTTGTATTTGCGTATATTACTGAAATATGTCTCATTTAAAACGAATTTGAATCAATATCTGAACAAATTTTATTTTATTGGGTCCTATAACTTTTTGGTGCAATACGCAACGAAATATATTACTCTGGCATTGGCATTTTAACGATTGTATTTGAGTATATTAGTGCAATATGTCTCATTTGAAACGAATTTTAATCAATATCTGAATATATTTTATGGAGTCCTATAACTTTTTAGTGCAAGACGCTAGTATATAAGTGCAATATGTCTCATTTGAAACAAATTTGAATCAATATCTGAACATAGTTTATAGAGTCCTATAACTTTTTAGTGCAAGACGCTAGTATATAGGTGCAATTTGTCTCATTTGAAACAAATTTGAATCAATATCTGAACATAGTTTATGGAGTCCTATAACTTTTTAGTGCAAGACGCTAAGAAATATATTACTCTGGTATTGGCATTTTAACGCTTGTATTTGAGTATATTAGTGCAATATGTCTCATTTGAAACGAATTTTAATCAATATCTGAACATATTTTATGGAGTCCTATAACTTTTTAGTGCAAGACGCTAATATATAAGTGCAATATGTCTCATTTGAAACAAATTTGAATCAATATCTGAACATATTTTATGGAGTCCTATAACTTTTTAGTGCAAGATGCTAAGAAATATATTACTCTGGTATTGGCATTTTAACGCTTGTTTTTGCGTATATTACTGCAATATGTCTCATTTGAAACGAATTTGAATCAATATCTGAACATTTTTAATGGTGAACTATAACTTTTTAGTACAATACGCTAAGAAATATATTACTCAGGTATTGGCTATTTAACGCTTGTATTTGCGTATATTACTGAAATATGTCTCATTTAAAACGAATTTGAATCAATATCTGAACATATTTTATTGGGTCCTATAACTTTTTGGTGCAATACGCTACGAAATATATAACTCTGGTATTGGCATTTTAACGCTTGTATTTGAGTATATTAGTGCAATATGTCTCATTTGAAACGAATTTTAATCAATATCTGAACATATTATATGGAGTCTTATAACTTTTTAGTGCAAGACGCTAAGAAATATATTACTCTGGTATTGGCATTTTAACGCTTGTATTTGCGTATATTACTGCAATATGTCTCATTTGAAACGAATTTTAATCAATATCTGAACATATTTTATGGAGTCCTATAACTTTTTAGTGCAAGACGCTAGTATATAAGTGCAATATGTCTCATTTGAAACAAATTTGAATCAATATCTGAACATAGTTTATGGAGTCCTATAACTTTTTATTGCAAGACGCTAAGAAATATATTACTCTGGTATTGGCATTTTAACGCTTGTATTTGAGTATATTAGTGTAATATGTCTCATTTGAAACGAATTTTAATCAATATCTGAACATATTTTATGGAGTCCTATAACTTTTTAGTGCAAGACGCTAGTATATAAGTGCAATATGTCTCATTTGAAACAAATTTGAATCAATATCTGAACATAGTTTATGGAGTCCTATAACATTTTAGTGCAAGACGCTAAGAAATATATTACTCTGGTATTGGCATTTTAACGCTTGTATTTGAGTATATTAGTGTAATATGTCTCATTTGAAACGAATTTTAATCAATATCTGAACATATTTTATGGAGTCCTATAACTTTTTAGTGCAAGACGCTAGTATATAAGAGCAATATGTCTCATTTGAAACAAATTTGAATCAATATCTGAACATATTTTATGGAGTCCTATAACTTTTTAGTGCAAGACGTTAAGAAATATATTACTCTGGTATTGGCATTTTAACGCTTGTATTTGCGTATATTACTGCAATATGTCTCATTTGAAACGAATTTGAATCAATATCTGAACATTTTTAATAGTGAACTATAACTTTTTAGTACAATACGCTAAGAAATATATTACTCAGGTATTGGCTATTTAACGCTTGTATTTGCGTATATTACTGAAATATATCTCATTTAAAACGAATTTGAATCAATATCTGAACATATTTTATTGGGTCCTATAACTTTTTGGTGCAATACGCTACGAAATATATAACTCTGGTATTGGCATTTTAACGCTTGTATTTGAGTATATTAGTGCAATATGTCTCATTTGAAACGAATTTTAATCAATATCTGAACATATTATATAGAGTCCTATAACTTTTTAGTGCAAGATGCTAAGAAATATATTACTCTGGTATTGGCATTTTAACGCTTGTATTTGCGTATATTACTGCAATATATCTCATTTGAAACGAATGTGAATCAATATCTGAACATTTTTAATGGTAAACTATAACTTTTTAGTACAATACGCTAAGAAATATATTACTCAGGTATTGGCTATTTAACGCTTGTATTTGCGTATATTACTGAAATATGTCTCATTTAAAACGAATTTGAATCAATATCTGAACATAATTTATTGGGTCCTATAACTTTTTGGTGCAATACGCAACGAAATATATTACTCTGGTATTGGCATTTTAACGCTTGTATTTGAGTATATTAGTGCAATATGTCTCATTTGAAAAGAATTTTAATCAATATCTGAACATATTTTATGGAGTCCTATAACTTTTTAGTGCAAGACGCTAGTATATAAGTGCAATATGTCTCATTTGAAACAAATTTGAATCAATATCTGAACATATTTTATGGAGTCCTATAACTTTTTAGTACAATACGCTAAGAAATATATTACTCAGGTATTGGCTATTTAACGCTTGTATTTGCGTATATTACTGAAATATGTCTCATTTAAAACGAATTTGAATTAATATCTGAACATATTTTATTGGGTCCTATAACTTTTTGGTGCAATACGCAACGAAATATATTACTCTGGTATTGGCATTTTAACGCTTTTATTTGAGTATATTAGTGCAATATGTCTCATTTGAAACGAATTTTAAACAATATCTGAACATATTTTATGGAGTCCTATAACTTTTTAGTGCAAGACGCTAAGAAATATATTACTCCGGTATTGGCATTTTAACGCTTGTATTTGAGTATATTAGTGCAATATGTCTCATTTGAAACGAATTTTAATCAATATCTGAACATATTTTATGGAGTCCTATAACTTTTTAGTGCAAGACGCTAGTATATAAGTGCAATATGTCTCATTTGAAACAAATTTGAATCAATATCTGAACAAAGTTTATGGAGTCCTATAACTTTTTAGTGCAAGACGCTAAGAAATATATTACTCTGGTATTGGCATTTTAACGCTTGTATTTGAGTATATTAGTGTAATATGTCTCATTTGAAACGAATTTTAATCAATATCTGAACATATTTTATGGAGTCCTATAACTTTTTAGTGCAAGACGCTAGTATATAAGTGCAATATGTCTCATTTGAAACAAATTTGAATCAATATCTGAACATTTTGAATGGTGAACTATAACTTTTTAGTACAATACGCTAAGAAATATATTACTCAGGTATTGGCTATTTAACGCTTGTATTTGCGTAAATTACTGAAATATGTCTCATTTAAAACGAATTTGAATCAATATCTGAACATATTTTATTGGGTCCTATAACTTTTTGGTGCAATACGCAACGAAATATATTACTCTGGTATTGGCATTTTAACGCTTGTATTTGAGTATATTAGTGCAATATGTCTCATTTGAAACGAATTTTAATCAATATCTGAATATATTTTATGGAGTCCTATAACTTTTTAGTGCAAGACGCTAGTATATAAGTGCAATATGTCTCATTTGAAACAAATTTGAATCAATATCTGAACATAGTTTATAGAGTCCTATAACTTTTTAGTGCAAGACGCTAGTATATAAGTGCAATTTGTCTCATTTGAAACAAATTTGAATCAATATCTGAACATATTTTATGGAGTCCTATAACTTTTTAGTGCAAGACGCTAAGAAATATAATACTCTGGTATTGGCATTTTAACGCTTGTATTTGCGTATATTACTGCAATATGTCTCATTTGAAATGAATTTGAATCAATATCTGAACATTTTTAATGGTGAACTATAACTTTTTAGTACAATATGCTAAGAAATATATTACTCAGGTATTGGCTATTTAACGCTTGTATTTGCGTATATTACTGAAATATGTCTCATTTAAAACGAATTTGAATCAATATCTGAACATATTTTATTGGGTCCTATAACTTTTTGGTGCAATACGCTACGAAATATATAACTCTGGTATTGGCATTTTAACGCTTGTATTTGAGTATATTAGTGCAATATGTCTCATTTGAAACGAATTTTAATCAATATCTGAACATATTATATAGAGTCCTATAACTTTTTAGTGCAAGACGCTAAGAAATATATTACTCTGGTATTGGCATTTTAACGCTTGTATTTGCGTATATTACTGCAATATATCTCATTTGAAACGAATGTGAATCAATATCTGAACATTTTTAATGGTAAACTATAACTTTTTAGTACAATACGCTAAGAAATATATTACTCAGGTATTGGCTATTTAACGCTTGTATTTGCGTATATTACTGAAATATGTCTCATTTAAAACGAATTTGAATCAATATCTGAACATAATTTATTGGGTCCTATAACTTTTTGGTGCAATACGCAACGAAATATATTACTCTGGTATTGGCATTTTAACGCTTGTATTTGAGTATATTAGTGCAATATGTCTCATTTGAAAAGAATTTTAATCAATATCTGAACATATTTTATGGAGTCCTATAACTTTTTAGTGCAAGACGCTAGTATATAAGTGCAATATGTCTCATTTGAAACAAATTTGAATCAATATCTGAACATATTTTATGGAGTCCTATAACTTTTTAGTACAATACGCTAAGAAATATATTACTCAGGTATTGGCTATTTAACGCTTGTATTTGCGTATATTACTGAAATATGTCTCATTTAAAACGAATTTGAATCAATATCTGAACATATTTTATTGGGTCCTATAACTTTTTGGTGCAATACGCAACGAAATATATTACTCTGGTATTGGCATTTTAACGCTTTTATTTGAGTATATTAGTGCAATATGTCTCATTTGAAACGAATTTTAAACAATATCTGAACATATTTTATGGAGTCCTATAACTTTTTAGTGCAAGACGCTAAGAAATATATTACTCTGGTATTGGCATTTTAACGCTTGTATTTGAGTATATTAGTGCAATATGTCTCATTTGAAACGAATTTTAATCAATATCTGAACATATTTTATGGAGTCCTATAACTTTTTAGTGCAAGACGCTAGTATATAAGTGCAATATGTCTCATTTGAAACAAATTTGAATCAATATCTGAACATAGTTTATGGAGTCCTATAACTTTTTAGTGCAAGACGCTAAGAAATATATTACTCTGGTATTGGCATTTTAACGCTTGTATTTGAGTATATTAGTGCAATATGTCTCATTTAAAACGAATTTTAATCAATATCTGAACATATTTTATGGAGTTCTATAACTTTTTAGTGCAAGACGCAAGTATATAAGTGCAATATGTCTCATTTGAAACAAATTTGAATCAATATCTGAACATATTTTATGGAGTCCTATAACTTTTATATATTACTCTGGTATTGGCATTTTAACGCTTGTATTTGCGTATATTACTGCAATATGTCTCATTTGAAACGAATTTGAATCAATATCTGAACATTTTTAATGGTGAACTATAACTTTTTAGTACAATACGCTAAGAAATATATTACTCAGGTATTGGCTATTTAACGCTTGTATTTGCGTATATTACTGAAATATGTCTCATTTAAAACGAATTTGAATCAATATCTGAACATATTTTATTGGGTCCTATAACTTTTTGGTGCAATACGCAACGAAATATATTACTCTGGTATTGGCATTTTAACGCTTGTATTTGAGTATATTAGTGCAATATGTCTCATTTGAAACGAATTTTAATCAATATCTGAATATATTTTATGGAGTCCTATAACTTTTTAGTGCAAGACGCTAGTATATAAGTGCAATATGTCTCATTTGAAACAAATTTGAATCAATATCTGAACATAGTTTATAGAGTCCTATAACTTTTTAGTGCAAGACGCTAGTATATAAGTGCAATTTGTCTCATTTGAAACAAATTTGAATCAATATCTGAACATATTTTATGGAGTCCTATAACTTTTTAGTGCAAGACGCTAAGAAATATATTACTCTGGTATTGGCATTTTAACGCTTGTATTTGCGTATATTACTGCAATATGTCTCATTTGAAATGAATTTGAATCAATATCTGAACATTTTTAATGGTGAACTATAACTTTTTAGTACAATATGCTAAGAAATATATTACTCAGGTATTGGCTATTTAACGCTTGTATTTGCGTATATTACTGAAATATGTCTCATTTAAAACGAATTTGAATCAATATCTGAACATATTTTATTGGGTCCTATAACATTTTGGTGCAATACGCAACGAAATATATTACTCTGGTATTGGCATTTTAACGCTTGTATTTGAGTATATTAGTGCACTATGTCTCATTTGAAACGAATTTTAATCAATATCTGAACATATTTTATGGAGTCCTATAACTTTTTAGTGCAAGACGCTAGTATATAAGTGCAATATGTCTCATTTGAAACAAATTTGAATCAATATCTGAACATAGTTTATGGAGTCCTATAACTTTTTAGTGCAAGACGCTAAGAAATATATTACTCTGGTATTGGCATTTTAACGCTTGTATTTGAGTATATTAGTGCAATATGTCTCATTTGAAACGAATTTTAATCAATATCTGAACATATGTTATGGAGTCCTTTAACTTTTTAGTGCAAGACGCTAATATATAAGTGCAATATGTCTCATTTGAAACAAATTTGAATCAATATCTGAACATATTTTATGGAGTCCTATAACTTTTTAGTGCAAGATGCTAAGAAATATATTACTCTGGTATTGGCATTTTAACGCTTGTATTTGCCTATATTACTGCAATATGTCTCATTTGAAACGAATTTGAATCAATATCTGAACATTTTTAATGGTGAACTATAACTTTTTAGTACAATACGCTAAGAAATATATTACTCAGGTATTGGCTATTTAACGCTTGTATTTGCGTATATTACTGAAATATGTCTCATTTAAAACGAATTTGAATCAATATCTGAACATATTTTATTGGGTCCTATAACTTTTTGGTGCAATACGCTACGAAATATATAACTCTGGTATTGGCATTTTAACGCTTGTATTTGAGTATAATAGTGCAATATGTCTCATTTGAAACGAATTTTAATCAATATCTGAACATATTATATGGAGTCCTATAACTTTTTAGTGCAAGACGCTAAGAAATATATTACTCTGGTATTGGCATTTTAACGCTTGTATTTGCGTATATTACTGCAATATGTCTCATTTGAAACGAATTTTAATCAATATCTGAACATATTTTATGGAGTCCTATAACTTTTAAGTGCAAGACGCTAGTATATAAGTGCAATATGTCTCATTTGAAACAAATTTGAATCAATATCTGAACATAGTTTATGGAGTCCTATAACTTTTTAGTGCAAGACGCTAAGAAATATATTACTCTGGTATTGGCATTTTAACGCTTGTATTTGAGTATATTAGTGTAATATGTCTCATTTGAAACGAATTTTAATCAATATCTGAACATATTTTATGGAGTCCTATAACTTTTTAGTGCAAGACGCTAGTATATAAGTGCAATATGTCTCATTTGAAACAAATTTGAATCAATATCTGAACATATTTTATGGAGTCCTATAACATTTTAGTGCAAGACGCTAAGAAATATATTACTCTGGTATTGGCATTTTAACGCTTGTATTTGCGTATATTACTGCAATATGTCTCATTTGAAACGAATTTGAATCAATATCTGAACATTTTTAATAGTGAACTATAACTTTTTAGTACAATACGCTAAGAAATATATTACTCAGGTATTGGCTATTTAACGCTTGTATTTGCGTATATTACTGAAATATGTCTCATTTAAAACGAATTTGAATCAATATCTGAACATATTTTATTGGGTCTTATAACTTTTTGGTGCAATACGCTACGAAATATATAACTCTGGTATTGGCATTTTAACGCTTGTATTTGAGTATATTAGTGCAATATGTCTCATTTGAAACGAATTTTAATCAATATCTGAACATATTATATGGAGTCCTATAACTTTTTAGTGCAAGACGCTAAGAAATATATTACTCTGGTATTGGCATTTTAACGCTTGTATTTGCGTATATTACTGCAATATGTCTCATTTGAAACGAATTTGAATCAATATCTGAACATTTTTAATGGTGAACTATAACTTTTTAGTACAATACGCTAAGAAATATATTACTCAGGTATTGGCTATTTAACGCTTGTATTTGCGTATATTACTGAAATATGTCTCATTTAAAACGAATTTGAATCAATATCTGAACATAATTTATTGGGTCCTATAACTTTTTGGTGCAATACGCAACGAAATATATTACTCTGGTATTGGCATTTTAACGCTTGTATTTGAGTATATTAGTGCAATATGTCTCATTTGAAACGAATTTTAATCAATATCTGAACATATTTTATGGAGTCCTATAACTTTTTAGTGCAAGACGCTAGTATATAAGTGCAATATGTCTCATTTGAAACAAATTTGAATCAATATCTGAACATATTTTATGGAGTCCTATAACTTTTTAGTGCAAGAAGCTAAGAAATATATTACTCTGGTATTGGCATTTTAACGCTTGTATTTGCGTATATTACTGCAATATGTCTCATTTGAAACGAATTTGAATCAATATCTGAACATTTTTAATGGTGAACTATAAATTTTTAGTACAATACGCTAAGAAATATATTACTCAGGTATTGGCTATTTAACGCTTGTATTTGCGTATATTACTGAAATATGTCTCATTTAAAACGAATTTGAATCAATATCTGAACATATTTTATTGGGTCCTATAACTTTTTGGTGCAATACGCAACGAAATATATTACTCTGGTATTGGCATTTTAACGCTTTTATTTGAGTATATTAGTGCAATATGTCTCATTTGAAACGAATTTGAATCAATATCTGAACATATTTTATGGAGTCCTATAACTTTTTAGTGCAAGACGCTAAGAAATATATTACTCTGGTATTGGCATTTTAACGCTTGTATTTGAGTATATTAGTGCAATATGTCTCATTTGAAACGAATTTTAATCAATATCTGAACATATTTTATGGAGTCCTAAAACTTTTTAGTGCAAGACGCTAGTATATAAGTGCAATATGTCTCATTTGAAACAAATTTGAATCAATATCTGAACATATTTTATGGAGTCCTATAACTTTTTAGTGCAAGACGCTAAGAAATATATTACTCTGGTATTGGCATTTTAACGCTTGTATTTGCGTATATTACTGCAATATGTCTCATTTGAAACGAATTTGAATCAATATCTGAACATTTTTAATGGTGAACTATAACTTTTTAGTACAATACGCTAAGAAATATATTACTCAGGTATTGGCTATTTAACGCTTGTATTTGCGTATATTACTGAAATATGTCTCATTTAAAACGAATTTGAATCAATATCTGAACATATTTTATTGGGTCCTATAACTTTTTGGTGCAATACGCAACGAAGTATATTACTCTGGTATTGGCATTTTAACGCTTGTATTTGAGTATATTAGTGCAATATGTCTCATTTGAAACGAATTTTAATCAATATCTGAACATATTTTATGGAGTCCTATAACTTTTTAGTGCAAGACGCTAGTATATAAGTGCAATATGTCTCATTTGAAACAAATTTGAATCAATATCTGAACATAGTTTATGGAGTCCTATAACTTTTTAGTGCAAGACGCTAAGAAATATATTACTCTGGTATTGGCATTTTAACGCTTGTATTTGAGTATATTAGTGCAATATGTCTCATTTGAAACGAATTTTAATCAATATCTGAACATATTTTATGGAGTCCTATAACTTTTTAGTGCAAGACGCTAAGAAATATATTACTCTGGTATTGGCATTTTAACGCTTGTATTTGAGTATATTAGTGCAATGTGTCTCATTTGAAACGAATTTTTATTAATATCTGAACATATTTTATTGGGTCCTATAATTTTTTGGTGCAATACGCTACGAAATATATTACTCTGGTATTGGTATTTTAACGCTTGTATTTGAGTATATTAGTGCAATATGTCTCATTTGAAACGAATTTAATTCAGTATCTGAACATATTTTATGGAGTCCGATAACTTTTTAGTGCAAGACGCTAGTATATAAGTGCAATATGTCTCATTTGAAACAAATTTGAATCAATATCTGAACATATTATATGGAGTCCTATAACTTTTTAGTGCAAGACGCTAAGAAATATATTACTCTGGTATTGGCATTTTAATGCTTTTTTTGCGTATATTACTGCAATATGTCTCATGTGAAACGAATTTGAATCAGTATCTGAACATTTTTAATGGTGAACTATAACTTTTTAGTACAATACGCTAAGAAATATATTACTCAGGTATTGGCTATTTAACGCTTGTATTTGCGTATATTACTGAAATATGTCTCATTTAAAACGAATTTGAATCAATATCTGAACATATTTTATTGGGTCCTATAACTTTTTGGTGCAATACGCAACGAAATATATTACTCTGGTATTGGCATTTTAACGCTTGTATTTGAGTATATTAGTGCAATATGTCTCATTTGAAACGAATTTTAATCAATATCTGAACATATTTATGGAGTCCTATAACTTTTTAGTGCAAGACGCTAGTATATAAGTGCAATATGTCTCATTTGAAACAAATTTGAATCAATATCTGAACATATTTTATGGAGTCCTATAACTTATTAGTGCAAGACGCTAAGAAATATATTACTCTGGTATTGGCATTTTAACGCTTGTATTTGCGTATATTACTGCAATATGTCTCATTTGAAACGAATTTGAATCAATATTTGAACATTTTTAATGGTGAACTATAACTTTTTAGTACAATACGCTAAGAAATATATTACTCAGGTATTGGCTATTTAACGCTTGTATTTGCGTATATTACTGAAATATGTCTCATTTAAAACGAATTTGAATCAATATCTGAACATATTTTATTGGGTCCTATAACTTTTTGGTGCAATACGCTACGAAATATATAACTCTGGTATTGGCATTTTAACGCTTGTATTTGAGTATATTAGTGCAATATGTCTCATTTGAAACGAATTTTAATCAATATCTGAAAATATTTTATGGAGTCCTATAACTTTTTAGTGCAAGACGCTAGCATATAAGTGCAATATGTCTCATTTGAAACAAATTTGAATCAATATCTGAACATATTATATGGAGTCCTATAACTTTTTAGTGCAAGACGCTAAGAAATATATTACTCTGGTAATGGCATTTTAACGCTTTTTTTGCGTATATTACTGCAATATGTCTCATTTGAAACGAATTTGAATCAATATCTGAACATTTTTAATGGTGAACTATAACTTTTTAGTACAATACGCTAAGAAATATATTACTCAGGTATTGGCTGTTTAACGCTTGTATTTGCGTATATTACTGAAATATGTCTCATTTAAAACGAATTTGAATCAATATCTGAACATATTTTATTGGGTCCTATAACTTTTTGGTGCAATACGCAACGAAATATATTACTCTGGTATTGGCATTTTAACGCTTGTATTTGAGTATATTAGTGCAATATGTCTCATTTGAAACGAACTTTAATCAATATCTGAACATATTTTATGGAGTCCTATAACTTTTTAGTGCAAGACGCTAGTATATAAGTGCAATATGTCTCATTTAAAACAAATTTGAATCAATATCTGAACATATTTTATGGAGTCCTATAACTTTTTAGTGCAAGACGCTAAGAAATATATTACTCTTGTATTGGCATTTTAACGCTTGTATTTGCGTATATTACTGCAATATGTCTCATTTGAAACGAATTTGAATCAATATCTGAACATTTTTAATGGTGAACTATAACTTTTTAGTAAAATACGCTAAGAAATATATTACTCAGGTATTGGCTATTTAACGCTTGTATTTGCGTATATTACTGAAATATGTCTCATTTAAAACGAATTTGAATCAATATCTGAACATATTTTATTGGGTCCTATAACTTTTTGGTGCAATACGCAACGAAATATATTACTCTGGTATTGGCATTTTAACGCTTGTATTTGAGTATATTAGTGCAATATGTCTCATTTGAAACGAATTTTAATCAATATCTGAACATATTTTATGGAGTCCTATAACTTTTTAGTGCAAGACGCTAGTATATAAGTGCAATATGTCTCATTTGAAACAAATTTGAATCAATATCTGAACATAGTTTATGGAGTCCTATAACTTTTTAGTGCAAGACGCTAAGAAATATATTACTCTAGTATTGGCATTTTAACGCTTGTATTTGAGTATATTAGTGCAATATGTCTCATTTGAAACGAATTTTAATCAATATCTGAACATATTTAATGGAGTCCAATAACTTTTTAGTGCAAGACGCTAGTATATAAGTGCAATATGTCTCATTTGAAACAAATTTGAATCAATATCTGAACATATTTTATGGAGTCCTATAACTTTTTAGTGCAAGACGCTAAGAAATATATTACTCTGGTATTGGCATTTTAACGCTTGTATTTGCGTATATTACTGCAATATGTCTCATTTGAAACGAATTTGAATCAATATGTGAACATTTTTAATAGTGAACTATAACTTTTTAGTACAATACGCTAAGAAATATATTACTCAGGTATTGGCTATTTAACGCTTGTATTTGCGTATATTACTGAAATATGTCTCATTTAAAACGAATTTGAATCAATATCTGAACATATTTTATTGGGTCCTATAACTTTTTGGTGCAATACGCTACGAAATATATAACTCTGGTATTGGCATTTTAACGCTTGTATTTGAGTATATTAGTGCAATATGTCTCATTTGAAACGAATTTTAATCAATATCTGAACACATTATATGGAGTCCTATAACTTTTTAGTGCAAGACGCTAAGAAATATATTACTCTGGTATTGGCATTTTAACGCTTGTATTTGCGTATATTACTGCAATATGTCTCATTTGAAACGAATTTGAATCAATATCTGAACATTTTTAATGGTGAACTATAACTTTTTAGTACAATACGCTAAGAAATATATTACTCAGGTATTGGCTATTTAACGCTTATATTTGCGTATATTACTGAAAGATGTCTCATTTAAAACGAATCTGAATCAATATCTGAACATAATTTATTGGGTCCTATAACTTTTTGGTGCAATACGCAACGAAATATATTACTCTGGTATTGGCATTTTAACGCTTGTATTTGAGTATATTAGTGCAATATGTCTCATTTGAAACGAATTTTAATCAATATCTGAACATATTTTATGGAGTCCTATAACTTTTTAGTGCAAGACGCTAGTATATAAGTGCAATATGTCTCATTTGAAACAAATTTGAATCAATATCTGAACATATTTTATGGAGTCCTATAACTTTTTAGTGCAAGACGCTAAGAAATATATTACTCTGGTATTGGCATTTTAACGCTTGTATTTGCGTATAATACTGCAATATGTCTCATTTGAAACGAATTTGAATCAATATCTGAACATTTTTAATGGTGAACTATAACTTTTTAGTACAATACGCTAAGAAATATATTACTCAGGTATTGGCTATTTAACGCTTGTATTTGCGTATATTACTGAAATATGTCTCATTTAAAACGAATTTGAATCAATATCTGAACATATTTTATTGGGTCCTATAACTTTTTGGTGCAATACGCAACGAAATATATTACTCTGGTATTGGCATTTTAACGCTTGTATTTGAGTATATTAGTGCAATATGTCTCATTTGAAACGAATTTTAATCAATATCTGAACATATTTTATGGAGTCCTATAACTTTTTAGTGCAAGACGCTAGTATATAAGTGCACTATGTCTCATTTGAAACAAATTTGAATCAATATCTGAACATATTTTATGGAGTCCTATAACTTTTTAGTGCAAGACGCTAAGAAATATATTTCTCTGGTATTGGCATATTAACGCTTGTATTTGCGTATATTACTGCAATATGTCTCATTTGAAACGAATTTGAATCAATATCTGAACATTTTTAATGGTGAACTATAACTTTTTAGTACAATACGCTAAGAAATATATTACTCAGGTATTGGCTATTTAACGCTTGTATTTGCGTATATTACTGAAATATGTCTCATTTAAAACGAATTTGAATCAATATCTGAACATATTTTATTGGGTCCTATAACTTCTTGGTGCAATACGCTACGAAATATATTACTCTGGTATTGGCATTTTAACGCTTGTATTTGAGTATATTAGTGCAATATGTCTCAATTGAAACGAATTTTAATCAATATCTGAACATATTATATGGAGTCTTATAACTTTTTAGTGCAAGACGCTAAGAAATATATTACTCTGGTATTGGCATTTTAACGCTTGTATTTGCGTATATTACTGCAATATGTCTCATTTGAAACGAATTTGAATCAATATCTGAACATTTTTAATGGTGAACTATAACTTTTTAGTACAATACGCTAAGAAAAATATTACTCAGGTATTGGCTATTTAACGCTTGTATTTGCGTATATTACTGAAATATGTCTCATTTAAAACGAATTTGAAACAATATCTGAACATATTTTATTGTGTCCTATAACTTTTTGGTGCAATACGCAACGAATTATATTACTCTGGTATTGGCATTTTAACGCTTGTATTTGAGTATATTAGTGCAATATGTCTCATTTGAAACGAATTTTAATCAATATCTGAACATATTTGATGGAGTCCTATAACTTTTTAGTGCAAGACGCTAGTATATAAGTGCAATATGTCTCATTTGAAACAAATTTGAATCAATATCTGAACATAGTTTATGGAGTCCTATAACTTTTTAGTGCAAGACGCTAAGAAATATACTACTCTGGTATTGGCATTTTAACGCTTGTATTTGAGTATATTAGTGCAATATGTCTCATTTGAAACCAATTTTAATCAATATCTGAACATATTTTATGGAGTCCTATAACTTTTTAGTGCAAGACGCTAGTATATAAGTGCAATATGTCTCATTTGAAACAAATTTGAATCAATATCTGAACATATTTTATGGAGTCCTATAACTTTTTAGTGCAAGACGCTAAGAAATATATTACTCTGGTATTGGCATTTTAACGCTTGTATTTGCGTATATTACTGCAATATGTCTCATTTGAAACGAATTTGAATCAATATCTGAACATTTTTAATGGTGAACTATAACTTTTTAGTACAATACGCTAAGAAATATATTACTCAGGTATTGGCTATTTAACGCTTGTATTTGCGTATATTACTGAAATATGTCTCATTTAAAACGAATTTGAATCAATATCTGAACATATTTTATTGGGTCCAATAACTTTTTGGTGCAATACGCTACGAAATATATTACTCTGGTATTGGCATTATAACGCTTGTATTTGAGTATATTAGTGCAATATGTCTCATTTGAAACGAATTTTAAACAATATCTGAACATATTATATGGAGTCCTATAACTTTTTAGTGCAAGACGCTAAGAAATATATTACTCTGGTATTGGCATTTTAACGCTTGTATTTGCGTATATTACTGCAATATGTCTCATTTGAAACGAATTTGAATCAATATCTGAACATTTTTAATGGTGAAATATAACTGTTTAGTACAATACGCTAAGAAATATATTACTCAGGTATTGGCTATTTAACGCTTGTATTTGCGTATATTACTGAAATATGTCTCATTTAAAACAAATTTGAATCAATATCTGAACATATTTTATTGGGTCCTATAACTTTTTGGTGCAATACGCAACGAAATATATTACTCTGGTATTGGCATTTTAACGCTTGTATTTGAGTATATTAGTATATGTCTCATTTGAAACGAATTTTAATCAATATCTGAACATATTTTATGGAGTTCTATAACTTTTTAGTGCAAGACGCTAGTATATAAGTGCAATATGTCTCATTTGAAACAAATTTGAATCAATATCTGAACATATTTTATGGAGTCCTATAACTTTTTAGTGCAAGACGCTAAGAAATATATAACTCTGGTATTGGCATTTTAACGCTTGTATTTGCGTATATTACTGCAATATGTCTCATTTGAAACGAATTTGAATCAATATCTGAACATTTTTAATGGTGAACTATAACTTTTTAGTACAATACGCTAAGAAATATATTACTCAGGTATTGGCTATTTAACGCTTGTATTTGCGTATATTACTGAAATATGTCTCATTTAAAACGAATTTGAATCAATATCTGAACATATTTTATTGGGTCCTATAACTTTTTGGTGCAATACGCTACGAAATATATAACTCTGGTATTGGCATTATAACGCTTGTATTTGAGTATATTAGTGCAATATGTCTCATTTGAAACGATTTTTATACAATATCTGAACATATTATATGGAGTCCTATAACTTTTTAGTGCAAGACGCTAAGAAATATATTACTCTGGTATTGGCATTTTAACGCTTGTATTTGCGTATATTACTGCAATATGTCTCATTTGAAACGAATTTGAATCAATATCTGAACATTTTTAATGGTGAAATATAACTTTTTAGTACAATACGCTAAGAAATATATTACTCAGGTATTGGCTATTTAACGCTTGTATTTGCGTATATTACTGAAATATGTCTCATTTAAAACAAATTTGAATCAATATCTGAACATATTTTATTGGGTCCTATAACTTTTTGGTGCAATACGCAACGAAATATATTACTCTGGTATTGGCATTTTAACGCTTGTATTTGAGTATATTAGTATATGTCTCATTTGAAACGAATTTTAATCAATATCTGAACATATTTTATGGAGTTCTATAACTTTTTAGTACAAGACGCTAGTATATAAGTGCAATATGTCTCATTTGAAACAAATTTGAATCAATATCTGAACATATTTTATGGAGTCCTATAACTTTTTAGTGCAATACGCTAAGAAATATATTACTCAGGTATTGGCTATTTAACGCTTGTATTTGCGTATATTACTGAAATATGTCTCATTTAAAACGAATTTGAATCAATATCTGAACATATTTTATTGGGTCCTATAACTTTTTGGTGCAATACGCAACGAAATATATTACTCTGGTATTGGCATTTTAACGCTTGTATTTGAGTATATTAGTGCAATATGTCTCATTTGAAACGAATTTTAATCAATATCTGAACATATTTTATGGAGTCCTATAACTTTTTAGTGCAAGACGCTAAGAAATATATTACTCTGGTATTGGCATTTTAACGCTTGTATTTGCGTATATTACTGCAATATGTCTCATTTGAAACGAATTTGAATCAATATCTGAACATTTTTAATGGTGAACTATAACTTTTTAGTACAATACGCTAAGAAATATATTACTCAGGTATTGGCTATTTAACGCTTGTATTTGCGTATATTACTGAAATATGTCTCATTTAAAACGAATTTGAATCAATATCTGCACATATTTTATTGGGTCCTATGACTTCTTGGTGCAATACGCTACGAAATATATTACTCTGGTATTGGCATTTTAACGCTTGTATTTGAGTATATTCGTGCAATATGTCTCAATTGAAACGAATTTTAATCAATATCTGAACATATTATATGGAGTACTATAACTTTTTAGTGCAAGACGCTAAGACATATATTACTCTGGTATTGGCATTTTAACGCTTGTATTTGCGTATATTACTGCAATATGTCTCATTTGAAACGAATTTGAATCAATATCTGAACATTTTTAATGGTGAACTATAACTTTTTAGTACAATACGCTAAAAAATATATTACTCAGGTATTGGCTATTTAACGCTTGTATTTGCGTATATTACTGAAATATGTCTCATTTAAAACGAATTTGAAACAATATCTGAACATATTTTATTGTGTCCTATAACTTTTTGGTGCAATACGCAACGAATTATATTACTCTGGTATTGGCATTTTAACGCTTGTATTTGAGTATATTAGTGCAATATGTCTCATTTGAAACGAATTTTAATCAATATCTGAACATATTTGATGGAGTACTATAACTTTTTAGTGCAAGACGCTAGTATATAAGTGCAATATGTCTCATTTGAAACAAATTTGAATCAATATCTGAACATAGTTTATGGAGTCCTATAACTTTTTAGTGCAAGACGCTAAGAAATATATTACTCTGGTATTGGCATTTTAACGCTTGTATTTGAGTATATTAGTGCAATATGTCTCATTTGAAACCAATTTTAATCAATATCTGAACATATTTTATGGAGTCCTATAACTTTTTAGTGCAAGACGCTAGTATATAAGTGCAATATGTCTCATTTGAAACAAATTTGAATCAATATCTGAACATATTTTATGGAGTCCTATAACTTTTTAGTGCAAGACGCTAAGAAATATATTACTCTGGTATTGGCATTTTAACGCTTGTATTTGCGTATATTACTGCAATATGTCTCATTTGAAACGAATTTGAATCAATATCTGAACATTTTTAATGGTGAACTATAACTTTTTAGTACAATACGCTAAGAAATATATTACTCAGGTATTGGCTATTTAACGCTTGTATTTGCGTATATTACTGAAATATGTCTCATTTAAAACGAATTTGAATCAATATCTGAACATATTTTATTGGGTCCTATAACTTTTTGGTGCAATACGCTACGAAATATATAACTCTGGTATTGGCATTATAACGCTTGTATTTGAGTATATTAGTGCAATATGTCTCATTTGAAACGAATTTTAAACAATATCTGAACATATTATATGGAGTCCTATAACTTTTTAGTGCAAGACGCTAAGAAATATATTACTCTGGTATTGGCATTTTAACGCTTGTATTTGCGTATATTACTGCAATATGTCTCATTTGAAACGAATTTGAATCAATATCTGAACATTTTTTATGGTGAAATATAAATTTTTAGTACAATACGCTAAGAAATATATTACTCAGGTATTGGCTATTTAACGCTTGTATTTGCGTATATTACTGAAATATGTCTCATTTAAAACAAATTTGAATCAATATCTGAACATATTTTATTGGGTCCTATAACTTTTTGGTGCAATACGCAACGAAATATATTACTCTGGTATTGGCAATTTAACGCTTGTATTTGAGTATATTAGTATATGTCTCATTTGAAACGAATTTTAATCAATATCTGAACATATTTTATGGAGTTCTATAACTTTTTAGTGCAAGACGCTAGTATATAAGTGCAATATGTCTCATTTGAAACAAATTTGAATCAATATCTGAACATATTTTATGGAGTCCTATAACTTTTTAGTGCAAGACGCTAAGAAATATATTACTCTGGTATTGGCATTTTAACGCTTGTATTTGCGTATATTACTGCAATATGTCTCATTTGAAACGAATTTGAATCAATATCTGAACATTTTTAATGGTGAACTATAACTTTTTAGTACAATACGCTAAGAAATATATTACTCAGGTATTGGCTATTTAACGCTTGTATTTGCGTATATTACTGAAATATGTCTCATTTAAAACGTATTTGAATCAATATCTGAACATATTTTATTGGGTCCTATAACTTTTTGGTGCAATACGCTACGAAATATATAACTCTGGTATTGGCATTATAACGCTTGTATTTGAGTATATTAGTGCAATATGTCTCATTTGAAACGAATTTTATACAATATCTGAACATATTATATGGAGTCCTATAACTTTTTAGTGCAAGACGCTAAGAAATATATTACTCTGGTATTGGCATTTTAACGCTTGTATTTGCGTATATTACTGCAATATGTCTCATTTGAAACGAATTTGAATCAATATCTGAACAATTTTAATGGTGAAATATAACTTTTTAGTACAATACGCTAAGAAATATATTACTCAGGTATTGGATATTTAACGCTTGTATTTGCGTATATTACTGAAATATGTCTCATTTAAAACAAATTTGAATCAATATCTGAACATATTTTATTGGGTCCTATAACTTTTTGGTGCAATACGCAACGAAATATATTACTCTGGTATTGGCATTTTAACGCTTGTATTTGAGTATATTAGTATATGTCTCATTTGAAACGAATTTTAATCAATATCTGAACATATTTTATGGAGTTCTATAACTTTTTAGTGCAAGACGCTAGTATATAAGTGCAATATGTCTCATTTGAAACAAATTTGAATCAATATCTGAACATATTTTATGGAGTCCTATAACTTTTTAGTGCAATACGCTAAGAAATATATTACTCAGGTATTGGCTATTTAACGCTTGTATTTGCGTATATTACTGAAATATGTCTCATTTAAAACGAATTTGAATCAATATCTGAACATATTTTATTGGGTCCTATAACTTTTTGGTGCAATACGCAACGAAATATATTACTCTGGTATTGGCATTTTAACGCTTGTATTTGAGTATATTAGTGCAATATGTCTCATTTGAAACGAATTTTAATCAATATCTGAACATATTTTATGGAGTCCTATAACTTTTTAGTGCAAGACGCTAGTATATAAGTGCAATATGTCTCATTTGAAACAAATTTGAATCAATATCTGAACATAGTTTATGGAGTCCTATAACTTTTTAGTGCAAGACGCTAAGAAATATATTACTCTGGTATTGGCATTTTAACGCTTGTATTTGAGTATATTAGTGCAATATGTCTCATTTGAAACGAATTTTAATCAATATCTGAACATATTTTATGGAGTCCTATAACTTTTTAGTGCAAGACGCTAGTATATAAGTGCAATATGTCTCATTTGAAACAAATTTGAATCAATATCTGAACATATTTTATGGAGTCCTATAACTTTTTAGTGCAAGACGCTAAGAAATATATTACTCTGGTATTTTCATTTTAACGCTTGTTTTTGCGTATATTACTGCAATATGTCTCATTTGAAACGAATTTGAATCAATATCTGAATATTTTTAATGGTGAACTATAACTTTTTAGTAAAATACGCTAAGAAATATATTACTCAGGTATTGGCTATTTAACGCTTGTATTTGCGTATATTACTGAAATATGTCTCATTTAAAACGAATTTGAATCAATATCTGAACATATTTTATTGGGTCCTATAACTTTTTGGTGCAATACGCTACGAAATATATAACTCTGGTATTGGCATTTTAACGCTTGTATTTGAGTATATTAGTGCAATATGTCTCATTTGAAACGAATTTTAATCAATATCTGAACATATTATATGAAGTCCTATAACTTTTTAGTGCAAGACGCTAAGAAATATATTACTCTGGTATTGGCATTTTATCGCTTGTTTTTGCGTATATTACTGCAATATGTCTCATTTGAAACGAATTTGAATCAATATCTGAACATTTTTAATGGTGAACTATAGCTTTTTAGTACAATACGTTAAGAAATATATTACTCAGGTATTGGCTATTTAACGCTTGTATTTGAGTATATTACTGAAATATGTCTCATTTAAAACGAATTTGAATCAATATCTGAACATATTTTATTGGGTCCTATAACTTTTTGGTGCAATACGCAACGAAATATATTACTCTGGTATTGGCATTTTAACGCTTGTATTTGAGTATATTAGTGCAATATGTCTCATTTGAAACGAATTTTAATCAAAATCTGAACATATTTTATGGAGTCCTATAACTTTTTAGTGCAAGACGCTAGTATATAAGTGCAATATGTCTCATTTGAAACAAATTTGAATCAATATCTGAACATAGTTTATGGAGTCCTATAACTTTTTAGTGCAAGACGCTAAGAAATATATTACTCTGGTATTGGCATTTTAACGCTTGTATTTGAGTATATTAGTGCAATATGTCTCATTTGAAACGAATTTTAATCAATATCTGAACACATTTTATGGAGTCCTATAACTTTTTAGTGCATGACGCTAGTATATAAGTGCAATATGTCTCATTTGAAACAAATTTGAATCAATATCTGAACATTATTTATGGAGTCCTATAACTTTTTAGTGCAAGACGCTAAGATATATATTACTCTGGTATTGGCATTTTAACGCTTGTGTTTGCGTATATTACTGCAATATGTCTCATTTGAAACGAATTTGAATCAATATCTGAACATTATTAATGGTGAACTATAACTTTTTAGTACAATACGCTAAGAAATATATTACTCAGGTATTGGCTATTTAACGCTTGTATTTGCGTATATTACTGAAATATGTCTCATTTAAAACGAATTTGAATCAATATCTGAACATATTTTATTGGGTCCTATAACTTTTTGGTGCAATACGCTACGAAATATATAACTCTGGTATTGGCATTTTAACGCTTGTATTTGAGTATATTAGTGCAATATGTCTCATTTGAAACGAATTTTAATCAATATCTGAACATATTATATGGAGTCCTATAACTTTTTAGTGCAAGACGCTAAGAAATATATATCTCTGGTATTGGCATTTTAACGCTTGTATTTGCGTATATTACTGCAATATGTCTCATTTGAAACGAATTTGAATCAATATCTGAACATATTTTATTGGGTCCTATAACTTTTTGGTGCAATACGCAACGAAATATATTACTCTGGTATTGGCATTTTAACGCTTGTATTTGAGTATATTAGTGCAATATGTCTCATTTGAAACGAATTTTAATCAATATCTGAATATATATAATGGAGTCCTTTAACTTTTTAGTGCAAGACGCTAGTATATAAGTGCAATATGTCTCATTTGAAACAAATTTGAATCAATATCTGAACATATTTTATGGAGTCCCATAACTTTTTAGTGCAAGACGCTAAGAAATATATTACTCTGGTATTGGCATTTTAACGCTTGTATTTGAGTATATTAGTGCAATATGTCTCATTTGAAACAAATTTGAATCAATATCTGAACATATTTTATGGAGTCCTAAAACTTTTTAGTGCAAGACGCTAGTATATAAGTGCAATATGTCTCATTTGAAACAAATTTGAATCAATATCTGAACATATTTTATGGAGTCCTATAACTTTTTAGTGCAAGACGCTAAGAAATATATTACTCTGGTATTGGCATTTTAACGCTTGTATTTGCGTATATTACTGCAATATGTCTCATTTGAAACGAATTTGAATCAATATCTGAACATTTTTAATGGTGAACTATAACTTTTTAGTACAATACGCTAAGAAATATATTACTCAGGTATTGGCTATTTAACGCTTGTATTTGCGTATATTACTGAAATATGTCTCATTTAAAACGAATTTGAATCAATATCTGAACATATTTTATTGGGTCCTATAACTTTTTGGTGCAATACGCAACGAAGTATATTACTCTGGTATTGGCATTTTAACGCTTGTATTTGAGTATATTAGTGCAATATGTCTCATTTGAAACGAATTTTAATCAATATCTGAACATATTTTATGGAGTCCTATAACTTTTTAGTTCAAGACGCTAGTATATAAGTGCAATATGTCTCATTTGAAACAAATTTGAATCAATATCTGAACATAGTTTATGGAGTCCTATAACTTTTTAGTGCAAGACGCTAAGAAATATATTACTCTGGTATTGGCATTTTAACGCTTGTATTTGAGTATATTAGTGCAATATGTCTCATTTGAAACGAATTTTAATCAATATCTGAACATATTTTATGGAGTCCTATAACTTTTTAGTGCAAGACGCTAAGAAATATATTACTCTGGTATTGGCATTTTAACGCTTGTATTTGAGTATATTAGTGCAATGTGTCTCATTTGAAACGAATTTTTATCAATATCTGAACATATTTTATTGGGTCCTATAATTTTTTGGTGCAATACGCTACGAAATATATTACTCTGGTATTGGTATTTTAACGCTTGTATTTGAGTATATTAATGCAATATGTCTCATTTGAAACGAATTTTATTCAGTATCTGAACATATTTTATGGAGTCCTATAACTTTTTAGTGCAAGACGCTAGTATATAAGTGCAATATGTCTCATTTGAAACAAATTTGAATCAATATCTGAACATAGTTTATGGAGTCCTATAACTTTTTAGTGCAAGACGCTAAGAAATATATTACTCTGGTATTGGCATTTTAATGCTTTTTTTGCGTATATTACTGCAATATGTCTCATGTGAAACGAATTTGAATCAGTATCTGAACATTTTTAATGGTGAACTATAACTTTTTAGTACAATACGCTAAGAAATATATTACTCAGGTATTGGCTATTTAACGCTTGTATTTGCGTATATTACTGAAATATGTCTCATTTAAAACGAATTTGAATCAATATCTGAACATATTTGATTAGGGCCTATAACTTTTTGGTGCAATACGCAACGAAATATATTACTCTGGTATTGGCATTTTAACGCTTGTATTTGAGTATATTAGTGCAATATGTCTCATTTGAAACGAATTTTAATCAATATCTGAACATATTTTATGGAGTCCTATAACTTTTTAGTGCAAGACGGTAAGAAATATATTACTCTGGTATTGGCATTTTAACGCTTGTATTTGCGTATATTACTGCTATATGTCTCATTTGAAACGAATTTGAATCAATATCTGAACATTTTTAATGGTGTACTATAACTTTTAAGTACAATACGCTAAGAAATATATAACTCAGGTATTGGCTATTTAACGCTTGTATTTGCGTATATTACTGAAATATGTCTCATTTAAAACGAATTTGAATCAATATCTGAACATATTTTATTGGGTCCTATAACTTTTTGGTGCAATACGCAACGAAATATATTACTCTGGTATTGGCATTTTAACGCTTGTATTTGAGTATATTAGTGCAATATGTCTCATTTGAAACGAACTTTAATCAATATCTGAACATATTTTATGGAGTCCTATAACTTTTTAGTGCAAGACGCTAGTATATAAGTGCAATATGTCTCATTTGAAACAAATTTGAATCAATATCTGAACATATTTTATGGAGTCCTATAACTTTTTAGTGCAAGACGCTAAGAAATATATTACTCTGGTATTGGCATTTTAACGCTTGTATTTGCATATATTACTGCAATATGTCTCATTTGAAACGAATTTGAATCAATATCTGAACATTTTTAATTGTGAACTATAACTTTTTAGTACAATACGCTAAGAAATATATTACTCAGGTATTGGCTATTTAACGCTTGTATTTGCGTATATTACTGAAATATGTCTCATTTAAAACGAATTTGAATCAATATCTGAACATATTTTATTGGGTCCTATAACTTTTTGGTGCAATACGCAACGAAATATATTACTCTGGTATTGGCATTTTAACGCTTGTATTTGAGTATATTAGTGCAATATGTCTCATTTGAAACGAATTTTAATCAATATCTGAACATATTTTATGGAGTCCTATAACTTTTTAGTGCAAGACGCTAGTATATAAGTGCAATATGTCTCATTTGAAACAAATTTGAATCAATATCTGAACATAGTTTATGGAGTCCTATAACTTTTTAGTGCAAGACGCTAAGAAATATATTACTCTGGTATTGGCATTTTAACGCTTGTATTTGAGTATATTAGTGCAATATGTCTCATTTGAAACGAATTTTAATCAATATCTGAACATATTTTATGGAGTCCTATAACTTTTTAGTGCAAGAAGCTAAGAAATATATTACTCTGGTATTGGCATTTTAACGCTTGTATTTGCGTATATTACTGCAATATGTCTCATTTGAAACGAATTTGAATCAATATCTGAACATTTTTAATGGTGAACTATAACTTTTTAGTACAATACGCTAAGAAATATATTACTCAGGTATTGGCTAATTAACGCTTGTATTTGCGTATATTACTGAAATATGTCTCATTTAAAACGAATTTGAATCAATATCTGAACATATTTTATTGGGTCCTATAACTTTTTGGTGCAATACGCTGCGAAATATATAACTCTGGTATTGGCATTTTAACGCTTGTATTTGAGTATATTAGTGCAATATGTCTCATTTGAAACGAATTTTAATCAATATCTGAACATATTATATGGAGTCCTATAACTTTTTAGTGCAAGACGCTAAGAAATATATTACTCTGGTATTGGCATTTTAACGCTTGTATTTGCGTATATTACTGCAATATGTCTCATTTGAAACGAATTTGAATCAATATTTGAACATTTTTATTGGTGAACTATAACTTTTTAGTACAATACGCTAAGAAATATATTACTCAGGTATTGGCTATTTAACGCTTGTATTTGCGTATATTACTGAAATATGTCTCATTTAAAACGAATTTGAATCAATATCTGAACATATTTTATTGGGTCCTATAACTTTTTGGTGCAATACGCTACGAAATATATAACTCTGGTATTGGCCTTTTAACGCTTGTATTTGAGTATATTAGTGCAATATGTCTCATTTGAAACGAATTTTAATCAATATCTGAACATATTATATAGAGGCCTATAACTTTTTAGTGCAAGACGCTAAGAAATATATTACTCTGGTATTGGCATTTTAACGCTTGTATTTGCGTATATTACTGCAATATGTCTCATTTGAAACGAATTTGAATCAATATCTGAACATTTTTCATGGTGAACTATAACTTTTTAGTACAATACGCTAAGAAATATATGACTCAGGTATTGGCATTTTAACGCTTGTATTTGCGTATATTACTGAAATATGTCTCATTTAAAACTAGTTTGAATCAATATCTGAACATATTTTAAAGGGGTCCTATAACTTTTTGGTGCAATACGCTAGGAAATATATTACTCTGGTATTGGCATTTTAACGCTTGTATTTGCGTATATTACTGCAATATGTTTCATTTCAATCGAATTTGTATCAACATCTGAACATATTTTATGGAGTCCTATAACTTTTTAGTGCAATACGCTACGAAATATATTACTCAGGTATTGGCCTTTTGACGCTTGTATTTGCGTATATTACTGCAATATGTCTCATTTAAAACGAATTTGAATCAATATCTGAACATATTTTATTGGGTCCTATAACTTTTTGGTGCATTACGCAACGAAATATATTACTCTGGTATTGGCATTTTAACGCTTGTATTTGAGTATATTAGTGCAATATGTATCATTTGAAACGAATTTTAATCAATATCTGAACATATTTTATGGAGTCCTATAACTTTTTAGTGCAAGACGCTAGTATATAAGTGCAATATGTCTCATTTGAAACAAACTTGAATCAATATCTGAACATAGTTTATGGAGTCCTATAACTTTTTAATGCAAGACGCTAATAAATATATTACTCTGGTATTGGCATTTTAACGCTTGTATTTGAGTACATTAGTGCAATATGTCTCATTTGAAACGAATTTTAATCAATATCTGAACATATTTTATGGAGTCCTATTTATTTTTTAGTGCAAGACGCTAGTATATAAGTGCATTATGTCTCATTTGAAACAAATTTGAATCAATATCTGAACATAGTTTATGGAGTCCTATAACTTTTTAGTGCAAGACGCTAAGAAATATATTACTCTGGTATTGGCATTTTAACGCTTGTATTTGAGTATATTAGTGCAATATGTCTCATTTGAAACGAATTTTAATCAATATCTGAACATATTTTATGGAGTCCTATAACTTTTTAGTGCAAGACGCTAGTATATAAGTGCAATATGTCTCATTTGAAACAAATTTGAATCAATATCTGAACATATTTTATGGAGTCCTATAACTTTTTAGTGCAAGACGCTAAGAAATATATTACTCTGGTATTGGCATTTTAATGCTTGTATTTGCGTATATTACTGCAATATGTCTCATTTGAAACGAATTTGAATCAATATCTGAACATTTTTAATGGTGAACTATAACTTTTTAGTACAATACGCTAAGAAATATATTACTCAGGTATTGGCTATTTAACGCTTGTATTTGCGTATATTACTGAAATATGTCTCATTTAAAACGAATTTGAATCAATATCTGAACATATTTTATTGGGTCCTATAACTTTTAGGTGCAATACGCTAGGAAATATATTACTCTGGTATTGGCTTTTTAACGCTTGTATTTGAGTATATTAGTGCAATATGTCTCATTTGAAACGAATTTTAATCAATATCTGAACATATTTTATGGAGTCCTATAGCTTTTTAGTGCAAGACGCTAAGAAATATATTACTCTGGTATTGGCATTTTAACGCTTGTATTTGCGTATATTACTGCATTATGTCTTATTTGAAACGAATTTGAATCAATATCTGAACATTTTTAATGGTGAACTATAACTTTTTAGTACAATACGCTAAAAAATATATTACTCAAGTATTGGCATTTTAACGCTTGTATTTGCGTATATTACTGAAATATGTCTCATTTAAAACGAATTTGAATCAATATCTGAACATATTTTATTGGGTCCTATAACTTTTTGGTGCAATACGCTACGAAATATATTACTCTGGTATTGGCATTGTAACGCTTGTATTTGAGTATATTAGTGCAATATGTATCATTTGAAACGAATTTTAATCAATATCTGAACATATTATATGGAGTCCTATAACTTTTTAGTGCATGACGCTAAGAAATATATTACTCTGGTATTGGCATTTTAACGCTTGTATTTGCGTATATTAGTGCAATATGTCTCATTTGAAACGAATTTGAATCAATATCTGAACATTTTTAATGGTGGCCTATATCTTTGTAGTACAATACGCTAAGAAATATATTTCTCAGGTATTGGCATTTTAACGCTTGTATTTGCGTATATTACTGCAATATGTCTCATTTAAAACGAATTTGAATCAATATCTGAACATATTTTATTGGGTCCTATAACTTTTTGGTGCAATACGCTACGAAATATATTACTCTGGTATTGGCATTTTAACGCTTGTATTTGAGAATATTAGTGCAATATGTCTCCTTTGAAACGAATTTTAATCAATATCTGAACATATTATATGGAGTCCTATAACTTTTTAGTGCAAGACGCTAAGAAATATATTACTCTGGTATTGGCATTTTAACGCTTGTATTTGCGTATATTACTGCAATATGTCTCATTTCAACCGAATTTGTATCAACATCTGAACATATTTTATGGAGTCCTATAACTTTTTAGTGCAATTCGCTAAGAAATATATTACTCAGGTATTGGCCTTTTAACGCTTGTATTTGCGTATATTACTGAAATATGTCTCATTTAAAACGAATTTGAATCAATATCTGAACATATTTTATTGGGTCCTATAACTTTTTGGTGCAATACGCAACGAAGTATATTACTCTGGTATTGGCATTTTAACGCTTGTATTTGAGTATATTAGTGCAATATGTCTCATTTGAAACGAATTTTAATCAATATCTGAACATATTTTATGGAGTCCTATAACTTTTTAGTGCAAGACGCTAGTATATAAGTGCAATATGTCTCATTTGAAACAAATTTGAATCAATATCTGAACATAGTTTATGGAGTCCTATAACTTTTTAGTGCAAGACGCTAAGAAATATATTACTCTGGTCTTGGCATTTTAACGCTTGTATTTGAGTATATTAGTGCAATATGTCTCATTTGAAACGAATTTTAATCAATATCTGAACATATTTTATGGAGTCCTAAAGCTTTTTAGTGCAAGACGCTAGTATATAAGTGCAATATGTCTCATTTGAAACAAATTTGAATCAATATCTGAACATATTTTATGGAGTCCTATAACTTTTTAGTGCAAGACGCTAAGAAATATATTACTCTGGTATTGGCATTTTAACGCTTGTATTTGCGTATATTACTGCAATATGTCTCATTTGAAACGAATTTGAATCAATATCTGAACATTTTTAATGGTGAACTATAACTTTTTAGTACAATACGCTAAGAAATATATTACTCAGGTATTGGCTATTTAACGCTTGTATTTGCGTATATTACTGAAATATGTCTCATTTAAAACGAATTTGAATCAATATCTGAACATATTTTATTGGGTCCTATAACTTTTTGGTGCAATACGCAACGAAGTATATTACTCTGGTATTGGCATTTTAACGCTTGTATTTGAGTATATTAGTGCAATATGTCTCATTTGAAACGAATTTTAATCAATATCTGAACATATTTTATGGAGTCCTATAACTTTTTAGTGCAAGACGCTAGTATATAAGTGCAATATGTCTCATTTGAAACAAATTTGAATCAATATCTGAACATAGTTTATGGAGTCCTATAACTTTTTTGTGCAAGACGCTAAGAAATATATTACTCTGGTATTGGCATTTTAACGCTTGTATTTGAGTATATTAGTGCAATATGTCTCATTTGAAACGAATTTTAATCAATATCTGAACATATTTTATGGAGTCCTATAACTTTTTAGTGCAAGACGCTAAGAAATATATTACTCTGGTATTGGCATTTTAACGCTTGTATTTGAGTATATTAGTGCAATGTGTCTCATTTGAAACGAATTTTTATCAATAACTGAACATATTTTATTGGGTCCTATAATTTTTTGGTGCAATACGCTACGAAATATATTACTCTGTTATTGGTATTTTAACGCTTGTATTTGAGTATATTAGTGCAATATGTCTCATTTGAAACGAATTTTAATCAATATCTGAACATATTTATGGAGTCCTATAACTTTTTAGTGCAAGACGCTAGTATATAAGTGCAATATGTCTCATTTGAAACAAATTTGAATCAATATCTGAACATATTTTATGGAGTCCTATAACTTTTTAGTGCAAGACGCTAAGAAATATATTACTCTGGTATTGGCATTTTAACGCTTGTATTTGCGTATATTACTGCAATATGTCTCATTTGAAACGAATTTGAATCAATATTTGAACATTTTTAATGGTGAACTATAACTTTTTAGTACAATACGCTAAGAAATATATTACTCAGGTATTGGCTATTTAACGCTTGTATTTGCGTATATTACCGAAATATGTCTCGATTAAAACGAATTTGAATCAATATCTGAACATATTTTATTGGGTCCTATAACTTTTTGGTGCAATACGCTACGAAATATATAACTCTGGTATTGGCATTTTGACGCTTGTATTTGAGTATATTAGTGCAATATGTCTCATTTGAAACGAATTTTAATCAATATCAGAACATATTTTATGGAGTCCTATAACTTTTTAGTGCAAGACGCTAGTATATAAGTGCAATATGTCTCATTTGAAACAAATTTGAATCAATATCTGAACATAGTTTATGGAGTCCTATAACTTTTTAGTGCAAGACGCTAAGAAATATATTACTCTGGTATTGGCATTTTAACGCTTGTATTTGAGTATATTAGTGCAATATGTCTCATTTGAAACGAATTTTAATCAATATCTGAACATATTTTATGGAGTCCTATAACTTTTTAGTGCAAGACGCTAGCATATAAGTGCAATATGTCTCATTTGAAACAAATTTGAATCAATATCTGAACATATTATATGGAGTCCTATAACTTTTTAGTGCAAGACGCTAAGAAATATATTACTCTGGTATTGACATTTTAATGCTTTTTTTGCGTATATTACTGCAATATGTCTCATGTGAAACGAATTTGAATCAGTATCTGAACATTTTTAATGGTGAACTATAACTTTTTAGTACAATACGCTAAGAAATATATTACTCAGGTATTGGCTATTTAACGCTTGTATTTGCGTATATTACTGAAATATGTCTCATTTAAAATGAATTTGAATCAATATCTGAACATATTTTATTAGGGCCTATAACTTTTTGGTGCAATACGCAACGAAATATATTACTCTGGTATTGGCATTTTAACGCTTGTATTTGAGTATATTAGTGCAATATGTCTCATTTGAAACGATTTTTATTCAATAACTGAACATATTTTATGGAGTCCTATAACTTTTTTGTGCAAGACGCTAGTATATAAGTGCAATTTGTCTCATTTGAAACAAATTTGAATCAATATCTGAAAATATTTTATGGAGTCCTATCACTTTTTAGTGCAAGACGCTAAGAAATATATTACTCTGGTATTGGCATTTTAACGCTTGTATTTGCGTATATTACTGCTATATGTCTCATTTGAAACGAATTTGAATCAATATCTGAACATTTTTAATGGTGTACTATAACTTTTAAGTACAATACGCTAAGAAATATATAACTCAGGTATTGGCTATTTAACGCTTGTATTTGCGTATATTACTGAAATATGTCTCATTTAAAACGAATTTGAATCAATATCTGAACATATTTTATTGGGTCCTATAACTTTTTGGTGCAATACGCAACGAAATATATTACTCTGGTATTGGCATTTTAACGCTTGTATTTGAGTATATTAGTGCAATATGTCTCATTTGAAACGAATTTTAATCAATATCTGAACATATTTATGGAGTCCTATAACTTTTTAGTGCAAGACGCTAAGAAATATATTACTCTGGTATTGGCATTTTAACGCTTGTATTTGCGTATATTACTGCAATATGTCTCATTTGAAACGAATTTGAATCAATATTTGAACATTTTTAATGGTGAACTATAACTTTTTAGTACAATACGCTAAGAAATATATTACTCAGGTATTGGCTATTTAACGCTTGTATTTGCGTATATTACTGAAATATGTCTCAATTAAAACGAATTTGAATCAATATCTGAACATATTTTATTGGGTCCTATAACTTTTTGGTGCAATACGCTACGAAATATATAACTCTGGTATTGGCATTTTGACGCTTGTATTTGAGTATATTAGTGCAATATGTCTCATTTGAAACGAATTTTTATCAATATCTGAACATATTTTATGGAGTCCTATAACTTTTTAGTGCAAGACGCTAGTATATAAGTGCAATATGTCTCATTTGAAACAAATTTGAATCAATATCTGAACATAGTTTATGGAGTCCTATAACTTTTTAGTGCAAGACGCTAAGAAATATATTACTCTGGTTTTGGCATTTTAACGCTTGTATTTGAGTATATTAGTGCAATATGTCTCATTTGAAACGAATTTTAATCAATATCTGAACATATTTTATGGAGTCCTATAACTTTTTAGTGCAAGACGCTAGCATATAAATGCAATATGTCTCATTTGAAACAAATTTGAATCAATATCTGAACATATTATATGGAGTCCTATAACTTTTTAGTTTAAGACGCTAAGAAATATATTACTCTGGTATTGGCATTTTAACGCTTTTTTTGCGTATATTACTGCAATATGTCTCATTTGAAACGAATTTGAATCAATATCTGAACATTTTTAATGGTGAACTATAACTTTTTAGTACAATACGCTAAGAAATATATTACTCAGGTATTGGCTATTTAACGCTTGTATTTGCGTATATTACTGAAATATGTCTCATTTAAAACGAATTTGAATCAATATCTGAACATATTTTATTGGGTCCTATAACTTTTTGGTGCAATACGCAACGAAATATATTACTCTGGTATTGGCATTTTAACGCTTGTATTTGAGTATATTAGTGCAATATGTCTCATTTGAAACGAATTTTAATCAATATCTGAACATATTTTATGGAGTCCTATAACTTTTTAGTGCAAGACGCTAGTATATAAGTGCAATATGTCTCATTTGAAACAAATTTGAATCAATATCTGAACATATTTTATGGAGTCCTATAACTTTTTAGTGCAAGACGCTAAGAAATATATTACTCTGGTATTGGCATTTTAGCGCTTGTATTTGCATATATTACTGCAATATGTCTCATTTGAAACGAATTTGAATCAATATCTGAACATTTTTAATGGTGAACTATAACTTTTTAGTACAATACGCTAAGAAATATATTACTCAGGTATTGGCTATTTAACGCTTGTATTTGCGTATATTACTGAAATATGTCTCATTTAAAACGAATTTGAATCAATATCTGAACATATTTTATTGGGTCCTATAACTTTTTGGTGCAATACGCAAGGAAATATATTACTTTGGTATTGGCATTTTAACGCTTGTATTTGAGTATATTAGTGCAATATGTCTCATTTGAAACGAATTTTAATCAATATCTGAACATATTTTATGGAGTCCTATAACTTTTTAGTGCAAGACGCTAGTATATAAGTGCAATATGTCTCATTTGAAACAAATTTGAATCAATATCTGAACATAGTTTATAGAGTCCTATTACTTTTTAGTGCAAGACGCTAAGAAATATATTACTCTGGTATTGGCATTTTAACGCTTGTATTTGAGTATATTAGTGCAATATGTCTCATTTGAAACGAATTTTAATCAATATCTGAACATATTTTATGGAGTCCTATAACTTTTTAGTGCAAGACGCTAGTATATAAGTGCAATATGTCTCATTTGAAACAAATTTGAATCAATATCTGAACATATTTTATGGAGTCCTATAACTTTTTAGTGCAAGACGCTAAGAAATATATTACTCTGGTATTGGCATTTTAACGCTTGTATTTGCGTATATTACTGCAATATGTCTCATTTGAAACGAATTTGAATCAATATCTGAACATAGTTTATAGAGTCCTATAACTTTTTAGTGCAAGAGGCTAAGAAATATATTACTCTGGTATTGGCATTTTAACGCTTGTATTTGAGTATATTAGTGCAATATGTCTCATTTGAAACGAATTTTAATCAATATCTGAACATATTTTATGGAGTCCTATAACTTTTTAGTGCAAGACGCTAGTATATAAGTGCAATATGTCTCATTTGAAACAAATTTGAATCAATATCTGAACATAGTTTATAGAGTCCTATAACTTTTTAGTGCAAGAGGCTACGAAATATATTACTCTGGTATTGGCATTTTAACGCTTGTATTTGAGTATATTAGTGCAATATGTCTCATTTGAAACGAATTTTAACCAATATCTGAACATATTTTATGGAGTCCTATAACTTTTTAGTGCAAGACGCTAGTATATAAGTGCAATATGTCTCATTTGAAACAAATTTGAATCAATATCTGAACATATTTTATGGAGTCCTATAACTTTTTAGTGCAAGACGCTATGAAATATATTACTCTGGTATTGGCTTTTTAACGCTTGTATTTGCGTACATTACTGCAATATGTCTCATTTGAAACGAATTTGAATCAATATCTGAACATTTCTAATGGTGAACTATAACTTTTTAGTACAATACGCTTAGAAATATATTACTCAGGTATTGGCTATTTAACGCTTGTATTTGCGTATATTACTGAAATATGTCTCATTTAAAATGAATTTGAATCAATATCTGAACATATTTTATTGGGTCCTATAACTTTTTGGTGCAATACGCAACGAAATATATTACTCTGGTATTGGCATTTTAACGCTTGTATTTGAGTATATTAGTGCAATATGTCTCATTTGAAACGAATTTTAATCAATATCTGAACATATTTTATGGAGTCCTATAACTTTTTAGTGCAAGACGCTAGTATATAAGTGCAATATGTCTCATTTGAAACAAATTTGAATCAATATCTGAACATATTTTATGGAGTCCTATAACTTTTTAGTGCAAGACGCTAAGAAATATATTACTCTGGTATAGGCATTTTAACGCTTGTATTTGCGTATATTACTGCAATATGTCTCATTTGAAACGAATTTGAATCAATATCTGAACATTTTTAATGGTGAACTATAGCTTTTTAGTACAATACGCTAAGAAATATATTACTCAGGTATTGGCTATTTAACGCTTGTATTTGCGTATATTACTGAAATATGTCTCATTTAAAACGAATTTGAATCAATATCTGAACATATTTTATTGGGTCCTATAACTTTTTGGTGCAATACGCTACGAAATATATAACTCTGGTATTGGCATTTTAACGCTTGTATTTGAGTATATAAGTGCAATATGTCTCATTTGAAACGAATTTGAATCAATATCTGAACATTTTTAATGGTGAACTATAACTTTTTAGTACAATACGCTAAGAAATATATTACTCAGGTATTGGCTATTTAACGCTTGTATTTGCGTATAATACTGAAATATGTCTCATTTAAAACGAATTTGAATCAATATCTGAACATATTTTATTGGGTCCTATAACTTTTTGGTGCAATACGCAACGAAATATATTACTCTGGTATTGGCATTTTAACGCTTGTATTTGAGTATATTAGTGCAATATGTCTCATTTGAAACGAATTTTAATCAATATCTGAACATATTTTATGGAGTCCTATAACTTTTTAGTGCAAGACGCTAGTATATAAGTGCAATATGTCTCATTTGAAACAAATTTGAATCAATATCTGAACATATTTTATGGAGTCCTATAACTTTTTAGTGCAAGACGCTAAGAAATATATTACTCTGGTATTGGCATTTTAACGCTTGTATTTGCGTATATTACTGCAATATGTCTCATTTGAAACGAATTTAAATCAATATCTGAACATAGTTTATAGAGTCCTATAACTTTTTAGTGCAAGAGGCTAAGAAATATATTACTCTGGTATTGGCATTTTAACGCTTGTATTTGAGTATATTAGTGCAATATGTCTCATTTGAAACGAATTTGAATCAATATCTGAACATATTTTATGGAGTCCTATAACTTTTTAGTGCAAGACGCTAGTATATAAGTGCAATATGTCTCATTTGAAACAAATTTGAATCAATATCTGAACATATTTGATGGAGTCCTATAACTTTTTAGTGCAAGACGCTAAGAAATATATTACTCTGGTATTGGCATTTTAACGCTTGTATTTGCGTATATTACTGCAATATGTCTCATTTGAAACGAATTTGAATCAATATCTGAACATTTTTAATGGTGAACTATAACTTTTTAGTACAATACGCTAAGAAATATATTACTCAGGTATTGGCTATTTAACGCTTGTATTTGCGTATATTACTGAAATATGTCTCATTTAAAACGTATTTGAATCAATATCTGAACATATTTTATTGGGTCCTATAACTTTTTGGTGCAATACGCAACGAAATATATTACTCTGGTATTGGCATTTTAACGCTTGTATTTGAGTATATTAGTGCAATATGTCTCATTTGAAACGAATTTTAATCAATATCTGAACATATTTTATGGAGTCCTATAACTTTTTAGTGCAAGACGCTAGTATATAAGTGCAATATGTCTCATTTGAAACAAATTTGAATCAATATCTGAACATATTTTATGGAGTCCTATAACTTTTTAGTGCAAGACGCTAAGAAATATACTACTCTTGTATTGGCATTTTAACGCTTGTATTTGCGTATATTACTGCAATATGTCTCATTTGAAACGAATTTGAATCAATATCTGAACATAGTTTATAGAGTCCTATAACTTTTTAGTGCAAGAGGCTAAGAAATATATTACTCTGGTATTGGCATTTTAACGCTTGTATTTGAGTATATAAGTGCACTATGTCTCATTTGAAACGAATTTTAATCAATATCTGAACATATTTTATGGAGTCCTATAACTTTTTAGTGCAAGACGCTAGTATATAAGTGCAATATGTCTCATTTGAAACAAATTTGAATCAATATCTGAACATAGTTTATAGAGTCCTATAACTTTTTAGTGCAAGAGGCTACGAAATATATTACTCTGGTATTGGCATTTTAACGCTTGTATTTGAGTATATTAGTGCAATATGTCTCATTTGAAACGAATTTTAACCAATATCTGAACATATTTTATAGAGTCCTATAACGTTTTAGTGCAAGACGCTAGTATATAAGTGCAATATGTCTCATTTGAAACAAATTTGAAGCAATATCTGAACATAATTTATGGAGTCCTATAACTTTTTAGTGCAAGACGCTATGAAATATATTACTCTGGTATTTGCATTTTAACGCTTGTATTTGCGTATATTACTGCAATATGTCTCATTTGAAATGAATTTGAATCAATATCTGAACATTTTTAATGGTGAACTATAACTTTTTAGTACAATACGCTAAGAAATATATTACTCAGGTATTGGCTATTTAACGCTTGTATTTGCGTATATTACTGAAATATGTCTCATTTAAAACGATTTTTATTCAATAACTGAACATATTTTATGGAGTCCTATAACTTTTTTGTGCAAGACGCTAGTATATAAGTGCAATTTGTCTCATTTGAAACAAATTTGAATCAATATCTGAAAATATTTTATGGAGTCCTATCACTTTTTAGTGCAAGACGCTAAGAAATATATTACTCTGGTATTGGCATTTTAACGCTTGTATTTGCGTATATTACTGCTATATGTCTCATTTGAAACGAATTTGAATCAATATCTGAACATTTTTAATGGTGTACTATAACTTTTAAGTACAATACGCTAAGAAATATATTACTCAGGTATTGGCTATTTAACGCTTGTATTTGCGTATATTACTGAAATATGTCTCATTTAAAACGAATTTGAATCAATATCTGAACATATTTTATTGGGTCCTATAACTTTTTGGTGCAATACGCAACGAAATATATTACTCTGGTATTGGCATTTTAACGCTTGTATTTGAGTATATTAGTGCAATATGTCTCATTTGAAACGAATTTTAATCAATATCTGAACATATTTTATGGAGTCCTATAACTTTTTAGTGCAAGATGCTAGTATATAAGCGCCATATGTCTCATTTGAAACAAATTTGAATCAATATCTGAACATATTATATGGAGTCCTATAACTTTTTAGTGCAAGACGCTAAGAAATATATTACTCTGGTATTGGCATTTTAACGCTTGTATTTGCGTATATTACTGCAATATGTCTCATTTGAAACGAATTTGAATCAATATCTGAACATTTTTAATGGTGAACTATAACTTTTTAGTACAATACGCTTAGAAATATATTACTCAGGTATTGGCTATTTAACGCTTGTATTTGCGTATATTACTGAAATATGTCTCATTTAAAACGAATTTGAATCAATATCTGAACATATTTTATTGGGTCCTATAACTTTTTGGTGCAATACGCAACGAAATATATTACTCTGGTATTGGCATTTTAACGCTTGTATTTGAGTATATTAGTGCAATATGTCTCATTTGAAACGAATTTTAATCAATATCTGAACATATTTTATGGAGTCCTATAACTTTTTAGTGCAAGACGCTAGTATATAAGCGCCATATGTCTCATTTGAAACAAATTTGAATCAATATCTGAACATATTATATGGAGTCCTATAACTTTTTAGTGCAAGACGCTAAGAAATATATTACTCTGGTATTGGCATTTTAACGCTTGTATTTGCGTATATTACTGCAATACGTCTCATTTGAAATGAATTTGAATCAATATCTGAACATTTTTAATGGTGAACTATAACTTTTTAGTACAATACGCTAAGAAATATATTACTCAGGTATTGGCTATTTAACGCTTGTATTTGCGTATATTACTGAAATATGTCTCATTTAAAACGAATTTGAATCAATATCTGAACATATTTAATTGGGTCCTATAACTTTTTGGTGCAATACGCAACGAAATATATTACTCTCATATTGGCATTTTAACGCTTGTATTTGAGTATATTAGTGCAATATGTCTCATTTGAAACGAATTTTAATCAATATCTGAACATATTTTATGGTGCATATTTTTAGTGCAAGACGCTAGTATATAAGTGCAATATGTCTCATTTGAAACAAATTTGAATCAATATCTGAACATAATTTATGGAATCCTATAACTTTTTAGTGCAAGATGCTAAGAAATATATTACTCTGGTATTGGCATTTTAACGCTTGTATTTGCGTATATTACTGCAATATGTCTCATTTGAAACGAATTTGAATCAATATCTGAACATTTTTAATGGTGAACTATAACTTTTTAGTACAATACGCTAAGAAATATATTACTCAGGTATTGGCTATTTAACGCTTGTATTTGCGTATATTACTGAAATATGTCTCATTTAAAACGAATTTGAATCAATATCTGAACATATTTAATTGGGTCCTATAACTTTTTGGTGCAATACGCAACGAAATATATTACTCTCATATTGGCATTTTAACGCTTGTATTTGAGTATATTAGTGCAATATGTCTCATTTGAAACGAATTTGAATCAATATCTGAACATTTTTAATGGTGAACTATAACTTTTTAGTACAATACGCTAAGAAATATATTACTCAGGTATTGGCTATTTAACGCTTGTATTTGCGTATATTACTGAAATATGTCTCATTTAAAACGAATTTGAATCAATATCTGAACATATTTTATTGGGTCCTATAACTTTTTGGTGCAATACGCAACGAAATATATTACTCTGGTATTGGCATTTTAACGCTTGTATTTGAGTATATTAGTGCAATATGTCTCATTTGAAACGAATTTTAATCAATATCTGAACATATTTTATGGTGCATATTTTTAGTGCAAGACGCTAGTATATAAGTGCAATATGTCTCATTTGAAACAAATTTGAATCAATATCTGAACATATTTTATGGAGTCCTATAACTTTTTAGTGCAAGATGCTAAGAAATATATTACTCTGGTATTGGCATTTTAACGCTTGTATTTGCGTATATTACTGCAATATGTCTCATTTGAAACGAATTTGAATCAATATCTGAACATTTTTAATGGTGAACTATAACTTTTTAGTACAATACGCTAAGAAATATATTACTCAGGTATTGGCTATTTAACGCTTGTATTTGCGTATATTACTGAAATATGTCTCATTTAAAACGAATTTGAATCAATATCTGAACATATTTTTTTGGGTCCTATAACTTTTTGGTGCAATACGCAACGAAATATATTACTCTGGTATTGGCATTTTAACGCTTGTATTTGAGTATATTAGTGCAATATGTCTCATTTGAAACGAATTTTAATCAATATCTGAACATATTTTATGGAGTCCTATAACTTTTAATGCAAGACGCTAGTATATAAGTGCAATATGTCTCATTTGAAACAAATTTGAATCAATATCTGAACATAGTTTATGGAGTCCTATAACTTTATAGTGCAAGACGCTAAGAAATATATTACTCTGGTATTGGCATTTTAACGCTTGTATTTGAGTATATTAGTGCAATATGTCTCATTTGAAACGAATTTTAATCAATATCTGAACATATTTTATGGAGTCCTATAACTTTTTAGTGCAAGACGCTAGTATATAAGCGCCATATGTCTCATTTGAAACAAATTTGAATCAATATCTGAACATATTATATGGAGTCCTATAACTTTTTAGTGCAAGACGCTAAGAAATATATTACTCTGGTATTGGCATTTTAACGCTTGTATTTGCGTATATTACTGCAATATGTCTCATTTAAAACGAATTTGAATCAATATCTGAACATTTTTAATGGTGAACTATAACTTTTTAGTACAATACGCTTAGAAATATATTACTCAGGTATTGGCTATTTAACGCTTGTATTTGCGTATATTACTGAAATATGTCTCATTTAAAACGAATTTGAATCAATATCTGAACATATTTTATTGGGTCCTATAACTTTTTGGTGCAATACGCAACGAAATATATTACTCTGGTATTGGCATTTTAACGCTTGTATTTGAGTATATTAGTGCAATATGTCTCATTTGAAACGAATTTTAATCAATATCTGAACATATTTTATGGAGTCCTATAACTTTTTAGTGCAAGACGCTAGTATATAAGTGCAATATGTCTCATTTGAAACAAATTTGAATCAATATCTGAACATATTTTATGGAGTCCTATAACTTTTTAGTGCAAGACGCTAAGAAATATATTACTCTGGTATAGGCATTTTAACGCTTGTATTTGCGTATATTACTGCAATATGTCTCATTTGAAACGAATTTGAATCAATATCTGAACATTTTAATTGGTGAACTATAACTTTTTAGTACAATACGCTAAGAAATATATTACTCAGGTATTGGCTATTTAACGCTTGTATTTGCGTATATTACTGAAATATGTCTCATTTAAAACGAATTTGAATCAATATCTGAACATATTTTATTGGGTCCTATAACTTTTTGGTGCAATACGCTACGAAATATATAACTCTGGTATTGGCATTTTAACGCTTGTATTTGAGTATATAAGTGCAATATGTCTCATTTGAAACGAATTTTAATCAATATCTGAACATATTATATGGAGTCCTATAACTTTTTAGTGCAAGACGCTAAGAAATATATTACTCTGGTATTGGCAATTTAACGCTTGTATTTGCGTATATTACTGAAATATGTCTCATTTGAAACGAATTTGAATCAATATCTGAACATTTTTAATGGTGAATATAACTCTTTAGTACAATACGCTAAGAAATATATTACTCAGGTATTGGCTATTTAACGCTTGTATTTGCGTATATTACTGAAATATGTCTCATTTAAAACGAATTTGAATCAATATCTGAACATATTTTATTGGGTCCTATAACTTTTTGGTGCAATACGCAACGAAATATATTACTCTGGTATTGGCATTTTAACGCTTGTATTTGAGTATATTAGTGCAATATGTCTCATTTAAAACGAATTTTAATCAATATCTGAAAATATTTTATTTAGTCCTATAACTTTTTAGTGCAAGACGCTAGTATATAAGTGCAATATGTCTCATTTGAAACAAATTTGAATCAATATCTGAACATAGTTTATGGAGTCCTATAACTTATTAGTGCAAGACGCTAGGAAATATATTACTCTGGTATTGGCATTTTAACGCTTGTATTTGAGTATATTAGTGCAATATGTCTCATTTGAAACGAATTTTAATCAATATCTGAACATATTTTATGGAGTCCTATAACTTTTTAGTGCAAGACGCTAGTATATAACTGCAATATGTCTCATTTGAAACAAATTTGAATCAATATCTGAACATATTTTATGGAGTCCTATAACTTTTTAGTGCAAGACGCTAAGAAATATATTACTCTGGTATTGGCATTTTTACGCTTGTATTTGCGTATATTACTGCAATATGTCTCATTTGAAACGAATTTGAATCAATATCTGAACATATTTTATTGGGTCCTAAATTTTTTTAGTGCAAGACGCTAGTATATAAGTGCCATATGTCTCATTTGAAACAAATTTGAATCAATATCTGAACATATTTTATGGAGTCCTATAACTTTTTAGTGCAAGACGCTAAGAAATATATTACTCTGGTATTGGCATTTTTACGCTTGTATTTGCGTATATTACTGCAATATGTCTCATTTGAAACGAATTTGAATCAATATCTGAACATTTTTAATGGTGAACTATAACTTTTTAGTACAATACGCTAAGAAATATATTACTCAGGTATTGGCTATTTAACGCTTGTATTTGCGTATATTACTGAAATATGTCTCATTTAAAACGAATTTGATTCAATATCTGAACATATTTTATTGGGTCCTATAACTTTTTGGTGCAATACCCAACGAAATATATTACTCTGGTATTGGCATTTTAACGCTTGTATTTGAGTATATTAGTGCAATATGTCTCATTTGAAACGAATTTTAATCAATATCTGAACATATTTTATGGAGTCCTATAACTTTTTAGTGCAAGACGCTAGTATATAAGTGCAATATGACTCATTTGAAACAAATTTGAATCAATATCTGAACATTAAATATGGAGTCCTATAACTTTTTAGTGCAAGACGCTAAGAAATATATTACTCTGGTATTGGCATTTTAACGCTTGTATTTGCGTATATTTCTGCAATATGTCTCATTTGAAACGAATTTGAATCAATATCTGAACATTTTTAATGGTGAACTATAACTTTTTAGTACAATACGCTAAGAAATATATTACTCAGGTATTGGCTATTTAACGCTTGTATTTGCGTATATTACTGAAATATGTCTCATTTAAAACGTATTTGAATCAATATCTGAACATATTTTATTGGGTCCTAAATTTTTTTAGTGCAAGACGCTAGTATATAAGTGCCATATGTCTCATTTGAAACAAATTTGAATCAATATCTGAACATATTTTATGGAGTCCTATAACTTTTTAGTGCAAGACGCTAAGAAATATATTACTCTGGTATTGGCATTTTAACGCTTGTATTTGCGTATATTACTGCAATATGTCTCATTTGAAATGAATTTGAATCAATATCTGAACATTTTTAATGGTGAACTATAACTTTTTAGTACAATAGGCTAAGAAATATATTACTCAGGTATTGGCTATTTAACGCTTGTATTTGCGTATATTACTGAAATATGTCTCATTTAAAACGAATTTGAATCAATATCTGAACATATTTTATTGGGTCCTATAACTTTTTGGTGCAATACGCAACGAAATATATTGCTCTGGTATTGGCATTTTAACGCTTGTATTTGAGTATATTAGTGCAATATGTCTCATTTGAAACGAATTTGAATCAATATCTGAACATTTTTAATGGTGAACTATAACTTTTTAGTACAATACGCTAAGAAATATATTACTCAGGTATTGGCTATTTAACGCTTGTATTTGCGTATATTACTGAAATATGTCTCATTTAAAACGTATTTGAATCAATATCTGAACATATTTTATTGGGTCCTATAACTTTTTGGTGCAATACGCAACGAAATATATTACTCTGGTATTGGCATTTTAACGCTTGTATTTGAGTATATTAGTGCAATATGTCTCATTTGAAACGAATTTTAATCAATATCTGAACATATTTTATGGTGCATATTTTTAGTGCAAGACGCTAGTATATAAGTGCAATATGTCTCATTTGAAACAAATTTGAATCAATATCTGAACATAGTTTATAGAGTCCTATAACTTTTTAGTGCAAGAGGCTAAGAAATATATTACTCTGGTATTTGCATTTTAACGCTTGTATTTGAGTATATTAGTGCAATATGTGCCATTTGAAACGAATTTTAATCAATATCTGAACATATTTTATGGAGTCCTATAACTTTTTAGTGCAAGACGCTAGTATATAAGTGCAATATGTCTCATTTGAAACAAATTTGAATCAATATCTGAACATATTTTATGGAGTCCTATAACTTTTTAGTGCAAGATGCTAAGAAACATATTACTCTGGTATTTGCATTTTAACGCTTGTATTTGCGTATATTACTGCAATATGTCTCATTTGAAACGAATTTGAATCAATATCTGAACATTTTTAATGGTGAACTATAGCTTTTTAGTACAATACGCTAAGAAATATATTACTCAGGTATTGGCTATTTAACGCTTGTATTTGCGTATATTACTGAAATATGTCTCATTTAAAACGAATTTGAATCAATATCTGAACATATTTTTTTGGGTCCTATAACTTTTTGGTGCAATACGCAACGAAATATATTACTCTGGTATTGGCATTTTAACGCTTGTATTTGAGTATATTAGTGCAATATGACTCATTTGAAACGAATTTTAATCAATATCTGAACATATTTTATGGTGCATATTTTTAGTGCAAGACGCTAGTATATAAGTGCAATATGTCTCATTTGAAACAAATTTGAATCAATATCTGAACATAGTTTATAGAGTCCTATAACTTTTTAGTGCAAGAGGCTACGAAATATATTACTCTGGTATTGGCATTTTAACGCTTGTATTTGAGTATATTAGTGCAATATGTCTCATTTGAAACGAATTTTAACCAATATCTGAACATATTTTATAGAGTCCGATAACTTTTTAGTGCAAGTCGCTAGTATATAAGTGCAATATGTCTCATTTGAAACAAATTTGAATCAATATCTGAACATATTTTATGGAGTCCTATAACTTTTTAGTGCAAGACGCTATGAAATATATTACTCTGGTATTTGCATTTTAACGCTTGTATTTGCGTATATTACTGCAATATGTCTCATTTGAAATGAATTTGAATCAATATCTGAACATTTTTAATGGTGAACTATAACTTTTTAGTACAATACGCTAAGAAATATATTACTCAGGTATTGGCTATTTAACGCTTGTATTTGCGTATATTACTGAAATATGTCTCATTTAAAACGAATTTGAATCAATATCTGAACATATTTTATTGAGTCCTATAACTTTTTGGTGCAATACGCAACGAAATATATTACTCTGGTATTGGCATTTTAACGCTTGTATTTGAGTATATTAGTGCAATATGTCTCATTTGAAACGAATTTTAATCAATATCTGAACATATTTTATGGAGTCCTATAACTTTTTAGTGCAAGACGCTAGTATATGAGCGCCATATGTCTCATTTGAAACAAATTTGAATCAATATCTGAACATATTATATGGAGTCCTATAACTTTTTAGTGCAAGACGCTAAGAAATATATTACTCTGGTATTGGCATTTTAACGCTTGTATTTGCGTATATTACTGCAATATGTCTCATTTGAAACGAATTTGAATCAATATCTGAACATTTTTAATGGTGAACTATAACTTTTTAGTACAATACGCATAGAAATATTTTACTCAGGTATTGGCTATTTAACGCTTGTATTTGCGTATATTACTGAAATATGTCTCATTTAAAACGAATTTGATTCAATATCTGAACATATTTTATTGGGTCCTATAACTTTTTGGTGCAATACGCAACGAAATATATTACTCTGGTATTGGTATTTTAACGCTTGTATTTGAGTATATTAGTGCAATATGTCTCATTTGAAACGAATTTTAATCAATATCTGAAAATATTTTATGGAGTCCTATAACTTTTTAGTGCAAGACGCTAGTATATAAGTGCAATATGTCTCATTTGAAACAAATTTGAATCAATATCTGAACATTAAATTTGGAGTCCTATAACTTTTTAGTGCAAGACGCTAAGAAATATATTACTCTGGTATTGGCATTTTAACGCTTGTATTTGCGTATATTACTGCAATATGTCTCATTTGAAACGAATTTGAATCAATATCTGAACATTTTTAATGGTGAACTATAACTTTTTAGTACAATACGCTAAGAAATTTATTACTCAGGTATTGGCTATTTAACGCTTGTATTTGCGTATATTACTGAAATATGTCTCATTTAAAACGTATTTGAATCAATATCTGAACATATTTTATTGGGTCCTAAATTTTTTTAGTGCAAGACGCTAGTATATAAGTGCCATATGTCTCATTTGAAACAAATTTGAATCAATATCTGAACATATTTTATGGAGTCCTATAACTTTTTAGTGCAAGACGCTAAGAAATATATTACTCTGGTATTGGCATTTTAACGCTTGTATTTGCGTATATTACTGCAATATGTCTCATTTGAAACGAATTTGAATCAATATCTGAACATTTTTAATGGTGAACTATAACTTTTTAGTACAATACGCTAAGAAATATATTACTCAGGTATTGGCTATTTAACGCTTGTATTTGCGTATATTACTGAAATATGTCTCATTTAAAACGAATTTGATTCAATATCTGAACATATTTTATTGGGTCCTATAACTTTTTGGTGCAATACCCAACGAAATATATTACTCTGGTATTGGCATTTTAACGCTTGTATTTGAGTATATTAGTGCAATATGTCTCATTTGAAACGAATTTTAATCAATATCTGAACATATTTTATGGAGTCCTATAACTTTTTAGTGCAAGACGCTAGTATATAAGTGCAATATGTCTCATTTGAAACAAATTTGAATCAATATCTGAACATTAAATATGGAGTCCTATAACTTTTTAGTGCAAGACGCTAAGAAATATATTACTCTGGTATTGGCATTTTAACGCTTGTATTTGCGTATATTTCTGCAATATGTCTCATTTGAAACGAATTTGAATCAATATCTGAACATTTTTAATGGTGAACTATAACTTTTTAGTACAATACGCTAAGAAATATATTACTCAGGTATTGGCTATTTAACGCTTGTATTTGCGTATATTACTGAAATATGTCTCATTTAAAACGTATTTGAATCAATATCTGAACATATTTTATTGGGTCCTAAATTTTTTTAGTGCAAGACGCTAGTATATAAGTGCCATATGTCTCATTTGAAACAAATTTGAATCAATATCTGAACATATTTTATTGGGTCCTATAACTTTTTGGTGCAATACGCAACGAAATATATTACTCTGGTATTGGCATTTTAACGCTTGTATTTGAGTATATTAGTGCAATATGTCCCATTTGAAACGAATTTGAATCAATATCTGAACATTTTTAATGGTGAACTATAACTTTTTAGTACAATACGCTAAGAAATATAATACTCAGGTATTGGCTATTTAACGCTTGTATTTGCGTATATTTCTGAAATATGTCTCATTTAAAACGAATTTGAATCAATATCTGAACATATTTTATTGGGTCCTATAACTTTTTGGTGCAATACGCAACGAAATATATTACTCTGGTATTGGCATTTTAACGCTTGTATTTGAGTATATTAGTGCAATATGTCTCATTTGAAACGAATTTTAATCAATATCTGAACATATTTTATGGAGTCCTATAACTTTTAATGCAAGACGCTAGTATATAAGTGCAATATGTCTCATTTGAAACAAATTTGAATCAATATCTGAACATAGTTTATGGAGTCCTATAACTTTATAGTGCAAGACGCTAAGAAATATATTACTCTGGTATTGGCATTTTAACGCTTGTATTTGAGTATATTAGTGCAATATGTCTCATTTGAAACGAATTTTAATCAATATCTGAACATATTTTATGGAGTCCTATAACTTTTTAGTGCAAGACGCTAGTATATAAGCGCCATATGTCTCATTTGAAACAAATTTGAATCAATATCTGAACATATTATATGGAGTCCTATAACTTTTTAGTGCAAGACGCTAAGAAATATATTACTCTGGTATTGGCATTTTAACGCTTGTATTTGCGTATATTACTGCAATATGTCTCATTTAAAACGAATTTGAATCAATATCTGAACATTTTTAATGGTGAACTATAACTTTTTAGTACAATACGCTTAGAAATATATTACTCAGGTATTGGCTATTTAACGCTTGTATTTGCGTATATTACTGAAATATGTCTCATTTAAAACGAATTTGAATCAATATCTGAACATATTTTATTGGGTCCTATAACTTTTTGGTGCAATACGCAACGAAATATATTACTCTGGTATTGGCATTTTAACGCTTGTATTTGAGTATATTAGTGCAATATGTCTCATTTGAAACGAATTTTAATCAATATCTGAACATATTTTATGGAGTCCTATAACTTTTTAGTGCAAGACGCTAGTATATAAGTGCAATATGTCTTATTTGAAACAAATTTGAATCAATATCTGAACATAATTTATGGAGTCCTATAACTTTTTAGTGCAAGACGCTAAGAAATATATTACTCTGGTATAGGCATTTTAACGCTTGTATTTGCGTATATTACTGCAATATGTCTCATTTGAAACGAATTTGAATCAATATCTGAACATTTTAATTGGTGAACTATAACTTTTTAGTACAATACGCTAAGAAATATATTACTCAGGTATTGGCTATTTAACGCTTGTATTTGCGTATATTACTGAAATATGTCTCATTTAAAACGAATTTGAATCAATATCTGAACATATTTTATTGGGTCCTATAACTTTTTGGTGCAATACGCTACGAAATATATAACTCTGGTATTGGCATTTTAACGCTTGTATTTGAGTATATAAGTGCAATATGTCTCATTTGAAACGAATTTTAATCAATATCTGAACATATTATATGGAGTCCTATAACTTTTTAGTGCAAGACGCTAAGAAATATATTACTCTGGTATTGGCAATTTAACGCTTGTATTTGCGTATATTACTGCAATATGTCTCATTTGAAACGAATTTGAATCAATATCTGAACATTTTTAATGGTGAATATAACTCTTTAGTACAATACGCTAAGAAATATATTACTCAGGTATTGGCTATTTAACGCTTGTATTTGCGTATATTACTGAAATATGTCTCATTTAAAACGAATTTGAATCAATATCTGAACATATTTTATTGGGTCCTATAACTTTTTGGTGCAATACGCAACGAAATATATTACTCTGGTATTGGCATTTTAACGCTTGTATTTGAGTATATTAGTGCAATATGTCTCATTTGAAACGAATTTTAATCAATATCTGAACATATTTTATGGAGTCCTATAACTTTTTAGTGCAAGACGCTAGTATATAAGTGCAATATGTCTCATTTGAAACAAATTTGAATCAATATCTGAACATAATTTATGGAGTCCTATAACTTTTTAGTGCAAGACGCTAAGAAATATATTACTCTGGTATAGGCATTTTAACGCTTGTATTTGCGTATATTACTGCAATATGTCTCATTTGAAACGAATTTGAATCAATATCTGAACATTTTAATTGGTGAACTATAACTTTTTAGTACAATACGCTAAGAAATATATTACTCAGGTATTGGCTATTTAACGCTTGTATTTGCGTATATTACTGAAATATGTCTCATTTAAAACGAATTTGAATCAATATCTGAACATATTTTATTGGGTCCTATAACTTTTTGGTGCAATACGCTACGAAATATATAACTCTGGTATTGGCATTTTAACGCTTGTATTTGAGTATATAAGTGCAATATGTCTCATTTGAAACGAATTTTAATCAATATCTGAACATATTATATGGAGTCCTATAACTTTTTAGTGCAAGACGCTAAGAAATATATTACTCTGGTATTGGCAATTTAACGCTTGTATTTGCGTATATTACTGCAATATGTCTCATTTGAAACGAATTTGAATCAATATCTGAACATTTTTAATGGTGAATATAACTCTTTAGTACAATACGCTAAGAAATATATTACTCAGGTATTGGCTATTTAACGCTTGTATTTGCGTATATTACTGAAATATGTCTCATTTAAAACGAATTTGAATCAATATCTGAACATATTTTATTGGGTCCTATAACTTTTTGGTGCAATACGCAACGAAATATATTACTCTGGTATTGGCATTTTAACGCTTGTATTTGAGTATATTAGTGCAATATGTCTCATTTAAAACGAATTTTAATCAATATCTGAAAATATTTTATTTAGTCCTATAACTTTTTAGTGCAAGACGCTAGTATATAAGTGCAGTATGTCTCATTTGAAACAAATTTGAATCAATATCTGAACATAGTTTATGGAGTCCTATAACTTTTTAGTGCAAGACGCTAGGAAATATATTACTCTGGTATTGGCATTTTAACGCTTGTATTTGAGTATATTAGTGCAATATGTCTCATTTGAAACGAATTTTAATCAATATCTGAACATATTTTATGGAGTCCTATAACTTTTTAGTGCAAGACGCTAGTATATAACTGCAATATGTCTCATTTGAAACAAATTTGAATCAATATCTGAACATATTTTATGGAGTCCTATAACTTTTTAGTGCAAGACGCTAAGAAATATATTACTCTGGTATTGGCATTTTAACGCTTGTATTTGCGTATATTACTGCAATATGTCTCATTTGAAACGAATTTGAATCAATATCTGAACATATTTTATTGGGTCCTAAATTTTTTTAGTGCAAGACGCTAGTATATAAGTGCCATATGTCTCATTTGAAACAAATTTGAATCAATATCTGAACATATTTTATGGAGTCCTATAACTTTTTAGTGCAAGACGCTAAGAAATATATTACTCTGGTATTGGCATTTTTACGCTTGTATTTGCGTATATTACTGCAATATGTCTCATTTGAAACGAATTTGAATCAATATCTGAACATTTTTAATGGTGAACTATAACTTTTTAGTACAATACGCTAAGAAATATATTACTCAGGTATTGGCTATTTAACGCTTGTATTTGCGTATATTACTGAAATATGTCTCATTTAAAACGAATTTGATTCAATATCTGAACATATTTTATTGGGTCCTATAACTTTTTGGTGCAATACCCAACGAAATATATTACTCTGGTATTGGCATTTTAACGCTTGTATTTGAGTATATTAGTGCAATATGTCTCATTTGAAACGAATTTTAATCAATATCTGAACATATTTTATGGAGTCCTATAACTTTTTAGTGCAAGACGCTAGTATATAAGTGCAATATGACTCATTTGAAACAAATTTGAATCAATATCTGAACATTAAATATGGAGTCCTATAACTTTTTAGTGCAAGACGCTAAGAAATATATTACTCTGGTATTGGCATTTTAACGCTTGTATTTGCGTATATTTCTGCAATATGTCTCATTTGAAACGAATTTGAATCAATATCTGAACATTTTTAATGGTGAACTATAACTTTTTAGTACAATACGCTAAGAAATATATGACTCAGGTATTGGCTATTTAACGCTTGTATTTGCGTATATTACTGAAATATGTCTCATTTAAAACGTATTTGAATCAATATCTGAACATATTTTATTGGGTCCTAAATTTTTTTAGTGCAAGACGCTAGTATATAAGTGCCATATGTCTCATTTGAAACAAATTTGAATCAATATCTGAACATATTTTATGGAGTCCTATAACTTTTTAGTGCAAGACGCTAAGAAATATATTACTCTGGTATTGGCATTTTAACGCTTGTATTTGCGTATATTACTGCAATATGTCTCATTTGAAATGAATTTGAATCAATATCTGAACATTTTTAATGGTGAACTATAACTTTTTAGTACAATAGGCTAAGAAATATATTACTCAGGTATTGGCTATTTAACGCTTGTATTTGCGTATATTACTGAAATATGTCTCATTTAAAACGAATTTGAATCAATATCTGAACTTATTTTATTGGGTCCTATAACTTTTTGGTGCAATACGCAACGAAATATATTACTCTGGTATTGGCATTTTAACGCTTGTATTTGAGTATATTAGTGCAATATGTCTCATTTGAAACGAATTTTAATCAATATCTGAACATATTTTATGGTGAACTATAACTTTTTAGTACAATACGCTAAGAAATATATTACTCAGGTATTGGCTATTTAACGCTTGTATTTGCGTATATTACTGAAATATGTCTCATTTAAAACGAATTTGAATCAATATCTGAACATATTTTATTGGGTCCTATAACTTTTTGGTGCAATACGCAACGAAATATATTACTCTGGTATTGGCATTTTAACGCTTGTATTTGAGTATATTAGTGCAATATGTCTCATTTGAAACGAATTTTAATCAATATCTGAACATATTTTATGGTGCATATTTTTAGTGCAAGACGCTAGTATATAAGTGCAATATGTCTCATTTGAAACAAATTTGAATCAATATCTGAACATAGTTTATAGAGTCCTATAACTTTTTAGTGCAAGAGGCTAAGAAATATATTACTCTGGTATTTGCATTTTAACGCTTGTATTTGAGTATATTAGTGCAATATGTGCCATTTGAAACGAATTTTAATCAATATCTGAACATATTTTATGGAGTCCTATAACTTTTTAGTGCAAGACGCTAGTATATAAGTGCAATATGTCTCATTTGAAACAAATTTGAATCAATATCTGAACATATTTTATGGAGTCCTATAACTTTTTAGTGCAAGATGCTTAGAAATATATTACTCTGGTATTTGCATTTTAACGCTTGTATTTGCGTATATTACTGCAATATGTCTCATTTGAAACGAATTTGAATCAATATCTGAACATTTTTAATGGTGAACTATAGCTTTTTAGTACAATACGCTAAGAAATATATTACTCAGGTATTGGCTATTTAACGCTTGTATTTGCGTATATTACTGAAATATGTCTCATTTAAAACGAATTTGAATCAATATCTGAACATATTTTTTTTGGGTCCTATAACTTTTTGGTGCAATACGCAACGAAATATATTACTCTGGTATTGGCATTTTAACGCTTGTATTTGAGTATATTAGTGCAATATGTCTCATTTGAAACGAATTTTAATCAATATCTGAACATATTTTATGGGCATATTTTTAGTGCAAGACGCTAGTATATAAGTGCAATATGTCTCATTTGAAACAAATTTGAATCAATATCTGAACATAGTTTATAGAGTCCTATAACTTTTTAGTGCAAGAGGCTACGAAATATATTACTCTGGTATTGGCATTTTAACGCTTGTATTTGAGTATATTAGTGCAATATGTCTCATTTGAAACGAATTTTAACCAATATCTGAACATATTTTATAGAGTCCGATAACTTTTTAGTGCAAGTCGCTAGTATATAAGTGCAATATGTCTCATTTGAAACAAATTTGAATCAATATCTGAACATATTTTATGGAGTCCTATAACTTTTTAGTGCAAGATGCTAAGAAATATATTACTCTGGTATTGGCATTTTAACGCTTGTATTTGCGTATATTACTGCAATATGTCTCATTTGAAACGAATTTGAATCAATATCTGAACATTTTTAATGGTGAACTATAACTTTTTAGTACAATACGCTAAGAAATATATTACTCAGGTATTGGCTATTTAACGCTTGTATTTGCGTATATTACTGAAATATGTCTCATTTAAAACGAATTTGAATCAATATCTGAACATATTTTTTTGGGTCCTATAACTTTTTGGTGCAATACGCAACGAAATATATTACTCTGGTATTGGCATTTTAACGCTTGTATTTGAGTATATTAGTGCAATATGTCTCATTTGAAACGAATTTTAATCAATATCTGAACATATTTTATGGAGTCCTATAACTTTTAATGCAAGACGCTAGTATATAAGTGCAATATGTCTCATTTGAAACAAATTTGAATCAATATCTGAACATAGTTTATGGAGTCCTATAACTTTATAGTGCAAGACGCTAAGAAATATATTACTCTGGTATTGGCATTTTAACGCTTGTATTTGAGTATATTAGTGCAATATGTCTCATTTGAAACGAATTTTAATCAATATCTGAACATATTTTATGGAGTCCTATAACTTTTTAGTGCAAGACGCTAGTATATAAGCGCCATATGTCTCATTTGAAACAAATTTGAATCAATATCTGAACATATTATATGGAGTCCTATAACTTTTTAGTGCAAGACGCTAAGAAATATATTACTCTGGTATTGGCATTTTAACGCTTGTATTTGCGTATATTACTGCAATATGTCTCATTTAAAACGAATTTGAATCAATATCTGAACATTTTTAATGGTGAACTATAACTTTTTAGTACAATACGCTAAGAAATATATTACTCAGGTATTGGCTATTTAACGCTTGTATTTGCGTATATTACTGAAATATGTCTCATTTAAAACGAATTTGAATCAATATCTGAACATATTTTATTGGGTCCTATAACTTTTTGGTGCAATACGCAACGAAATATATTACTCTGGTATTGGCATTTTAACGCTTGTATTTGAGTATATTAGTGCAATATGTCTCATTTGAAACGAATTTTAATCAATATCTGAACATATTTTATGGAGTCCTATAACTTTTTAGTGCAAGACGCTAGTATATAAGTGCAATATGTCTTATTTGAAACAAATTTGAATCAATATCTGAACATATTTTATGGAGTCCTATAACTTTTTAGTGCAAGACGCTAAGAAATATATTACTCTGGTATAGGCATTTTAACGCTTGTATTTGCGTATATTACTGCAATATGTCTCATTTGAAACGAATTTGAATCAATATCTGAACATTTTAATTGGTGAACTATAACTTTTTAGTACAATACGCTAAGAAATATATTACTCAGGTATTGGCTATTTAACGCTTGTATTTGCGTATATTACTGAAATATGTCTCATTTAAAACGAATTTGAATCAATATCTGAACATATTTTATTGGGTCCTATAACTTTTTGGTGCAATACGCTACGAAATATATAACTCTGGTATTGGCATTTTAACGCTTGTATTTGAGTATATAAGTGCAATATGTCTCATTTGAAACGAATTTTAATCAATATCTGAACATATTATATGGAGTCCTATAACTTTTTAGTGCAAGACGCTAAGAAATATATTACTCTGGTATTGGCAATTTAACGCTTGTATTTGCGTATATTACTGCAATATGTCTCATTTGAAACGAATTTGAATCAATATCTGAACATTTTTAATGGTGAATATAACTCTTTAGTACAATACGCTAAGAAATATATTACTCAGGTATTGGCTATTTAACGCTTGTATTTGCGTATATTACTGAAATATGTCTCATTTAAAACGAATTTGAATCAATATCTGAACATATTTTATTGGGTCCTATAACTTTTTGGTGCAATACGCAACGAAATATATTACTCTGGTATTGGCATTTTAACGCTTGTATTTGAGTATATTAGTGCAATATGTCTCATTTAAAACGAATTTTAATCAATATCTGAAAATATTTTATTTAGTCCTATAACTTTTTAGTGCAAGACGCTAGTATATAAGTGCAATATGTCTCATTTGAAACAAATTTGAATCAATATCTGAACATAGTTTATGGAGTCCTATAACTTATTAGTGCAAGACGCTAGGAAATATATTACTCTGGTATTGGCATTTTAACGCTTGTATTTGAGTATATTAGTGCAATATGTCTCATTTGAAACGAATTTTAATCAATATCTGAACATATTTTATGGAGTCCTATAACTTTTTAGTGCAAGACGCTAGTATATAACTGCAATATGTCTCATTTGAAACAAATTTGAATCAATATCTGAACATATTTTATGGAGTCCTATAACTTTTTAGTGCAAGACGCTAAGAAATATATTACTCTGGTATTGGCATTTTTACGCTTGTATTTGCGTATATTACTGCAATATGTCTCATTTGAAACGAATTTGAATCAATATCTGAACATATTTTATTGGGTCCTAAATTTTTTTAGTGCAAGACGCTAGTATATAAGTGCCATATGTCTCATTTGAAACGAATTTGAATCAATATCTGAACATATTTTATGGAGTCCTATAACTTTTTAGTGCAAGACGCTAAGAAATATATTACTCTGGTATTGGCATTTTTACGCTTGTATTTGCGTATATTACTGCAATATGTCTCATTTGAAACGAATTTGAATCAATATCTGAACATTTTTAATGGTGAACTATAACTTTTTAGTACAATACGCTAAGAAATATATTACTCAGGTATTGGCTATTTAACGCTTGTATTTGCGTATATTACTGAAATATGTCTCATTTAAAACGAATTTGATTCAATATCTGAACATATTTTATTGGGTCCTATAACTTTTTGGTGCAATACCCAACGAAATATATTACTCTGGTATTGGCATTTTAACGCTTGTATTTGAGTATATTAGTGCAATATGTCTCATTTGAAACGAATTTTAATCAATATCTGAACATATTTTATGGAGTCCTATAACTTTTTAGTGCAAGACGCTAGTATATAAGTGCAATATGACTCATTTGAAACAAATTTGAATCAATATCTGAACATTAAATATGGAGTCCTATAACTTTTTAGTGCAAGACGCTAAGAAATATATTACTCTGGTATTGGCATTTTAACGCTTGTATTTGCGTATATTTCTGCAATATGTCTCATTTGAAACGAATTTGAATCAATATCTGAACATTTTTAATGGTGAACTATAACTTTTTAGTACAATACGCTAAGAAATATATTACTCAGGTATTGGCTATTTAACGCTTGTATTTGCGTATATTACTGAAATATGTCTCATTTAAAACGTATTTGAATCAATATCTGAACATATTTTATTGGGTCCTAAATTTTTTTAGTGCAAGACGCTAGTATATAAGTGCCATATGTCTCATTTGAAACAAATTTGAATCAATATCTGAACATATTTTATGGAGTCCTATAACTTTTTAGTGCAAGACGCTAAGAAATATATTACTCTGGTATTGGCATTTTAACGCTTGTATTTGCGTATATTACTGCAATATGTCTCATTTGAAATGAATTTGAATCAATATCTGAACATTTTTAATGGTGAACTATAACTTTTTAGTACAATAGGCTAAGAAATATATTACTCAGGTATTGGCTATTTAACGCTTGTATTTGCGTATATTACTGAAATATGTCTCATTTGAAACAAATTTGAATCAATATCTGAACATATTTTATTGGGTCCTATAACTTTTTGGTGCAATACGCAACGAAATATATTACTCTGGTATTGGCATTTTAACGCTTGTATTTGAGTATATTAGTGCAATATGTCCCATTTGAAACGAATTTGAATCAATATCTGAACATTTTTAATGGTGAACTATAACTTTTTAGTACAATACGCTAAGAAATATAATACTCAGGTATTGGCTATTTAACGCTTGTATTTGCGTATATTTCTGAAATATGTCTCATTTAAAACGAATTTGAATCAATATCTGAACATATTTTATTGGGTCCTATAACTTTTTGGTGCAATACGCAACGAAATATATTACTCTGGTATTGGCATTTTAACGCTTGTATTTGAGTATATTAGTGCAATATGTCTCATTTGAAACGAATTTTAATCAATATCTGAACATATTTTATGGAGTCCTATAACTTTTAATGCAAGACGCTAGTATATAAGTGCAATATGTCTCATTTGAAACAAATTTGAATCAATATCTGAACATAGTTTATGGAGTCCTATAACTTTATAGTGCAAGACGCTAAGAAATATATTACTCTGGTATTGGCATTTTAACGCTTGTATTTGAGTATATTAGTGCAATATGTCTCATTTGAAACGAATTTTAATCAATATCTGAACATATTTTATGGAGTCCTATAACTTTTTAGTGCAAGACGCTAGTATATAAGCGCAATATGTCTCATTTGAAACAAATTTGAATCAATATCTGAACATATTATATGGAGTCCTATAACTTTTTAGTGCAAGACGCTAAGAAATATATTACTCTGGTATTGGCATTTTAACGCTTGTATTTGCGTATATTACTGAAATATGTCTCATTTAAAACGAATTTGAATCAATATCTGAACATTTTTAATGGTGAACTATAACTTTTTAGTACAATACGCTTAGAAATATATTACTCAGGTATTGGCTATTTAACGCTTGTATTTGCGTATATTACTGAAATATGTCTCATTTAAAACGAATTTGAATCAATATCTGAACATATTTTATTGGGTCCTATAACTTTTTGGTGCAATACGCTACGAAATATATTACTCTGGTATTGGCATTTTAACGCTTGTATTTGAGTATATTAGTGCAATATGTCTCATTTGAAACGAATTTTAATCAATATCTGAACATATTTTATGGAGTCCTATAACTTTTTAGTGCAAGACGCTAGTATATAAGTGCAATATGTCTCATTTGAAACAAATTTGAATCAATATCTGAACATATTTTATGGAGTCCTATAACTTTTTAGTGCAAGACGCTAAGAAATATATTACTCTGGTATAGGCATTTTAACGCTTGTATTTGCGTATATTACTGCAATATGTCTCATTTGAAACGAATTTGAATCAATATCTGAACATTTTAATTGGTGAACTATAACTTTTTAGTACAATACGCTAAGAAATATATTACTCAGGTATTGGCTATTTAACGCTTGTATTTGCGTATATTACTGAAATATGTCTCATTTAAAACGAATTTGAATCAATATCTGAACATATTTTATTGGGTCCTATAACTTTTTGGTGCAATACGCTACGAAATATATTACTCTGGTATTGGCATTTTAACGCTTGTATTTGAGTATATAAGTGCAATATGTCTCATTTGAAACGAATTTTAATCAATATCTGAACATATTATATGGAGTCCTATAACTTTTTAGTGCAAGACGCTAAGAAATATATTACTCTGGTATTGGCAATTTAACGCTTGTATTTGCGTATATTACTGCAATATGTCTCATTTGAAACGAATTTGAATCAATATCTGAACATTTTTAATGGTGAATATAACTCTTTAGTACAATACGCTAAGAAATATATTACTCAGGTATTGGCTATTTAACGCTTGTATTTGCGTATATTACTGAAATATGTCTCATTTAAAACGAATTTGAATCAATATCTGAACATATTTTATTGGGTCCTATAACTTTTTGGTGCAATACGCAACGAAATATATTACTCTGGTATTGGCATTTTAACGCTTGTATTTGAGTATATTAGTGCAATATGTCTCATTTAAAACGAATTTTAATCAATATCTGAAAATATTTTATTTAGTCCTATAACTTTTTAGTGCAAGACGCTAGTATATAAGTGCAATATGTCTCATTTGAAACAAATTTGAATCAATATCTGAACATAGTTTATGGAGTCCTATAACTTTTTAGTGCAAGACGCTAGGAAATATATTACTCTGGTATTGGCATTTTTACGCTTGTATTTGAGTATATTAGTGCAATATGTCTCATTTGAAACGAATTTGAATCAATATCTGAACATATTTTATGGAGTCCTATAACTTTTTAGTGCAAGACGCTAGTATATAACTGCAATATGTCTCATTTGAAACAAATTTGAATCAATATCTGAACATATTTTATGGAGTCCTATAACTTTTTAGTGCAAGACGCTAAGAAATATATTACTCTGGTATTGGCATTTTAACGCTTGTATTTGCGTATATTACTGCAATATGTCTCATTTGAAACGAATTTGAATCAATATCTGAACATATTTTATTGGGTCCTAAATTTTTTTAGTGCAAGACGCTAGTATATAAGTGCCATATGTCTCATTTGAAACAAATTTGAATCAATATCTGAACATATTTTATGGAGTCCTATAACTTTTTAGTGCAAGACGCTAAGAAATATATTACTCTGGTATTGGCATTTTTACGCTTGTATTTGCGTATATTACTGCAATATGTCTCATTTGAAACGAATTTGAATCAATATCTGAACATTTTTAATGGTGAACTATAACTTTTTAGTACAATACGCTAAGAAATATATTACTCAGGTATTGGCTATTTAACGCTTGTATTTGCGTATATTACTGAAATATGTCTCATTTAAAACGAATTTGATTCAATATCTGAACATATTTTATTGGGTCCTATAACTTTTTGGTGCAATACCCAACGAAATATATTACTCTGGTATTGGCATTTTAACGCTTGTATTTGAGTATATTAGTGCAATATGTCTCATTTGAAACGAATTTTAATCAATATCTGAACATATTTTATGGAGTCCTATAACTTTTTAGTGCAAGACGCTAGTATATAAGTGCAATATGACTCATTTGAAACAAATTTGAATCAATATCTGAACATTAAATATGGAGTCCTATAACTTTTTAGTGCAAGACGCTAAGAAATATATTACTCTGGTATTGGCATTTTAACGCTTGTATTTGCGTATATTTCTGCAATATGTCTCATTTGAAACGAATTTGAATCAATATCTGAACATTTTTAATGGTGAACTATAACTTTTTAGTACAATACGCTAAGAAATATATGACTCAGGTATTGGCTATTTAACGCTTTTATTTGCGTATATTACTGAAATATGTCTCATTTAAAACGTATTTGAATCAATATCTGAACATATTTTATTGGGTCCTAAATTTTTTTAGTGCAAGACGCTAGTATATAAGTGCCATATGTCTCATTTGAAACAAATTTGAATCAATATCTGAACATATTTTATGGAGTCCTATAACTTTTTAGTGCAAGACGCTAAGAAATATATTACTCTGGTATTGGCATTTTAACGCTTGTATTTGCGTATATTACTGCAATATGTCTCATTTGAAATGAATTTGAATCAATATCTGAACATTTTTAATGGTGAACTATAACTTTTTAGTACAATAGGCTAAGAAATATATTACTCAGGTATTGGCTATTTAACGCTTGTATTTGCGTATATTACTGAAATATGTCTCATTTAAAACGAATTTGAATCAATATCTGAACATATTTTATTGGGTCCTATAACTTTTTGGTGCAATACGCAACGAAATATATTACTCTGGTATTGGCATTTTAACGCTTGTATTTGAGTATATTAGTGCAATATGTCTCATTTGAAACGAATTTGAATCAATATCTGAACATTTTTAATGGTGAACTATAACTTTTTAGTACAATACGCTAAGAAATATATTACTCAGGTATTGGCTATTTAACGCTTGTATTTGCGTATATTACTGAAATATGTCTCATTTAAAACGAATTTGAATCAATATCTGAACATATTTTATTGGGTCCTATAACTTTTTGGTGCAATACGCAACGAAATATATTACTCTGGTATTGGCATTTTAACGCTTGTATTTGAGTATATTAGTGCAATATGTCTCATTTGAAACGAATTTTAATCAATATCTGAACATATTTTATGGTGCATATTTTTAGTGCAAGACGCTAGTATATAAGTGCAATATGTCTCATTTGAAACAAATTTGAATCAATATCTGAACATAGTTTATAGAGTCCTATAACTTTTTAGTGCAAGAGGCTAAGAAATATATTACTCTGGTATTTGCATTTTAACGCTTGTATTTGAGTATATTAGTGCAATATGTGCCATTTGAAACGAATTTTAATCAATATCTGAACATATTTTATGGAGTCCTATAACTTTTTAGTGCAAGACGCTAGTATATAAGTGCAATATGTCTCATTTGAAACAAATTTGAATCAATATCTGAACATATTTTATGGAGTCCTATAACTTTTTAGTGCAAGATGCTAAGAAATATATTACTCTGGTATTTGCATTTTAACGCTTGTATTTGCGTATATTACTGCAATATGTCTCATTTGAAACGAATTTGAATCAATATCTGAACATTTTTAATGGTGAACTATAGCTTTTTAGTACAATACGCTAAGAAATATATTACTCAGGTATTGGCTATTTAACGCTTGTATTTGCGTATATTACTGAAATATGTCTCATTTAAAACGAATTTGAATCAATATCTGAACATATTTTATTGGGTCCTATAACTTTTTGGTGCAATACGCAACGAAATATATTACTCTGGTATTGGCATTTTAACGCTTGTATTTGAGTATATTAGTGCAATATGACTCATTTGAAACGAATTTTAATCAATATCTGAACATATTTTATGGTGCATATTTTTAGTGCAAGACGCTAGTATATAAGTGCAATATGTCTCATTTGAAACAAATTTGAATCAATATCTGAACATAGTTTATAGAGTCCTATAACTTTTTAGTGCAAGAGGCTACGAAATATATTACTCTGGTATTGGCATTTTAACGCTTGTATTTGAGTATATTAGTGCAATATGTCTCATTTGAAACGAATTTTAACCAATATCTGAACATATTTTATAGAGTCCGATAACTTTTTAGTGCAAGTCGCTAGTATATAAGTGCAATATGTCTCATTTGAAACAAATTTGAATCAATATCTGAACATATTTTATGGAGTCCTATAACTTTTTAGTGCAAGACGCTATGAAATATATTACTCTGGTATTTGCATTTTAACGCTTGTATTTGCGTATATTACTGCAATATGTCTCATTTGAAATGAATTTGAATCAATATCTGAACATTTTTAATGGTGAACTATAACTTTTTAGTACAATACGCTAAGAAATATATTACTCAGGTATTGGCTATTTAACGCTTGTATTTGCGTATATTACTGAAATATGTCTCATTTAAAACGAATTTGAATCAATATCTGAACATATTTTATTGGGTCCTATAACTTTTTGGTGCAATACGCAACGAAATATATTACTCTGGTATTGGCATTTTAACGCTTGTATTTGAGTATATTAGTGCAATATGTCTCATTTGAAACGAATTTTAATCAATATCTGAACATATTTTATGGAGTCCTATAACTTTTTAGTGCAAGACGCTAGTATATGAGCGCCATATGTCTCATTTGAAACAAATTTGAATCAATATCTGAACATATTATATGGAGTCCTATAACTTTTTAGTGCAAGACGCTAAGAAATATATTACTCTGGTATTGGCATTTTAACGCTTGTATTTGCGTATATTACTGCAATATGTCTCATTTGAAACGAATTTGAATCAATATCTGAACATTTTTAATGGTGAACTATAACTTTTTAGTACAATACGCTTAGAAATATTTTACTCAGGTATTGGCTATTTAACGCTTGTATTTGCGTATATTACTGAAATATGTCTCATTTAAAACGAATTTGATTCAATATCTGAACATATTTTATTGGGTCCTATAACTTTTTGGTGCAATACGCAACGAAATATATTACTCTGGTATTGGTATTTTAACGCTTGTATTTGAGTATATTAGTGCAATATGTCTCATTTGAAACGAATTTTAATCAATATCTGAAAATATTTTATGGAGTCCTATAACTTTTTAGTGCAAGACGCTAGTATATAAGTGCAATATGTCTCATTTGAAACAAATTTGAATCAATATCTGAACATTAAATTTGGAGTCCTATAACTTTTTAGTGCAAGACGCTAAGAAATATATTACTCTGGTATTGGCATTTTAACGCTTGTATTTGCGTATATTACTGCAATATGTCTCATTTGAAACGAATTTGAATCAATATCTGAACATTTTTAATGGTGAACTATAACTTTTTAGTACAATACGCTAAGAAATTTATTACTCAGGTATTGGCTATTTAACGCTTGTATTTGCGTATATTACTGAAATATGTCTCATTTAAAACGTATTTGAATCAATATCTGAACATATTTTATTGGGTCCTAAATTTTTTTAGTGCAAGACGCTAGTATATAAGTGCCATATGTCTCATTTGAAACAAATTTGAATCAATATCTGAACATATTTTATGGAGTCCTATAACTTTTTAGTGCAAGACGCTAAGAAATATATTACTCTGGTATTGGCATTTTAACGCTTGTATTTGCGTATATTACTGCAATATGTCTCATTTGAAATGAATTTGAATCAATATCTGAACATTTTTAATGGTGAACTATAACTTTTTAGTACAATACGCTAAGAAATATATTACTCAGGTATTGGCTATTTAACGCTTGTATTTGCGTATATTACTGAAATATGTCTCATTTAAAACGAATTTGAATCAATATCTGAACATATTTTATTGGGTCCTATAACTTTTTGGTGCAATACGCAACGAAATATATTACTCTGGTATTGGCATTTTAACGCTTGTATTTGAGTATATTAGTGCAATATGTCCCATTTGAAACGAATTTGAATCAATATCTGAACATTTTTAATGGTGAACTATAACTTTTTAGTACAATACGCTAAGAAATATAATACTCAGGTATTGGCTATTTAACGCTTGTATTTGCGTATATTTCTGAAATATGTCTCATTTAAAACGAATTTGAATCAATATCTGAACATATTTTATTGGGTCCTATAACTTTTTGGTGCAATACGCAACGAAATATATTACTCTGGTATTGGCATTTTAACGCTTGTATTTGAGTATATTAGTGCAATATGTCTCATTTGAAACGAATTTTAATCAATATCTGAACATATTTTATGGTGCATATTTTTAGTGCAAGACGCTAGTATATAAGTGCAATATGTCTCATTTGAAACAAATTTGAATCAATATCTGAACATAGTTTATAGAGTCCTATAACTTTTTAGTGCAAGAGGCTAAGAAATATATTACTCTGGTATTGGCATTTTAACGCTTGTATTTGAGTATAATAGTGCAATATGTGCCATTTGAAACGAATTTTAATCAATATCTGAACATATTTTATGGAGTCCTATAACTTTTTAGTGCAAGACGCTAGTATATAAGTGCAATATGTCTCATTTGAAACAAATTTGAATCAATATCTGAACATATTTTATGGAGTCCTATAACTTTTTAGTGCAAGATGCTAAGAAATATATTACTCTGGTATTGGCATTTTAACGCTTGTATTTGCGTATATTACTGCAATATGTCTCATTTGAAACGAATTTGAATCAATATCTGAACATTTTTAATGGTGAACTATAACTTTTTAGTACAATACGCTTAGAAATATATTACTCAGGTATTGGCTATTTAACGCTTGTATTTGCGTATATTACTGAAATATGTCTCATTTAAAACGAATTTGAATCAATATCTGAACATATTTTATTGGGTCCTATAACTTTTTGGTGCAATACGCAACGAAATATATTACTCTGGTATTGGCATTTTAACGCTTGTATTTGAGTATATTAGTGCAATATGTCTCATTTGAAACGAATTTTAATCAATATCTGAACATATTTTATGGAGTCCTATAACTTTTTAGTGCAAGACGCTAGTATATAAGTGCAATATGTCTCATTTGAAACAAATTTGAATCAATATCTGAACATATTTTATGGAGTCCTATAACTTTTTAGTGCAAGATGCTAAGAAATATATTACTCTGGTATTGGCATTTTAACGCTTGTATTTGCGTATATTACTGCAATATGTCTCATTTGAAACGAATTTGAATCAATATCTGAACATTTTTAATGGTGAACTATAGCTTTTTAGTACAATACGCTAAGAAATATATTACTCAGGTATTGGCTATTTAACGCTTGTATTTGCGTATATTACTGAAATATGTCTCATTTAAAACGAATTTGAATCAATATCTGAACATATTTTTTTGGGTCCTATAACTTTTTGGTGCAATACGCAACGAAATATATTACTCTGGTATTGGCATTTTAACGCTTGTATTTGAGTATATTAGTGCAATATGACTCATTTGAAACGAATTTTAATCAATATCTGAACATATTTTATGGTGCATATTTTTAGTGCAAGACGCTAGTATATAAGTGCAATATGTCTCATTTGAAACAAATTTGAATCAATATCTGAACATAGTTTATAGAGTCCTATAACTTTTTAGTGCAAGAGGCTACGAAATATATTACTCTGGTATTGGCATTTTAACGCTTGTATTTGAGTATATTAGTGCAATATGTCTCATTTGAAACGAATTTTAACCAAAATCTGAACATATTTTATATAGTCCTATAACTTTTTAGTGCAAGACGCTAGTATATAAGTGCAATATGTCTCATTTGAAACAAATTTGAATCAATATCTGAACATATTTTATGGAGTCCTATAACTTTTTAGTGCAAGACGCTATGAAATATATTACTCTGGTATTTGCATTTTAACGCTTGTATTTGCGTATATTACTGCAATATGTCTCATTTGAAATGAATTTGAATCAATATCTGAACATTTTTAATGGTGAACTATAACTTTTTAGTACAATACGCTAAGAAATATATTACTCAGGTATTGGCTATTTAACGCTTGTATTTGCGTATATTACTGAAATATGTCTCATTTAAAACGAATTTGAATCAATATCTGAACATATTTTATTGGGTCCTATAACTTTTTGGTGCAATACGCAACGAAATATATTACTCTGGTATTGGCATTTTAACGCTTGTATTTGAGTATATTAGTGCAATATGTCTCATTTGAAACGAATTTTAATCAATATCTGAACATATTTTATGGAGTCCTATAACTTTTTAGTGCAAGACGCCAGTATATAAGCGCCATATGTCTCATTTGAAACAAATTTGAATCAATATCTGAACATATTATATGGAGTCCTATAACTTTTTAGTGCAAGACGCTAAGAAATATATTACTCTGGTATTGGCATTTTAACGCTTGTATTTGCGTATATTACTGCAATATGTCTCATTTGAAATGAATTTGAATCAATATCTGAACATTTTTAATGGTGAACTATAACTTTTTAGTACAATACGCTTAGAAATATATTACTCAGGTATTGGCTATTTAACGCTTGTATTTGCGTATATTACTGAAATATGTCTCATTTAAAACGAATTTGATTCAATATCTGAACATATTTTATTGGGTCCTATAACTTTTTGGTGCAATACGCAACGAAATATATTACTCTGGTATTGGCATTTTAACGCTTGTATTTGAGTATATTAGTGCAATATGTCTCATTTGAAACGAATTTTAATCAATATCTGAAAATATTTTATGGAGTCCTATAACTTTTTAGTGCAAGACGCTAGTATATAAGTGCAATATGTCTCATTTGAAACAAATTTGAATCAATATCTGAACATTAAATATGGAGTCCTATAACTTTTTAGTGCAAGACGCTAAGAAATATATTACTCTGGTATTGGCATTTTAACGCTTGTATTTGCGTATATTACTGCAATATGTCTCATTTGAAACGAATTTGAATCAATATCTGAACATTTTTAATGGTGAACTATAACTTTTTAGTACAATACGCTAAGAAATTTATTACTCAGGTATTGGCTATTTAACGCTTGTATTTGCGTATATTACTGAAATATGTCTCATTTAAAACGTATTTGAATCAATATCTGAACATATTTTATTGGGTCCTAAATTTTTTTAGTGCAAGACGCTAGTATATAAGTGCCATATGTCTCATTTGAAACAAATTTGAATCAATATCTGAACATATTTTATGGAGTCCTATAACTTTTTAGTGCAAGACGCTAAGAAATATATTACTCTGGTATTGGCATTTTAACGCTTGTATTTGCGTATATTACTGCAATATGTCTCATTTGAAATGAATTTGAATCAATATCTGAACATTTTTAATGGTGAACTATAACTTTTTAGTACAATACGCTAAGAAATATATTACTCAGGTATTGGCTATTTAACGCTTGTATTTGCGTATATTACTGAAATATGTCTCATTTAAAACGAATTTGAATCAATATCTGAACATATTTTATTGGGTCCTATAACTTTTTGGTGCAATACGCAACGAAATATATTACTCTGGTATTGGCATTTTAACGCTTGTATTTGAGTATATTAGTGCAATATGTCTCATTTGAAACGAATTTTAATCAATATCTGAACATATTTTATGGTGCATATTTTTAGTGCAAGACGCTAGTATATAAGTGCAATATGTCTCATTTGAAACAAATTTGAATCAATATCTGAACATAGTTTATAGAGTCCTATAACTTTTTAGTGCAAGAGGCTAAGAAATATATTACTCTGGTATTGGCATTTTAACGCTTGTATTTGAGTATAATAGTGCAATATGTGCCATTTGAAACGAATTTTAATCAATATCTGAACATATTTTATGGAGTCCTATAACTTTTTAGTGCAAGACGCTAGTATATAAGTGCAATATGTCTCATTTGAAACAAATTTGAATCAATATCTGAACATATTTTATGGAGTCCTATAACTTTTTAGTGCAAGACGCTAAGAAATATATTACTCTGGTATAGGCATTTTAACGCTTGTATTTGCGTATATTACTGCAATATGTCTCATTTGAAACGAATTTGAATCAATATCTGAACATTTTAATTGGTGAACTATAACTTTTTAGTACAATACGCTAAGAAATATATTACTCAGGTATTGGCTATTTAACGCTTGTATTTGCGTATATTACTGAAATATGTCTCATTTAAAACGAATTTGAATCAATATCTGAACATATTTTATTGGGTCCTATAACTTTTTGGTGCAATACGCTACGAAATATATAACTCTGGTATTGGCATTTTAACGCTTGTATTTGAGTATATAAGTGCAATATGTCTCATTTGAAACGAATTTTAATCAATATCTGAACATATTATATGGAGTCCTATAACTTTTTAGTGCAAGACGCTCAGAAATATATTACTCTGGTATTGGCAATTTAACGCTTGTATTTGCGTATATCACTGCAATATGTCTCATTTGAAACGAATTTGAATCAATATCTGAACATTTTTAATGGTGAATATAACTCTTTAGTACAATACGCTAAGAAATATATTACTCAGGTATTGGCTATTTAACGCTTGTATTTGCGTATATTACTGAAATATGTCTCATTTAAAACGAATTTGAATCAATATCTGAACATATTTTATTGGGTCCTATAACTTTTTGGTGCAATACGCAACGAAATATATTACTCTGGTATTGGCATTTTAACGCTTGTATTTGAGTATATTTGTGCAATATGTCTCATTTAAAACGAATTTTAATCAATATCTGAAAATATTTTATTTAGTCCTATAACTTTTTAGTGCAAGACGCTTGTATATAAGTGCAATATGTCTCATTTGAAACAAATTTGAATCAATATCTGAACATAGTTTATGGAGTCCTATAACTTTTTAGTGCAAGACGCAAGGAAATATATTACTCTGGTATTGGCATTTTTACGCTTGTATTTGCGTATATTACTGCAATATGTCTCATTTGAAACGAATTTGAATCAATATCTGAACATTTTTAATGGTGAACTATAACTTTTTAGTACAATACGCTAAGAAATATATTACTCAGGTATTGGCTATTTAACGCTTGTATTTGCGTATATTACTGAAATATGTCTCATTTAAAACGAATTTGAATCAATATCTGAACATATTTTATTGGGTCCTATAACTTTTTGGTGCAATACGCAACGAAATATATTACTCTGGCATTGGCATTTTAACGCTTGTATTTAAATATATATTAGTGCAATATGTCTCATTTGAAACGAATTTTAATCAATATCTGAACATATTTAATGGAGTCCTATAACTTTTTAGTGCAAGACGCTAGTATATAAGTGCAATATGTCTCATTTGAAACAAATTTGAATCAATATCTGAACATATTTTATGGAGTCCTATAACTTTTTAGTGCAAGACGCTAAGAAATATATTACTCTGGTATTGGCATTTTTACGCTTGTATTTGCGTATATTACTGCAATATGTCTCATTTGAAACGAATTTGAATCAATATCTGAACATTTTTAATGGTGAACTATAACTTTTTAGTACAATACGCTAAGAAATATATTACTCAGGTATTGGCTATTTAACGCTTGTATTTGCGTATATTACTGAAATATGTCTCATTTAAAACGAATTTGAATCAATATCTGAACATATTTTATTGGCTCCTATAACTTTTTGGTGCAATACGCAACGAAATATATTACTCTGGTATTGGCATTTTAACGCTTGTATTTGAGTATATTAGTGCAATATGTCTCATTTGAAACGAATTTTAATCAATATCTGAACATATTTTATGGAGTCCTATAACTTTTTAGTGCAAGACGCTAGTATATAAGCGCCATATGTCTCATTTGAAACAAATTTGAATCAATATCTGAACATATTATATGGAGTCCTATAACTTTTTAGTGCAAGACGCTAAGAAATATATTACTCTGGTATTGGCATTTTAACGCTTGTATTTGCGTATATTACTGCAATATGTCTCATTTGAAACGAATTTGAATCAATATCTGAACATTTTTAATGGTGAACTATAACTTTTTAGTACAATACGCTTAGAAATATATTACTCAGGTATTGGCTATTTAACGCTTGTATTTGCGTATATTACTGAAATATGTCTCATTTAAAACGAATTTGAATCAATATCTGAACATATTTTATTGGGTCCTATAACTTTTTGGTGCAATGCGCAACGAAATATATTACTCTGGTATTGGCATTTTAACGCTTGTATTTGAGTATATTAGTGCAATATGTCTCATTTGAAACGAATTTTAATCAATATCTGAAAATATTTTATGGAGTCCTATAACTTTTTAGTGCAAGACGCTAGTATATAAGTGCAATATGTCTCATTTGAAACAAATTTGAATCAATATCTGAACATTAAATATGGAGTCCTATAACTTTTTAGTGCAAGACGCTAAGAAATATATTACTCTGGTATTGGCATTTTAACGCTTGTATTTGCGTATATTACTGCAATATGTCTCATTTGAAACGAATTTGAATCAATATCTGAACATTTTTAATGGTGAACTAAAACTTTTTAGTACAATACGCTAAGAAATATATTACTCAGGTATTGGCTATTTAACGCTTGTATTTGCGTATATTACTGAAATATGTCTCATTTAAAACGTATTTGAATCAATATCTGAACATATTTTATTGGGTCCTAAATTTTTTTAGTGCAAGACGCTAGTATATAAGTGCCATATGTCTCATTTGAAACAAATTTGAATCAATATCTGAACATATTTTATGGAGTCCTATAACTTTTTAGTGCAAGACGCTAAGAAATATATTACTCTGGTATTGGCATTTTAACGCTTGTATTTGCGTATATTACTGCAATATGTCTCATTTGAAATGAATTTGAATCAATATCTGAACATTTTTAATAGTGAACTATAACTTTTTAGTACAATACGCTAAGAAATATATTACTCAGGTATTGGCTATTTAACGCTTGTATTTGCGTATATTACTGAAATATGTCTCATTTAAAACGAATTTTAATCAATATCTGAACATATTTTATTGGGTCCTATAACTTTTTGGTGCAATACGCAACGAAATATATTACTCTGGTATTGGCATTTTAACGCTTGTATTTGAGTATATTAGTGCAATATGTCTCATTTGAAACGAATTTGAATCAATATCTGAACATTTTTAATGGTGAACTATAACTTTTTAGTACAATACGCTAAGAAATATATTACTCAGGTATTGGCTATTTAACGCTTGTATTTGCGTATATTACTGAAATATGTCTCATTTAAAACGAATTTGAATCAATATCTGAACATATTTTATTGGGTCCTATAACTTTTTGGTGCAATACGCAACGAAATATATTACTCTGGTATTGGCATTTTAACGCTTGTATTTGAGTATATTAGTGCAATATGTCTCATTTGAAACGAATTTTAATCAATATCTGAACATATTTTATCGTGCATATTTTTAGTGCAAGACGCTAGTATATAAGTGCAATATGTCTCATTTGAAACAAATTTGAATCAATATCTGAACATAGTTTATAGAGTCCTATAACTTTTTAGTGCAAGAGGCTAAGAAATATATTACTCTGGTATTGGCATTTTAACGCTTGTATTTGAGTATATTAGTGCAATATGTGCCATTTGAAACGAATTTTAATCAATATCTGAACATATTTTATGGAGTCCTATAACTTTTTAGTGCAAGACGCTAGTATATAAGTGCAATATGTCTCATTTGAAACAAATTTGAATCAATATCTGAACATATTTTATGGAGTCCTATAACTTTTTAGTGCAAGATGCTAAGAAATATATTACTCTGGTATTGGCATTTTAACGCTTGTATTTGCGTATATTACTGCAATATGTCTCATTTGAAACGAATTTGAATCAATATCTGAACATTTTTAATGGTGAACTATAACTTTTTAGTACAATACGCTAAGAAATATATTACTCAGGTATTGGCTATTTAGAGCTTGTATTTGCGTATATTACTGAAATATGTCTTATTTAAAACGAATTTGAATCAATATCTGAACATATTTTTTTGGGTCCTATAACTTTTTGGTGCAATACGCAACGAAATATATAACTCTGGTATTGGCATTTTAACGCTTGTATTTGCGAATATTACTGCAATATGTCTCATTTAAAACGAATTTGAATCAATATCTGAACATTTTTAATGGTGAACTATAACTTTTTAGTACAATACGCTTAGAAATATATTACTCAGGTATTGGCTATTTAACGCTTGTATTTGCGTATATTACTGAAATATGTCTCATTTAAAACGAATTTGAATCAATATCTGAACATATTTTATTGGGTCCTATAACTTTTTGGTGCAATACGCAACGAAATATATTACTCTGGTATTGGCATTTTAACGCTTGTATTTGAGTATATTAGTGCAATATGTCTCATTTGAAACGAATTTTAATCAATATCTGAACATATTTTATGGAGTCCTATAACTTTTTAGTGCAAGACGCTAGTATATAACTGCAATATGTCTCATTTGAAACAAATTTGAATCAATATCTGAACATATTTTATGGAGTCCTATAACTTTTTAGTGCAAGACGCTAAGAAATATATTACTCTGGTATAGGCATTTTAACGCTTGTATTTGCGTATATTACTGCAATATGTCTCATTTGAAACGAATTTGAATCAATATCTGAACATTTTAATTGGTGAACTATAACTTTTTAGTACAATACGCTAAGAAATATATTACTCAGGTATTGGCTATTTAACGCTTGTATTTGCGTATATTACTGAAATATGTCTCATTTAAAACGAATTTGAATCAATATCTGAACATATTTTATTGGATCCTATAACTTTTTGGTGCAATACGCTACGAAATATATAACTCTGGTATTGGCATTTTAACGCTTGTATTTGAGTATATAAGTGCAATATGTCTCATTTGAAACGAATTTTTATCAATATCTGAACATATAATATGGAGTCCTATAACTTTTTAGTGCAAGACGCTAAGAAATATATTACTCTGGTATTGGCAATTTAACGCTTGTATTTGCGTATATCACTGCAATATGTCTCATTTGAAACGAATTTGAATCAATATCTGAACATTTTTAATGGTACAATACGCTAAGAAATATATTACTCAGGTATTGGCTATTTAACGCTTGTATTTGCGTATATTACTGAAATATGTCTCATTTAAAACGAATTTGAATCAATATCTGAACATATTTTATTGGGTCCTATAACTTTTTGGTGCAATACGCAACGAAATATATTACTCTGGTATTGGCATTTTAACGCTTGTATTTGAGTATATTAGTGCAATATGTCTCATTTAAAACGAATTTTAATCAATATTTGAAAATATTTTATTTAGTCCTATAACTTTTTAGTGCAAGACGCTAGTATATAAGTGCAATATGTCTCATTTGAAACAAATTTGAATCAATATCTGAACATAGTTTATGGAGTCCTATAACTTTTTAGTGCAAGACGCTAGGAAATATATTACTCTGGTATTGGCATTTTAACGCTTGTATTTGAGTATATTAGTGCAATATGTCTCATTTGAAACGAATTTTAATCAATATCTGAACATATTTTATGGAGTCCTATAACTTTTTAGTGCAAGACGCTTGTATATAAGTGCAATATGTCTCATTTGAAACAAATTTGAATCAATATCTGAACATATTTTATGGAGTCCTATAACTTTTTAGTGCAAGACGCTAAGAAATATATTACTCTGGTATTGGCATTTTTACGCTTGTATTTGCGTATATTACTGCAATATGTCTCATTTGAAACGAATTTGAATCAATATCTGAACACTTTTAATGGTGAACTATAACTTTTTAGTACAATACGCTAAGAAATATATTACTCAGGTATTGGCTATTTAACGCTTGTATTTGCATATATTACTGAAATATGTCTCATTTAAAACGAATTTGAATCAATATCTGAACATATTTTATTGGGTCCTATAACTTTTTGGTGCAATACGCAACGAAATATATTACTCTGGTATTGGCATTTTAACGCTTGTATTTGAGTATATTAGTGCAATATGTCTCATTTGAAACGAATTTTAATCAATATCTGAACATATTTTATGGAGTCCTATAACTTTTTAGTGCAAGACGCTAGTATATAAGTGCAATATGTCTCATTTGAAACAAATTTGAATCAATATCTGAACATATTTTATGGAGTCCTATAACTTTTTAGTGCAAGACGCTAAGAAATATATTACTCTGGTATTGGCATTTTTACGCTTGTATTTGCGTATATTACTGCAATATGTCTCATTTGAAACGAATTTGAATCAATATCTGAACATTTTTAATGGTGAACTATAACTTTTTAGTACAATACGCTAAGAAATATATTACTCAGGTATTGGCTATTAAACGCTTGTATTTGCGTATATTACTGAAATATGTCTCATTTAAAACGAATTTGAATCAATATCTGAACATATTTTATTGGGTCCTATAACTTTTTGGTGCAATACGCAACGAAATATATTACTCTGGTATTGGCATTTTAACGCTTGTATTTGAGTATATTAGTGCAATATGTCTCATTTGAAACGAATTTTAATCAATATCTGAACATATTTTATGGAGTCCTATAACTTTTTAGTGCGAGACGCTAAGAAATATATTACTCTGGTATTGGCATTTTAACGCTTGTATTTGCGTATATTACTGCAATATGTCTCATTTGAAATGAATTTGAATCAATATCTGAACATTTTTAATGGTGAACTATAACTTTTTAGTACAATACGCTAAGAAATATATTACTCAGGTATTGGCTATTTAACGCTTGTATTTGCGTATATTACTGAAATATGTCTCATTTAAAACGAATTTGAATCAATATCTGAACATATTTTATTGGGTCCTATAACTTTTTGGTGCAATACGCAACGAAATATATTACTCTGGTATTGGCATTTTAACGCTTTTATTTGAGTATATTAGTGCAATATGTCTCATTTGAAACGAATTTGAATCAATATCTGAACATTTTTAATGGTGAACTATAACTTTTTAGTACAATACGCTAAGAAATATATTACTCAGGTATTGGCTATTTAACGCTTGTATTTGCGTATATTACTGAAATATGTCTCATTTAAAACGAATTTGAATCAATATCTGAACATATTTTATTGGGTCCTATAACTTTTTGGTGCAATACGCAACGAAATATATTACTCTGGTATTGGCATTTTAACGCTTGTATTTGAGTATATTAGTGCAATATGTCTCATTTGAAACGAATTTTAATCAATATCTGAACATATTTTATGGAGTCCTATAACTTTTTAGTGCAAGATGCTAGTATATAAGTGCAATATGTCTCATTTGAAACAAATTTGAATCAATATCTGAACATATTTTATGGAGTCCTATAACTTTTTAGTGCAAGACGCTAAGAAATATATTACTCTGGTATTGGCATTTTTACGCTTGTATTTGCGTATATTACTGCAATATGTCTCATTTGAAACGAATTTGAATCAATATCTGAACATTTTTAATGGTGAACTATAGCTTTTTAGTACAATACGCTAAGAAATATATTACTCAGGTATTGGCTATTTAACGCTTGTATTTGCGTATATTACTGAAATATGTCTCATTTAAAACGAATTTGAATCAATATCTGAACATATTTTATTGGGTCCTATAACTTTTTGGTGCAATACGCAACGAAATATATTACTCTGGTATTGGCATTTTAACGCTTGTATTTGCGTATATTACTGAAATATGTCTCATTTAAAACGAATTTGAATCAATATCTGAACATATTTTATTGGGTCCTATAACTTTTTGGTGCAATACGCAACGAAATATATTACTCTGGTATTGGCATTTTAACGCTTGTATTTGAGTATATTAGTGCAATATGTCTCATTTGAAACGAATTTTAATCAATATCTGAACATATTTTATGGAGTCCTATAACTTTTTAGTGCAAGACGCTAGTATATAAGTGCAATATGTCTCATTTGAAACAAATTTGAATCAATATCTGAACATTAAATATGGAGTCCTATAACTTTTTAGTGCAAGACGCTAAGAAATATATTACTCTGGTATAGGCATTTTAACGCTTGTATTTGCGTATATTACTGCAATATGTCTCATTTGAAACGAATTTGAATCAATATCTGAACATTTTAATTGGTGAACTATAACTTTTTAGTACAATACGCTAAGAAATATATTACTCAGGTATTGGCTATTTAACGCTTGTATTAGCGTATATTACTGAAATATGTCTCATTTAAAACGAATTTGAATCAATATCTGAACATATTTTATTGGGTCCTATAACTTTTTGGTGCAATACGCTACGAAATATATAACTCTGGTATTGGCATTTTAACGCTTGTATTTGAGTATAAAAGTGCAATATGTCTCATTTGAAACGAATTTTAATCAATATCTGAACATATAATATGGAGTCCTATAACTTTTTAGTGCAAGACGCTAAGAAATATATTACTCTGGTATTGGCAATTTAACGCTTGTATTTGCGTATATCACTGCAATATGTCTCATTTGAAACGAATTTGAATCAATATCTGAACATTTTTAATGGTGAATATAACTCTTTAGTACAATACGCTAAGAAATATATTACTCAGGTATTGGCTATTTAACGCTTGTATTTGCGTATATTACTGAAATATGTCTCATTTAAAACGAATTTGAATCAATATCTGAACATATTTTATTGGGTCCTATAACTTTTTGGTGCAATACGCAACGAAATATATTACTCTGGTATTGGCATTTTAACGCTTGTATTTGAGTATATTAGTGCAATATGTCTCATTTAAAACGAATTTTAATCAATATCTGAAAATATTTTATTTAGTCCTATAACTTTTTAGTGCAAGACGCTAGTATATAAGTGCAATATGTCTCATTTGAAACAAATTTGAATCAATATCTGAACATATTTTATGGAGTCCTATAACTTTTTAGTGCAAGACGCTAGGAAATATATTACTCTGGTATTGGCATTTTAACGCTTGTATTTGAGTATATTAGTGCAATATGTCTCATTTGAAACGAATTTTAATCAATATCTGAACATATTATATGGAGTCCTATAACTTTTTAGTGCAAGACGCTAGTATATAAGTGCAATATGTCTCATTTGAAACAAATTTGAATCAATATCTGAACATATTTTATGGAGTCCTATAACTTTTTAGTGCAAGACGCTAAGAAATATATTACTCTGGTATTGGCATTTTTACGCTTGTATTTGCGTATATTACTGCAATATGTCTCATTTGAAACGAATTTGAATCAATATCTGAACATTTTTAATGGTGAACTATAACTTTTTAGTACAATACGCTAAGAAATATATTACTCAGGTATTGGCTATTTAACGCTTGTATTTGCGTATATTACTGAAATATGTCTCATTTAAAACGAATTTGAATCAATATCTGAACATATTTTATTGGGTCCTATAACTTTTTGGTGCAATACGCTACGAAATATATTACTCTGGTATTGGCATTTTAACGCTTGTATTTGAGTATATTAGTGCAATATGTCTCATTTGAAACGAATTTTAATCAATATCTGAACATATTTTATGGAGTCCTATAACTTTTTAGTGCAAGACGCTAGTATATAAGCGCCATATGTCTCATTTGAAACAAATTTGAATCAATATCTGAACATATTATATGGAGTCCTATAACTTTTTAGTGCAAGACGCTAAGAAATATATTACTCTGGTATTGGCATTTTAACGCTTGTATTTGCGTATATTACTGCAATATGTCTCATTTGAAATGAATTTGAATCAATATCTGAACATTTTTAATGGTGAACTATAACTTTTTAGTACAATACGCTTAGAAATATATTACTCAGGTATTGGCTATTTAACGCTTGTATTTGCGTATATTACTGAAATATGTCTCATTTAAAACGAATTTGAATCAATATCTGAACATATTTTATTGGGGCCTATAACTTTTTGGTGCAATACGCAACGAAATATATTACTCTGGTATTGGCATTTTAACGCTTGTATTTGCGTATATTACTGCAATATGTCTCATTTGAAACGAATTTGGATCAATATCTGAACATTTTTAATGGTGAACTATAACTTTTTAGTACAATACGCTTAGAAATATATTACTCAGGTATTGGCTATTTAACGCTTGTATTTGCGTATATTACTGAAATATGTCTCATTTAAAACGAATTTGAATCAATATCTGAACATATTTTATTGGGTCCTATAACTTTTTGGTGCAATACGCAACGAAATATATTACTCTGGTATTGGCATTTTAACGCTTGTATTTGAGTATATTAGTGCAATATGTCTCATTTGAAACGAATTTTAATCAATATCTGAACATATTTTATGGTGCATATTTTTAGTGCAAGACGCTAGTATATAAGTGCAATATGTCTCATTTGAAACAAATTTGAATCAATATCTGAACATAGTTTATAGAGTCCTATAACTTTTTAGTGCAAGAGGCTAAGAAATATATTACTCTGGTATTGGCATTTTAACGCTTGTATTTGAGTATATTAGTGCAATATGTGCCATTTGAAACGAATTTTAATCAATATCTGAACATATTTTATGGAGTCCTATAACTTTTTAGTGCAAGACGCTAGTATATAAGTGCAATATGTCTCATTTGAAACAAATTTGAATCAATATCTGAACATTTTTTATGGAGTCCTATAGCTTTTTAGTGCAAGATGCTAAGAAATATATTACTCTGGTATTGGCATTTTAACGCTTGTATTTGCGTATATTACTGCAATATGTCTCATTTGAAACGAATTTGAATCAATATCTGAACATTTTTAATGGTGAACTATAACATTTTAGTACAATACGCTAAGAAATATATTACTCAGGTATTGGCTATTTAACGCTTGTATTTGCGTATATTACTGAAATATGTCTCATTTAAAACGAATTTGAATCAATATCTGAACATATTTTTTTGGGTCCTATAACTTTTTGGTGCAATACGCAACGAAATATATTACTCTGGTATTGGCATTTTAACGCTTGTATTTGAGTATATTAGTGCAATATGACTCATTTGAAACGAATTTTAATCAATATCTGAACATATTTTATGGAGTCCTATAACTTTTAATGCAAGACGCTAGTATATAAGTGCAATATGTCTCATTTGAAACAAATTTGAATCAATATCTGAACATAGTTTATGGAGTCCTATAACTTTATAGTGCAAGACGCTAAGAAATATATTACTCTGGTATTGGCATTTTAACGCTTGTATTTGCGTATATTACTGCAATATGTCTCATTTGAAACGAATTTGAATCAATATCTGAACATTTTAATTGGTGAACTATAACTTTTTAGTACAATACGCTAAGATATATATTACTCAGGTATTGGCTATTTAACGCTTGTATTAGCGTATATTACTTAAATATGTCTCATTTAAAACGAATTTGAATCAATATCTGAACATATTTTATTGGGTCCTATAACTTTTTGGTGCAATACGCTACGAAATATATAACTCTGGTATTGGCATTTTAACGCTTGTATTTGAGTATATAAGTGCAATATGTCTCATTTGAAACGAATTTTAATCAATATCTGAACATATAATATGGAGTCCTATAACTATTTAGTGCAAGACGCTAAGAAATATATTACTCTGGTATTGGCAATTTAACGCTTGTATTTGCGTATATCACTGCAATATGTCTCATTTGAAACGAATTTGAATCAATATCTGAACATTTTTAATGGTGAATATAACTCTTTAGTACAATACGCTAAGAAATATATTACTCAGGTATTGGCTATTTAACGCTTGTATTTGCGTATATTACTGAAATATGTCTCATTTAAAACGAATTTGAATCAATATCTGAACATATTTTATTGGGTCCTATAACTTTTTGGTGCAATACGCAACGAAATATATTACTCTGGTATTGGCATTTTAACGCTTGTATTTGAGTATATTAGTGCAATATGTCTCATTTAAAACGAATTTGAATCAATATCTGAAAATATTTTATTTAGTCCTATAACTTTTTAGTGCAAGACGCTAGTATATAAGTGCAATATGTCTCATTTGAAACAAATTTGAATCAATATCTGAACATAGTTTATGGAGTCCTATAACTTTTTAGTGCAAGACGCTAGGAAATATATTACTCTGGTATTGGCATTTTAACGCTTGTATTTGAGTATATTAGTGCAATATGTCTCATTTGAAACGAATTTTAATCAATATCTGAACATATTTTATGGAGTCCTATAACTTTTTAGTGCAAGACGCTAGTATATAAGTGCAATATGTCTCATTTGAAACAAATTTGAATCAATATCTGAACATATTTTATGGAGTCCTATAACTTTTTAGTGCAAGACGCTAAGAAATATATTACTCTGGTATTGGCATTTTTACGCTTGTATTTGCGTATATTACTGCAATATGTCTCATTTGAAACGAATTTGAATCAATATCTGAACATTTTTAATGGTGAACTATAACTTTTTAGTACAATACGCTAAGAAATATATTACTCAGGTATTGGCTATTTAACGCTTGTATTTGCGTATATTACTGAAATATGTCTCATTTTAAACGAATTTGAATCAATATCTGAACATATTTTATTGGGTCCTATAACTTTTTGGTGCAATACGCAACGAAATATATTACTCTGGTTTTGGCATTTTAACGCTTGTATTTGAGTATATTAGTGCAATATGTCTCATTTGAAACGAATTTTAATCAATATCTGAACATATTTTATGGAGTCCTATAACTTTTTAGTGCAAGACGCTAGTATATAAGCGCCATATGTCTCATTTGAAACAAATTTGAATCAATATCTGAACATATTATATGGAGTCCTATAACTTTTTAGTGCAAGACGCTAAGAAATATATTACTCTGGTATTGGCATTTTAACGCTTGTATTTGCGTATATTACTGCAATATGTCTCATTTGAAATGAATTTGAATCAATATCTGAACATTTTTAATGGTGAACTATAACTTTTTAGTACAATACGCTTAGAAATATATTACTCAGGTATTGGCTATTTAACGCTTGTATTTGCGTATATTACTGAAATATGTCTCATTTAAAACGAATTTGAATCAATATCTGAACATATTTTATTGGGTCCTATAACTTTTTGGTGCAATACGCAACGAAATATATTACTCTGGTATTGGCATTTTAACGCTTGTATTTGAGTATATTAGTGCAATATGTCTCATTTGAAACGAATTTTAATCAATATCTGAACATATTTTATGGAGTCCTATAACTTTTTAGTGCAAGACGCTAGTATATAAGCGCCATATGTCTCATTTGAAACAAATTTGAATCAATATCTGAACATATTATATGGAGTCCTATAACTTTTTAGTGCAAGACGCTAAGAAATATATTACTCTGGTATTGGCATTTTAACGCTTGTATTTGCGTATATTACTGCAATATGTCTCATTTGAAACGAATTTGGATCAATATCTGAACATTTTTAATGGTGAACTATAACTTTTTAGTACAATACGCTTAGAAATATATTACTCAGGTATTGGCTATTTAACGCTTGTATTTGCGTATATTACTGAAATATGTCTCATTTAAAACGAATTTGAATCAATATCTGAACATATTTTATTGGGTCCTATAACTTTTTGGTGCATTACGCAACGAAATATATTACTCTGGTATTGGCATTTTAACGCTTGTATTTGAGTATATTAGTGCAATATGTCTCATTTGAAACGAATTTTAAGCAATATCTGAAAATATTTTATGGAGTCCTATAACTTTTTAGTGCAAGACGCTAGTATATAAGTGCAATATGTCTCATTTGAAACAAATTTGAATCAATATCTGAACATTAAATATGGAGTCCTATAACTTTTTAGTGCAAGACGCTAAGAAATATATTACTCTGGTATTGGCATTTTAACGCTTGTATTTGCGTATATTACTGCAATATGTCTCATTTGAAACGAATTTGAATCAATATCTGAACATTTTTAATGGTGAACTATAACTTTTTAGTACAATACGCTAAGAAATATATTACTCAGGTATTGGCTATTCAACGCTTGTATTTGCGTATATTACTGAAATATGTCTCATTTAAAACGTATTTGAATCAATATCTGAACATATTTTATTGGGTCCTAAATTTTTTTAGTGCAAGACGCTAGTATATAAGTGCCATATGTCTCATTTGAAACAAATTTGAATCAATATCTGAACATATTTTATGGAGTCCTATAACTTTTTAGTGCAAGACGCTAAGAAATATATTACTCTGGTATTGGCATTTTAACGCTTGTATTTGCGTATATTACTGCAATATGTCTCATTTGAAATGAATTTGAATCAATATCTGAACATTTTTAATGGTGAACTATAACTTTTTAGTACAATACGCTAAGAAATATATTACTCAGGTATTGGCTATTTAACGCTTGTATTTGCGTATATTACTGAAATATGTCTCATTTAAAACGAATTTGAATCAATATCTGAACATATTTTTATGGGTCCTATAACTTTTTGGTGCAATACGCAACGAAATATATTACTCTGGTATTGGCATTTTAACGCTTGTATTTGAGTATATTACTGCAATATGACTCATTTGAAACGAATTTTAATCAATATCTGAACATATTTTATGGAGTCCTATAACTTTTAATGCAAGACGCTAGTATATAAGTGCAATATGTCTCATTTGAAACAAATTTGAATCAATATCTGAACATAGTTTATGGAGTCCTATAACTTTATAGTGCAAGACGCTAAGAAATATATTACTCTGGTATTGGCATTTTAACGCTTGTATTTGAGTATATTAGTGCAATATATCTCATTTGAAACGAATTTTAATCAATATCTGAACATATTTTATGGAGTCCTATAACTTTTTAGTGCAAGACGCTAGTATATAAGCGCCATATGTCTCATTTGAAACAAATTTGAATAAATATCTGAACATATTATATGGAGTCCTATAACTTTTTAGTGCAAGATGCTAAGAAATATATTACTCTGGTATTGGCATTTTAACGCTTGTATTTGCGTATATTACTGCAATATGTCTCATTTAAAACGAATTTGAATCAATATCTGAACATTTTTAATGGTGAACTATAACTTTTTAGTACAATACGCTTAGAAATATATTACTCAGGTATTGGCTATTTAACGCTTGTATTTGCGTATATTACTGAAATATGTCTCATTTAAAACGAATTTGAATCAATATCTGAACATATTTTATTGGGTCCTATAACTTTTTGGTGCAATACGCAACGAAATATATTACTCTGGTATTGGCATTTTAACGCTTGTATTTGAGTATATTAGTGCAATATGTCTCATTTGAAACGAATTTTAATCAATATCTGAACATATTTTATGGAGTCCTATAACTTTTTAGTGCAAGACGCTAGTATATAAGTGCAATATGTCTCATTTGAAACAAATTTGAATCAATATCTGAACATATTTTATGGAGTCCTATAACTTTTTAGTGCAAGACGCTAAGAAATATATTACTCTGGTATTGGCATTTTAACGCTTGTATTTGCGTATATTACTGCAATATGTCTCATTTGAAACGAATTTGAATCAATATCTGAACATAGTTTATAGAGTCCTATAACTTTTTAGTGCAAGAGACTAAGAAATATATTACTCTGGTATTGGCATTTTAACGCTTGTATTTGAGTATATTAGTGCAATATGTCTCATTTGAAACGAATTTTAATCAATATCTGAACATATTTTATGGAGTCCTATAACTTTTTAGTGCAAGACGCTAGTATATAAGTGCAATATGTCTCATTTGAAACAAATTTGAATCAATATCTGAACATAGTTTATGGAGTCCTATAACTTTATAGTGCAAGACGCTAAGAAATATATTACTCTGGTATTGGCATTTTAACGCTTGTATTTGAGTATATTAGTGCAATATGTCTCATTTGAAACGAATTTTAATCAATATCTGAACATATTTTATGGAGTCCTATAACTTTTTAGTGCAAGACGCTAGTATATAAGTGCAATATGTCTCATTTGAAACAAATTTGAATCAATATCTGAACATATTTTATGGAGTCCTATAACTTTTTAGTGCTATACGCTAAGAAATATATTACTCTGGTATTGGTATTTTAACGCTTGTATTTGCGTATATTACTGCAATATGTCTCATTTGAAACGAATTTGAATCAATATCTGAACATAGTTTATAGAGTCCTATAACTTTTTAGTGCAAGAGGCTAAGAAATATATTACTCTGGTATTGGCATTTTAACGCTTGTATTTGAGTATATTAGTGCAATATGTCTCATTTGAAACGAATTTTAATCAATATCTGAACATATTTTATGGAGTCCTATAACTTTTTAGTGCAAGACGCTAGTATATAAGTGCAATATGTCTCATTTGAAACAAATTTGAATCAATAAGTGAACATAGTTTATAGAGTCCTATAACTTTTTAGTGCAAGAGGCTACGAAATATTTTACTCTGGTATTGGCATTTTAACGCTTGTATTTGAGTATATTAGTGCAATATGTCTCATTTGAAACGAATTTTAATCAATATCTGAACATATTTTATGGAGTCCTATAACTTTTTAGTGCAAGACGCTAGTATATAAGTGCAATATGTCTCATTTGAAACAAATTTGAATCAATATCTGAACATATTTTATGGAGTCCTATAACTTTTTAGTGCAAGACGCTAAGAAATATATTACTCTGGTATTGGCATTTTAACGCTTGTATTTGCGTATATTACTGCAATATGTCTCATTTGAAATGAATTTGAATCAATATCTGAACATTTTTAATGGTGAACTATAACTTTTTAGTACAATACGCTAAGAAATATATTACTCAGGTATTGGCTATTTAACGCTTGTATTTGCGTATATTACTGAAATATGTCTCATTTAAAACGAATTTGAATCAATATCTGAACATATTTTATTGGGTCCTATAACTTTTTGGTGCAATACGCAACGAAATATATTACTCTGGTATTGGCATTTTAACGCTTGTATTTGAGTATATTAGTGCAATATGTCTCATTTGAAACGAATTTTAATCAATATCTGAACATATTTTATGGAGTCCTAAAACTTTTTAGTGCAAGACGCTAGTATATAAGTGCCATATGTCTCATTTGAAACAAATTTGAATCAATATCTGAACATATTATATGGAGTCCTATAACTTTTTAGTGCAGAACGCTAAGAAATATATTACTCTGGTATTGGCATTTTTACGCTTGTATTTGCGTATATTACTGCAATATGTCTCATTTGAAACGAATTTGAATCAATATCTGAACATTTTTAATGGTGAACTAAAACTTTTTAGTACAATACGCTTAGAAATATATTACTCAGGTATTGGCTATTTAACGCTTGTATTTGCGTATATTACTGAAATATGTCTCATTTAAAACGAATTTGAATCAATATCTGAACATATTTTATTGGGTCCTATAACTTTTTGGTGCAATAAGCAACGAAATATATTACTCTGGTATTGGCATTTTAATGCTTGTATGTGAGTACATTAGTGCAATATGTCTCATTTGAAACGAATTTTAATCAATATCTGAACATATTTTATGGAGTCCTATAACTTTTTAGTGCAAGACGCTAGTATATAAGTGCAATATGTCTCATTTGAAACAAATTTGAATCAATATCTGAACATTAAATATGGAGTCCTATAACTTTTTAGTGCAAGACGCTAAGAAATATATTACTCTGGTATTGGCATTTTAACGCTTGTATTTGCGTATATTACTGCAATATGTCTCATTTGAAACGAATTTGAATCAATATCTGAACATTTTTAATGGTGAACTATAACTTTTTAGTACAATACGCTAAGAAATATATTACTCAGGTATTGGCTATTTAACGCTTGTATTTGCGTATATTACTGAAATATGTCTCATTTAAAACGTATTTGAATCAATATCTGAACATATTTTATTGGGTCCTAAATTTTTTTAGTGCAACACGCTAGTATATAAGTGCCATATGTCTCATTTGAAACAAATTTGAATCAATATCTGAACATATTTTATGGAGTCCTATAACTTTTTAGTGCAAGACGCTAAGAAATATATTACTCTGGTATTGGCATTTTAACGCTTGTATTTGCGTATATTACTGCAATATGTCTCATTTGAAATGAATTTGAATCAATATCTGAACATTTTTAATGGTGAACTATAAATTTTTAGTACAATACGCTAAGAAATATATTACTCAGGTATTGGCTATTTAACGCTTGTATTTGCGTATATTACTGAAATATGTCTCATTTAAAACGAATTTGAATCAATATCTGAACATATTTTATTGGGTCCTATAACTTTTTGGTGCAATACGCGACGAAATATATTACTCTGGTATTGGCATTTTAACGCTTGTATTTGAGTATATTAGTGCAATATGTCTCATTTGAAACGAATTTTAATCAATATCTGAACATATTTTATGGTGCATATTTTTAGTGCAAGACGCTAGTATATAAGTGCAATATGTCTCATTTGAAACAAATTTGAATCAATATCTGAACATAGTTTATAGAGTCCTATAACTTTTTAGTGCAAGAGGCTAAGAAATATATTACTCTGGTATTGGCATTTTAACGCTTGTATTTGAGTATATTAGTGCAATATGTGCCATTTGAAACGAATTTTAATCAATATCTGAACATATTTTATGGAGTCCTATAACTTTTTAGTGCAAGACGCTAGTATATAAGTGCAATATGTCTCATTTGAAACAAATTTGAATCAATATCTGAACATTTTTTATGGAGTCCTATAGCTTTTTAGTGCAAGATGCTAAGAAATATATTACTCTGGTATTGGCATTTTAACGCTTGTATTTGCGTATATTACTGCAATATGTCTCATTTGAAACGAATTTGAATCAATATCTGAACATTTTTAATGGTGAACTATAACTTTTTAGTACAATACGCTAAGAAATATATTACTCAGGTATTGGCTATTTAACGCTTGTATTTGCGTATATTACTGAAATATGTCTCATTTAAAACGAATTTGAATCAATATCTGAACATATTTTTTTGGGTCCTATAACTTTTTGGTGCAATACGCAACGAAATATATTACTCTGGTATTGGCATTTTAACGCTTGTATTTGAGTATATTAGTGCAATATGACTCATTTGAAACGAATTTTAATCAATATCTGAACATATTTTATGGAGTCCTATAACTTTTAATGCAAGACGCTAGTATATAAGTGCAATATGTCTCATTTGAAACAAATTTGAATCAATATCTGAACATAGTTTATGGAGTCCTATAACTTTATAGTGCAAGACGCTAAGAAATATATTACTCTGGTATTGGCATTTTAACGCTTGTATTTGAGTATATTAGTGCAATATGTCTCATTTGAAACGAATTTTAATCAATATCTGAACATATTTTATGGAGTCCTATAACTTTTTAGTGCAAGACGCTATTATATAAGTGCAATATGTCTCATTTGAAACAAATTTGAATCAATAAGTGAACATAGTTAATAGAGTCCTATAACTTTTTAGTGCAAGAGGCTACGAAATATTTTACTCTGGTATTGGCATTTTAACGCTTGTATTTGAGTATATTAGTGCAATATGTCTCATTTGAAACGAATTTTAATCAATATCTGAACATATTTTATGGAGTCCTATAACTTTTTAGTGCAAGACGCTAGTATATAAGTGCAATATGTCTCATTTGAAACAAATTTGAATCAATATCTGAACATATTTTATGGAGTCCTATAACTTTTTAGTGCAAGACGCTAAGAAATATATTACTCTGGTATTGGCATTTTAACGCTTGTATTTGCGTATATTACTGCAATATGTCTCATTTGAAATGAATTTGAATCAATATCTGAACATTTTTAATGGTGAACTATAACTTTTTAGTACAATACGCTAAGAAATATATTACTCAGGTATTGGCTATTTAACGCTTGTATTTGCGTATATTACTGAAATATGTCTCATTTAAAACGAATTTGAATCAATATCTGAACATATTTTATTGGGTCCTATAACTTTTTGGTGCAATACGCAACGAAATATATTACTCTGGTATTGGCATTTTAACGCTTGTATTTGAGTATATTACTGCAATATGTCTCATTTGAAACGAATTTTAATCAATATCTGAACATATTTTATGGATTCCTAAAACTTTTTAGTGCAAGACGCTAGTATATAAGTGCCATATGTCTCATTTGAAACAAATTTGAATCAATATCTGAACATATTATATGGAGTCCTATAACTTTTTAGTGCAGAACGCTAAGAAATATATTACTCTGGTATTGGCATTTTTACGCTTGTATTTGCGTATATTACTGCAATATGTCTCATTTGAAACGAATTTGAATCAATATCTGAACATTTTTAATGGTGAACTATAACTTTTTAGTACAATACGCTTAGAAATATATTACTCAGGTATTGGCTATTTAACGCTTGTATTTGCGTATATTACTGAAATATGTCTCATTTAAAACGAATTTGAATCAATATCTGAACATATTTTATTGGGTCCTATAACTTTTTGGTGCAATACGCAACGAAATATATTACTCTGGTATTGGCATTTTAATGCTTGTATGTGAGTACATTAGTGCAATATGTCTCATTTGAAACGAATTTTAATCAATATCTGAACATATTTTATGGAGTCCTATAACTTTTTAGTGCAAGACGCTAGTATATAAGTGCAATATGTCTCATTTGAAACAAATTTGAATCAATATCTGAACATTAAATATGGAGTCCTATAACTTTTTAGTGCAAGACGCTAAGAAATATATTACTCTGGTATTGGCATTTTAACGCTTGTATTTGAGTATATTAGTGCAATATGTCTCATTTGAAACGAATTTTAATTAATATCTGAACATATTTTATGGAGTCCTATAACTTTTTAGTGCAAGACGCTAGTATATAAGTGCAATATGTCTCATTTGAAACAAATTTGAATCAATATCTGAACATATTTTATGGAGTCCTATAACTTTTTAGTGCTATACGCTAAGAAATATATTACTCTGGTATTGGCATTTTAACGCATGTATTTGCGTATATTACTGCAATATGTCTCATTTGAAACGAATTTGAATCAATATCTGAACATAGTTTATAGAGTCCTATAACTTTTTAGTGCAAGAGGCTAAGAAATATATTACTCTGGTATTGGCATTTTAACGCTTGTATTTGAGTATATTAGTGCAATATGTCTCATTTGAAACGAATTTTAATCAATATCTGAACATATTTTATGGAGTCCTATAACTTTTTAGTGCAAGACGCTAGTATATAAGTGCAATATGTCTCATTTGAAACAAATTTGAATCAATATCTGAACATATTTTATGGAGTCCTATAACTTTTTAGTGCAAGACGCTAAGAAATATATTACACTGGTATTGGCATTTTAACGCTTGTATTTGCGTATATTACTGCAATATGTCTCATTTGAAACGAATTTGAATCAATATCTGAACATTTTTAATGGTGAACTATAACATTTTAGTACAATACGCTAAGAAATATATTACTCAGGTATTGGCTATTTAACGCTTGTATTTGCGTATATTACTGAAATATGTCTCATTTAAAACGTATTTGAATCAATATCTGAACATATTTTATTGGGTCCTAAATTGTTTTAGTGCAAGACGCTAGTATATAAGTGCCATATGTCTCATTTGAAACAAATTTGAATCAATATCTGAACATATTTTATGGAGTCCTATAACTTTTTAGTGCAAGACGCTAAGAAATATATTACTCTGGTATTGGCATTTTAACGCTTGTATTTGCGTATATTACTGCAATATGTCTCATTTGAAACGAATTTGAATCAATATCTGAACATAGTTTATAGAGTCCTATAACTTTTTAGTGCAAGAGGCTAAGAAATATATTACTCTGGTATTGGCATTTTAACGCTTGTATTTGAGTATATTAGTGCAATATGTCTCATTTGAAACGAATTTTAATCAATATCTGAACATATTGTATGGAGTCCTATAACTTTTTAGTGCAAGACGCTAGTATATAAGTGCAATATGTCTCATTTGAAACAAATTTGAATCAATATCTGAACATATTTTATGGAGTCCTATAACTTTTTAGTGCAAGACGCTAAGAAATATATTACTCTGGTATTGGCATTTTAACGCTTGTATTTGCGTATATTACTGCAATATGTCTCATTTGAAACGAATTTGAATCAATATCTGAACATTTTTAATGGTGAACTATAACTTTTTAGTACAATACGCTTAGAAATATATTACTCAGGTATTGGCTATTTAACGCTTGTATTTGCGTATATTACTGAAATATGTCTCATTTAAAATGAATTTGAATCAATATCTGAACATATTTTATTGGGTCCTATAACTTTTTGGTGCAATACGCAACGAAATATATTACTCTGGTATTGGCATTTTAACGCTTGTATTTGAGTATATTAGTGCAATATGTCTCATTTGAAACGAATTTTAATCAATATCTGAACATATTTTATGGAGTCCTATAACTTTTTAGTGCAAGACGCTAGTATATAAGTGCAATATGTCTCATTTGAAACAAATTTGAATCAATATCTGAACATATTTTATGGAGTCCTATAACTTTTTAGTGCAAGACGCTAAGAAATATATTACTCTGGTATTGGCATTTTAACGCTTGTATTTGCGTATATTACTGCAATATGTCTCATTTGAAACGAATTTGAATCAATATCTGAACATTTTTAATGGTGAACTATAACTCTTTAGTACAATACGCTAAGAAATATATTACTCAGGTATTGGCTATTTAACGCTTGTATTTGCGTATATTACTGAAATATGTCTCATTTAAAACGAATTTGAATCAATATCTGAACATATTTTATATAACAATTTAAATTTTACAAGTTTCTCTTCTTCTCTTAATGGTAAGAGTTTATTCGAGTTACTATTGAAGATAGCAACTCGTTGAGAACACGTTGTTATAATTATTTAACTGAATTCACACAATGACAAATGCAGGACTTGGTTGGGCGAAAGATTAATTCTTTAATAATATACGATTCGATTTTGGCATATAAAATTGGTTCTATTTATTAATACACTTAAAAGTTACTTACTGTACATTTCGCACTTTACAATACACTTTTTACTAAGGAAACAATTACAATTTCAAGTTAATTAATATTAGCTAAACCACTTTTAACTATCGACTTTAAGCGTACAACTTGTTGCTTGAAGAGCTCAAACTTCACTGCCAAGAATAATCTGTTTCAGCCAAGGGTAAAATTTATCCCTTACAATTTTGGGTTACTCAAACTATCTGTTTTTAACATTTTTCATTGGTTTATCAAATTCTCGCTTAAAGTTTACTTCTACTATTGGTGGGTGAAATATCGTGTACCTCCCACAACCTAGAAGTGAGTGACCTTCTTAGGGTTGTTTATTCCAAGGCTACTTACAGCTAGAGTAGAGAAAAGAAAATAACAACCAAAGAACTTTAAAATAACTCCAAACCTTCCCGGAATATTGGTACTCATAAAACCATTTATATATATATATTTATTTAACGTTTAAAATCTTTTATGACTTGCTTCACAGACTACAATAGTTAAAAGTTTCTCTAGCTGGTGAAACTAATTTTACATTTTTATTTATCTATGAAGGACATTTCGCATGCTGCGAAATGCTATTCCTTTGTTATCGATGTTTAGCCGCGACTGCTACAACTCCTTCCTCCTTAAACTTGAACATATATTCCTAAGATGGATTATATGTTCTCTTGTCCATGTCCACAATCGGCGAGTGCTTTATGCAATTCATCTCATCCACGATTTTTTACTTTGTGTTGACCAATTTATCGAGCTTGGTAGGTGTATGGTATGTCCAATACTTGGTTCAAAACGCCAACTATTAGTCAGGACTCGTGTTATGTGAAATAGCAAAGACTTTTTATGGTGGATTACACTGGTTGTTTAATGGTTGGAGGCCCACGTTGGTGGAGTCATAACAGCGCTAGCTAAAACAATGAAAACTTACGCAGTATTTTGTCCCACACAAAAATAAAATAAAATAAAATAATAATAAATAAAATAAAGTAATTATATGTATATAAATGTGTTTTTTTTTTTTTTTTTTTTTTTTAAATCCCAATTGTAACCACAAACAGTTGCCTTATCCAAATTATATGCCAATAAAAACAATTTTTTTTTTTTTTTTTTTTTTTTTTTTTTAAATTAGATTATTACATTGAGCTTTCCTTTTAAAATTAGTTCACCAAAATCTTACGCGAGTTCCCAACAAAAGTACCAAAGATAATATCACGCGAAAGATGTTGGTTGACTACCAACGGATAGGAGCGTCAAATTCCTAAGTCTAACAATTTATGGACCTGGTATCCGATCGAATTAATTATATTATTTCAATATACAGGAAGAAGTCGCGTTCTAGCTTTATCTACTGGAGCCGATGAAACTACTGGTAATTCTATAACATCTTGAGATTGACGATCTTTCTTAAAATATGTTTGGCATAAATATTTTTTAAATTTACATATGCCCCCGATGATTATAACAAGAATGATTAAAGCTACAAAACCATAACTAAATGAGTGAGTTAAATTTTGTACTTTTCCGTCTCTTAATTTCTTTATATGCTGTTGCCAAACTGCTACACAGAGTCTCGGTATCTAATGTATTTAAAAGCTCGAGTATTTCTTCATTAGAACCTGATACGTTCTGAAATTTTGCTATATTTGTTATATTTGCATCAACAGGTGGAATGACGATATTAATTTGATTGGAATTTATTTTTGAATTTGTAAATGAATGCGGTAAAAGTATATAATTTGGCCCATGCACTATACACGCTGAGAGAATATTCAAAATTCCAGTGCCACTTACTATTTTACCGCTGGTATTATAGCCAATTTTATCTGCACAATTAAAAGTTAAAATGTCTCGATCAACACTAAAAATCCACGAATTTGTATTTCTAGCGCGATACCACACCGATCGACTATTTCGGGTAATCATGTGATCGCATTTTTCTTTAGCTACTTCAAGATTGCCAATGTATAGCGATGACAAACAGGAATTGTCAGAAATACGACGTATTGTTCGAGTAGGTGGGCAGATTTTGATATAACCGTTTTGGCATTGTATTAGATCAGATGTTTCTAATTCGAAGTATAACTGATTATTTTCTGAAACTGCGAGATAAGAAAATCGGGTCGAGATGTACAATTTAGTATGCGCGTTTCCCGAATCGTATGGTAACGGTAATGCCCGAAAAATTGTAAAATATCTTCCAGGGGCTTTCAAGGGTATTTCAGCAAATATTCTGATTGTATTATTAAAATAAGCTGCTCGTACTATCGCGATGTCATAATAAATGTAAACATTTTTGTCAAAAAGTGAAGTTAAAAGAGAAAGTCCTGCAGGAAGATGATCTTGAATTGTTTTAAGAGCAATCTGTAGTAATGAGGGGTTTATAAATATTGGACTGAGTTTGCCTAAGGCCGTTGCTTCCAACGCATTGCCAAGATCGGCTATGTTTTCCTTTACATCGTTCAACAAATACTCTACAGTTCGCATTGCTGAATTAATATTAATCATTTGCACAAATTTTATCTGCGATGATTCTTTCTGTGCATTTGAATCGTTAGCGAGTAGATCAATCCTACTCGTTAGTAAAGCTACAATGGTTTCCATTTTATCAAGATTAGAATTAGTTCTATTTTTGTTTTCTTGTAAATTTTTGATAATTGTTACTTGCTCGTTCATCAAATTTAAAATTCCATCGTTTGTTGTAGTGATGTTATTAATTTTGTCATTTAAATCTATTAAATCTTTATTATCTGCAGTACCAAACATGAATTTCAAAATATTGCCGCCTATGTCTATCAGTCCTCTTTTTGAGCGAACGTTCTCATAGGGAGCAACAGTTCTTATTATATGACTAAATTTTGAATTTAATTTACTAATATCGCTTCTAATAATTTTAATTTCTTTACTTACAATTTCTCTTAGAGTATTCTTGAGAGATAATTCCATATCATTGTCTAGCTCTAGGTCGGATACCATGATGTGATCTAATATGTCAATAAAATCTTCCAAGGTTGATTTTACATTGGAGAGATCGAAGTCGGTAGTTAGAATCCATTTATCACCCGTCAACAATATCTCTTCTTCTCGAATGAAGACCAATCCTTTATCCAGCATAGGTTTACCTTGTGCTCTTGTTGGAGTCGTGGTTACTAGCAGCCAGAACATTGCTGTATACACTTTCTAAAACATTAATTCAATCACATTAAATAATTATATCCGACTTGTTGATATCCAAGGTATATCAGGTGGTCGTCCTGAACTACGTGTTAGATGCTTGTTAATTTGTGGGTCATCACCATCGTCGTCAGTTTCGTTACTATCACTATCTGTATCTCCATATTCGATGTTACTAGTGATAGAATCTGAATTATCAGGATCGATAGGTCCCAGATTTTCAACTTGCTGTAAGTGCTGTGGTATCGGTGGTAAATCGAAATGTTTTAATAAATCACTTTTATTAGGGACAATAATTGGAGTATCCGTTGGTTTCTTTGGTGCTTCGGCAATTTTGGACATGTATATTTTAAGTCGGTTCGCATGTACCACTGCTTCTTTTTCTGTACTTACATTTTTAATAACAAAATTTACTGGACTTGTTTGTTTTATAATTTTATATGGGCCAATCCATGGTTTCTCTAATTTGCGAGACAACCCAGGCTTAGTAGTGCTGTCAAAGAGAAGGACATAATCTCCAACGGTTAGTTTGACTGGTGCGGATTTCTTGTTATATTGTTTTTCGGCTTTATCTGCAGTTCTTTTTAATTTTTCTCTGATCACGGTATATGCATCGTGAAGTCGGGCTTTCATCTCAGTACAGTAATTTGAATCCACATTATACTTGGTTCGTTGTGCTTTAAGTACGTCTTCAAAAGGCATTTCGAAATCTCTACCGTGCAGAAGAAAAAATGGCGTTTCTTCAGTGGCGCCATGAGTAGAGCTTCTCAACGCCATGAGTACATACGGCAGCCATTGATCCCAATCTGACTGATCTTTTTGTACATAATGTGAGAGACAATCTTTCAGTGTTCGATGAAAGCGTTCCAAACGTCCGTTGCACATCGGATGATACGCGGTAGTTTGTAATTTTCGTATATGTAATGACTTACATACTTGAGCAAACATATCCGATAGAAAATTACTTCCCTTGTCAGTGAGAAGTTGTCGTGGAACCCCGTGTCGAGCTATAATTTCCGTCACGAATGCTTTTGCTACCGTTTCAGCCTTCTGGTCGGGTAGAGCAATCGCCTCCGGGTATCGTGAAAATGCATCTTGAAATGTAAGAATATAGCGATTACCTTGGCTACTACGAACAAAAGGTCCAACTATGTCCATTGACGTTCTTTCAAAAGGTTTGAGGACCTCTGGGAATCGTTGAAGTGGTGCTGGCCGTAGATGAGGAGATGTTTTTCGCTGATTACAAGATTTGCATTCCTGGCAGTAGGTTTTGATGGCTGTAGACATGTTCTTCCAGTAGAACTGCCGTTTAATGCTGGATAATGTTTTCTCGAATCCTTGATGTGCAGCTTGTGGTAAATCATGGTACATCTTCATAATTCTGTTAATCATCAAAGATGGTGCGCATAGTCGATCTTCACGCTCATCCAGTGACCTTAACTTGTACAATAAGCCGTCGTTATCAAAAAAAAATTCATTACCTTGGTCTCCGTTGTTTGTTTTGTTTAACAGTTTGATCAGTTCTGGATCTTGCTGCTGAGCTGCTTTTATTTGCTCGCGATCCCAAATGGGTTCGATCTCATCAATATGTCCAACGGTGATCCGAGATAGCGCATCAGCATTTGCATTTTCTTTTCCGGGTCTATGTATGATTTCAAAGTCATGTTCGGCTATCGTTAACGCCCAACGAGAAAGGCGACTGCTTGGGTCTTTTATCTTCATCAGCCATTTGAGAGGTTTATGATCGGTTAAGATAATGAACTTCTTACCATAAAGATAACATCGAAAATATTTTACGGCCCAAATGATACCCAAACACTCTCTCTCGGTGGTACTGTATTTGGTTTCAGCATTATTGAGTGTTCTGCTGGCGTAAGCTATTGGATGTTCATGACCATCAATTCTCTGACTCAATACGGCTCCCAGTGCACTTTCCGAAGCATCGGTAGCTAAGAAGAAAGTTTCATTAAAGTTAGGATATTTCAAAACAGGGCTCTTACAGATATGTTGACGTAGTGTATCGAACGCTTCTTGCTGTTCTGCGTTCCACACAAACGATTGGTCCTTTTGTGTTAGCATAGTAAGCGGTTTTGCTATTTCAGAAAATCTATGAATAAATCTTCTGTAGAAACCAACTAACCCGATAAACGCTCGAATGTCTCTCACTGATTTTGGAATCGGATATTTTTGAAGAGCTGCGATTTTTCCTGGATCAGGTTTTACACCTTCTCCTGAGATAATATGACCCAGATACGTGGTTTCGGATTTGATGAATTTACATTTATCTGGTTTTAATTTTAAATTATGTTTACGTAATCTATCGAAAACATTCCTTAATTTTTTTAAATGCTCGTTAACATCATTCCGGCTAAATATTATGATGTCATCTAGGTACACATAGCATTGTTCTCCTGTTAGTCCACTAAGAATACAGTTCATCAGCCGTTGAAATGTACTTGGTGCGTTGCATAAACCAAACGGCATACGATTCCAGTGGTAGTGACCCCAAGGAGTACTGAATCCGGTTTTCTCTCGGTCTTGTTCCGCTACTGAAACTTGATGGTATCCGCTTGCCAAATCCAAGGTCGTGAATAATGTAGCATTGCCCAATTGCTCAAGAGTCTCTTGAAGATTAGGTAATGGCATGAAGTCTTTTCTTGTAACTTTATTGAGAGCTCTGAAATCAATACACAATCTTACCTTCGTGCTACCATCTGACATAGCGCGATTTACGAGGACTACTGGCGCTGACCAAGGTGAATCGGATTCCTCAATAATTCCATCGTTCAGCAACTCGTTTATTTTACTGCTTAGGATTTCCTTTTGTGCATGTGGTACTCGGTACGGAACTTTGGCTATTGGATGTACGTCTTCGGTAATTATTCGGTGTTCAATTTTGGAGGTACATCCTAGTTTTATACCCGAAAACATGAATATATCCTCATATTCCTTCAGACAATTTGTTAGGCGAATTTGGTCAGTAGGTTTCAAATGTTTTATATCGAATAGTTCTCCGTATGATGATGTTTTAATGTTCATAATTTTATCAGAATATTTCGCTATTTCATCTTCCGTTACTCGGATGTCGAAACCAATAATTGTCTTGCTTGGTATTAGTAATGATTTTTGGGTTACATTTAATAACCTTATTGGAATAAACTTAGTATTCCGTGCTAGGATTCGTGCTGATATTACCCCGTGTACGAGTATCTCGACTGGTTCGATTAAAACAAACCCGGATTCTTCTTGCGAGATTTCTCTAACTCCAAAGCAGAATGCTTCACTTCTAGGCGGAATTTCTAAAACAACACTTGTACGTACTACGCTTAACTGCGTGTCCACAAATTTCTTGTTCTGATGAACGGCTGTACGACGCGCTGAACCAAATAGCGCATGATTTACAGTGCTCGTTTTGCTTATTTCTTCTTCATTTAGTACTTCCGAACATGACGTTGAACCAGACACAGACAGTGTTGATTGGTTTTCAACGTGCGATGCAGAAACTATTTTTTCAAGAAAATTCTTCGATGGTTCCTTCTTTTCCGGAACATTACCTGCTGTAACTGTAGCTATCTGAAAAGACTCACTTCCTAATGTAAGATTATTATGAAGATAACTGATTTCCGCGCCATATTTTCTCAAAAAATCTAATCCTAATAACCCACTGGTGGATAGAGGTAAATTATCTTCACATACTATAAAATTATGACTTATTTTGCTACATTTAAAAACAATTTCTATATTTGCGCTACCAATTACAGGAAGCGCTTGTCCTGATATGCCAACTATTAATCGATTTTTACTTACAGGAATTATCTTTTGCCCTTTTAAAACACATTTCTTTACAATACTAATACTAGCACCGGTATCTAATAAAAAATCTACTAAATTATTATCGATTACAAAATTAACTTTATTTCCTGTTTTGTTATCTGGAATCGCCGGTACTATATCTCGTGTTACATCAATATTAATTAAGCCGTCGGATTTTGGGCTACAACCGACGACTGGTTGTAGTTTAAAGGACTCGCATTTTGAGTATGGGTAATTTTAACACGACAGTTTGATCTATTATGACCAATTTTATTACAACGCGTGCAGGTTATCACTGACGCATTTGTTTGCGACGCAACATTATTTTCTGGACACCAGCGTTCAATATGTCCCATTCTTTCACAGTTAAAACACATTTTGTCTTTGTACATATTATTTGGTTGCCTATTATATCTATTTGAATTATTATTGTATAACCGTGGTTGCGTAGTTGAAGCATTTGGGTTGTTATATATTCGGTTTACATGTCTCGGAACATTATGGTTCTGGCGATTATTAAAATTTCTAAAATTTGTATTTTGATATCCATTCTGATTTGATTGATTTTGTAAATTCTGATTATTAAACTGGTTTCCCGAATGTTGATAATTTTGATACGACATATTTTGCGGATTTTGATTGCTGAACTGACTACCAGAAGCATTTTGAAACATATTACCGGGCATCTGAAATGAATTTTGATTTGAAAAGTTATTTTGCATAGGCTGATAATTACTGAATTGCTCATGTTGATTTACATGGGTATAATTTTGCTGGGGATTAAAACTTTGGTGATTGACTCTATTTTGCGACGGTTGGGATAACTTTTGAATAACTGCTGCGACTATATCATTTTGATCATACTTATATTTATCTACTTCAGATGTTCCTAATTGTTTTTCAACATTTTCAATTTTAGTTGCGACACTAATTGCATCTTTGAGTGTTTCTGGATTACTTAAAAGTACAGTTCGACGAAAAGAGGGTAGTAGACCTTCCAGAAATTGATCTAACAGACGTTGATCTAATATTTTTTCTATTAATAGTTTTTCTGCCTGAGTGGATGCAGGATTATATAATTGATAGCCGATACATCGCAATCTAGTTGTGTATTCAATAATACTTTCGCCGGTTCTCTGAATACACCGATGAAATTCTTTAGCAATAAGTGCATGTGTATCTTTGGGTGCAAATCTTTCTAATAAATGTTTACGAAATGTTTCCCATAAATGCGTGTCTTTTGTATCTGGGTGAGATTCAACAAAAACCCTTGCCTCACCAGACATACAAATCTTAGCTATTTCGATGGTATTTGGAACGGTCCAATTTCCAATTTTACTAACTTTCTCTACTTGACTTAAAAATTCTTTAATTGTAACGTCATCTTTGCTTCCCGTAAATTTTGGAATTTTATTTATTACACCGGTAATTGAAGCCATAGCATCCGCGGCAATTCCAGTATTGTATTGGTCAGGCATTTTGAATATTTATTTGTATTAGAACACTGATTTGAATTCGTATCCGTATTAGCTGCCACCAGTTATAACAATTTAAATTTTACAAGTTTCTCTTCTTCTCTTAATGGTAAGAGTTTATTCGAGTTACTATTGAAGATAGCAACTCGTTGAGAACACGTTGTTATAATTATTTAACTGAATTCACACAATGACAAATGCAGGACTTGGTTGGGCGAAAGATTAATTCTTTAATAATATACGATTCGATTTTGGCATATAAAATTGGTTCTATTTATTAATACACTTAAAAGTTACTTACTGTACATTTCGCACTTTACAATACACTTTTTACTAAGGAAACAATTACAATTTCAAGTTAATTAATATTAGCTAAACCACTTTTAACTATCGACTTTAAGCGTACAACTTGTTGCTTGAAGAGCTCAAACTTCACTGCCAAGAATAATCTGTTTCAGCCAAGGGTAAAATTTATCCCTTACAATTTTGGGTTACTCAAACTATCTGTTTTTAACATTTTTCATTGGTTTATCAAATTCTCGCTTAAAGTTTACTTCTACTATTGGTGGGTGAAATATCGTGTACCTCCCACAACCTAGAAGTGAGTGACCTTCTTAGGGTTGTTTATTCCAAGGCTACTTACAGCTAGAGTAGAGAAAAGAAAATAACAACCAAAGAACTTTAAAATAACTCCAAACCTTCCCGGAATATTGGTACTCATAAAACCATTTATATATATATATTTATTTAACGTTTAAAATCTTTTATGACTTGCTTCACAGACTACAATAGTTAAAAGTTTCTCTAGCTGGTGAAACTAATTTTACATTTTTATTTATCTATGAAGGACATTTCGCATGCTGCGAAATGCTATTCCTTTGTTATCGATGTTTAGCCGCGACTGCTACATTTATTGGGACCTATAACTTTTTGGTGCATTACGCAACGAAATATATTACTCTGGTATTGGCATTTTAACGCTTGTATTTGAGTATATTAGTGCAATATGTCTCATTTAAAACGAATTTTAATCAATATCTGAACATATTTTATTTAGTCCTATAACTTTTTGGTGCAAGACGCTAGTATATAAGTGCAATATGTCTCATTTGAAACAAATTTGAATCAATATCTGAACATAGTTTATGGAGTCCTATAACTTTTTAGTGCAAGACGCTAGGAAATATATTACTCTGGTATTGGCATTTTAACGCTTGTATTTGAGTATATTAGTGCAATATGTCTCATTTAAAACGAATTTTAATCAATATCTGAACATATTTTATGGAGTCCTATCACTTTTTAGTGCAACACGCTAGTATATAAGTGCAATATGTCTCATTTGAAACAAATTTGAATCAATATCTGAACATTAAATATGGAGTCCTATAACTTTTTAGTGCAAGACGCTAAGAAATATATTACTCAGGTATTGGCTATTTAACGCTTGTATTTGCGTATATTACTGAAATATGTCTCATTTAAAACGAATTTGAATCAATATCTGAACATATTTTATTGGGTCCTATAACTTTTTGGTGCAATACGCAACGAAATATATTACTCTGGTATTGGCATTTTAATGCTTGTATGTGAGTACATTAGTGCAATATGTCTCATTTGAAACGAATTTTAATCAATATCTGAACATATTTTATGGAGTCCTATAACTTTTTAGTGCAAGACGCTAGTATATAAGTGCAATATGTCTCATTTGAAACAAATTTGAATCAATATCTGAACATTAAATATGGAGTCCTATAACTTTTTAGTGCAAGACGCTAAGAAATATATTACTCTGGTATTGGCATTTTAACGCTTGTATTTGCGTATATTACTGCAATATGTCTCATTTGAAACGAATTTGAATCAATATCTGAACATTTTTAATGGTGAACTATAACTTTTTAGTACAATACGCTAAGAAATATATTACTCAGGTATTGGCTATATAACGCTTGTATTTGCGTATATTACTGAAATATGTCTCATTTAAAACGTATTTGAATCAATATCTGAACATATTTTATTGGGTCCTAAATTTTTTTAGTGCAACACGCTAGTATATAAGTGCCATATGTCTCATTTGAAACAAATTTGAATCAATATCTGAACATATTTTATGGAGTCCTATAACTTTTTAGTGCAAGACGCTAAGAAATATATTACTCTGGTATTGGCATTTTAACGCTTGTATTTGCGTATATTACTGCAATATGTCTCATTTGAAATGAATTTGAATCAATATCTGAACATTTTTAATGGTGAACTATAAATTTTTAGTACAATACGCTAAGAAATATATTACTCAGGTATTGGCTATTTAACGCTTGTATTTGCGTATATTACTGAAATATGTCTCATTTAAAACGTATTTGAATCAATATCTGAACATATTTTATTGGGTCCTAAATTTTTTTAGTGCAAGACGCTAGTATATAAGTGCCATATGTCTCATTTGAAACAAATTTGAATCAATATCTGAACATATTTTATTGGGTCCTATAACTTTTTAGTGCAAGACGCTAAGAAATATATTACTCTGGTATTGGCATTTTAACGCTTGTATTTGAGTATATTAGTGCAATATGTCTCATTTGAAACGAATTTTAATCAATATCTGAACATATTTTATGGAGTCCTATAACTTTTTAGTGCAAGACGCTAGTATATAAGTGCAATATGTCTCCTTTGAAACAAATTTGAATCAATATCTGAACATATTTTATGGAGTCCTATAACTTTTTAGTGCAAGACGCTAAGAAATATATTACTCTGGTATTGGCATTTTAACGCTTGTATTTGCGTATATTACTGCAATATGTCTCATTTGAAACGAATTTGAATCAATATCTGAACATAGTTTATAGAGTCCTATAACTTTTTAGTGCAAGAGGCTAAGAAATATATTACTCTGGTATTGGCATTTTCACGCTTGTATTTGAGTATATTAGTGCAATATGTCTCATTTGAAACGAATTTTAATCAATATCTGAACATATTTTATGGAGTCCTATAACTTTTTAGTGCAAGACGCTAGTATATAAGTGCAATATGTCTCATTTGAAACAAATTTGAATCAATATCTGAACATAGTTTATAGAGTCCTATAACTTTTTAGTGCAAGAGGCTACGAAATATATTACTCTGGTATTGGCATTTTAACGCTTGTATTTGAGTATATTAGTGCAATATGTCTCATTTGAAACGAATTTTAATCAATATCTGAACATATTTTATGGAGTCCTATAACTTTTTAGTGCAAGACGCTAGTATATAAGTGCAATATGTCTCATTTGAAACAAATTTGAATCAATATCTGAACATATTTTATGGAGTCCTATAACTTTTTAGTGCAAGACGCTAAGAAATATATTACTCTGGTATTGGCATTTTAACGCTTGTATTTGCGTATATTACTGCAATATGTCTCATTTGAAACGAATTTGAATCAATATCTGAACATTTTTAATGGTGAACTATAACTTTTTAGTACAATACGCTTAGAAATATATTACTCAGGTATTGGCTATTTAACGCTTGTATTTGCGTATATTACTGAAATATGTCTCATTTAAAATGAATTTGAATCAATATCTGAACATATTTTATTGGGTCCTATAACTTTTTGGTGCAATACGCAACGAAATATATTACTCTGGTATTGGCATTTTAACGCTTGTATTTGAGTATATTAGTGCAATATGTCTCATTTGAAACGAATTTTAATCAATATCTGAACATATTTTATGGAGTCCTATAACTTTTTAGTGCAAGACGCTAGTATATAAGTGCAATATGTCTCATTTGAAACAAATTTGAATCAATATCTGAACATATTTTATGGAGTCCTATAACATTTTAGTGCAAGACGCTAAGAAATATATTACTCTGGTATTGGCATTTTAACGCTTGTATTTGCGTATATTACTGCAATATGTCTCATTTGAAACGAATTTGAATCAATATCTGAACATTTTTAATGGTGAACTATAACTCTTTAGTACAATACGCTAAGAAATATATTACTCAGGTATTGGCTATTTAACGCTTGTATTTGCGTATATTACTGAAATATGTCTCATTTAAAACGAATTTGAATCAATATCTGAACATATTTTATTGGGACCTATAACTTTTTGGTGCATTACGCAACGAAATATATTACTCTGGTATTGGCATTTTAACGCTTGTATTTGAGTATATTAGTGCAATATGTCTCATTTAAAACGAATTTTAATCAATATCTGAACATATTTTATTTAGTCCTATAACTTTTTGGTGCAAGACGCTAGTATATAAGTGCAATATGTCTCATTTGAAACAAATTTGAATCAATATCTGAACATAGTTTATGGAGTCCTATAACTTTTTAGTGCAAGACGCTAGGAAATATATTACTCTGGTATTGGCATTTTAACGCTTGTATTTGAGTATATTAGTGCAATATGTCTCATTTAAAACGAATTTTAATCAATATCTGAACATATTTTATGGAGTCCTATAACTTTTTAGTGCAAGACGCTAGTATATAAGTGCAATATGTCTCATTTGAAACAAATTTGAATCAATATCTGAACATTTTTAATGGTGAACTATAACTTTTTAGTACAATACGCTTAGAAATATATTACTCAGGTATTGGCTATTTAACGCTTGTATTTGCGTATATTACTGAAATATGTCTCATTTAAAACGAATTTGAATCAATATCTGAACATATTTTATTGGGTCCTATTACTTTTTGGTGCAATACGCAACGAAATATATTACTCTGGTATTGGCATTTTAACGCTTGTATTTGAGTATATTAGTGCAATATGTCTCATTTGAAACGAATTTTAATCAATATCTGAACATATTTTATGGAGTCCTATAACTTTTTAGTGCAAGACGCTAGTATATAAGTGCAATATGTCTCATTTGAAACAAATTTGAATCAATATCTGAACATATTTTATGGAGTCCTATAACTTTTTAGTGCAAGACGCTAAGAAATATATTACTCTGGTATTGGCATTTTAACGCTTGTATTTGCGTATATTACTGCAATATGTCTCATTTGAAACGAATTTGAATCAATATCTGAACATTTTTAATGGTGAACTATAACTCTTTAGTACAATACGCTAAGAAATATATTACTCAGGTATTGGCTATTTAACGCTTGTATTTGCGTATATTACTGAAATATGTCTCATTTAAAACGAATTTGAATCAATATCTGAACATATTTTATTGGGACCTATAACTTTTTGGTGCATTACGCAACGAAATATATTACTCTGGTATTGGCATTTTAACGCTTGTATTTGAGTATATTAGTGCAATATGTCTCATTTAAAACGAATTTTAATCAATATCTGAACATATTTTATTTAGTCCTATAACTTTTTGGTGCAAGACGCTAGTATATAAGTGCAATATGTCTCATTTGAAACAAATTTGAATCAATATCTGAACATAGTTTATGGAGTCCTATAACTTTTTAGTGCAAGACGCTAGGAAATATATTACTCTGGTATTGGCATTTTAACGCTTGTATTTGAGTATATTAGTGCAATATGTCTCATTTAAAACGAATTTTAATCAATATCTGAACATATTTTATGAAGTCCTATCACTTTTTAGTGCAACACGCTAGTATATAAGTGCAATATGTCTCATTTGAAACGAATTTGAATCAATATCTGAACATTTTTAATGGTGAACTATAACTTTTTAGTACAATACGCTTAGAAATATATTACTCAGGTATTGGCTATTTAACGCTTGTATTTGCGTATATTACTGAAATATGTCTCATTTAAAACGAATTTGAATCAATATCTGAACATATTTTATTGGGTCCTATTACTTTTTGGTGCAATACGCAACGAAATATATTACTCTGGTATTGGCATTTTAACGCTTGTATTTGAGTATATTAGTGCAATATGTCTCATTTGAAACGAATTTTAATCAATATCTGAACATATTTTATGGAGTCCTATAACTTTTTAGTGCAAGACGCTAGTATATAAGTGCAATATGTCTCATTTGAAACAAATTTGAATCAATATCTGAACATATTTTATGGAGTCCTATAACTTTTTAGTGCAAGACGCTAAGAAATATATTACTCTGGTATTGGCATTTTAACGCTTGGTTTTGCGTATATTACTGCAATATGTCTCATTTGAAACGAATTTGAATCAATATCTGAACATTTTTAATGGTGAACTATAACTTTTTAGTACAATACGCTAAGAAATATATTACTCAGGTATTGGCTATTTAACGCTTGTATTTGCGTATATTACTGAAATATGTCTCATTTAAAACGAATTTGAATCAATATCTGAACATATTTTATTGGGTCCTATAACTTTTTGGTGCAATACGCTACGAAATATATAACTCTGGTATTGACATTTTACCGCTTGTATTTGAGTATATTAGTGCAATATGTCTCATTTGAAACGAATTTTAATCAATATCTGAACATATTTTATTTAGTCCTATAACTTTTTGGTGCAAGACGCTAGTATATAAGTGCAATATGTCTCATTTGAAACAAATTTGAATCAATATCTGAACATAGTTTATAGAGTCCTATAACTTTTTAGTGCAAGAGGCTACGAAATATATTACTCTGGTATTGGCATTTTAACGCTTGTATTTGAGTATATTAGTGCAATATGTCTCATTTGAAACGAATTTCAATCAATATCTGAACATATTTTATGGAGTCCTATAACTTTTTAGTGCAAGACGCTAGTATATAAGTGCAATATGTCTCATTTGAAACGAATTTGAATCAATATCTGAACATTTTTAATGGTGAATATAACTCTTTAGTACAATACGCTAAGAAATATATTACTCAGGTATTGGCTATTTAACGCTTGTATTTGCGTATATTACTGAAATATGTCTCATTTAAAACGAATTTGAATCAATATCTGAACATATTTTATTGGGACCTATAACTTTTTGGTGCATTACGCAACGAAATATATTACTCTGGTATTGGCATTTTAACGCTTGTATTTGAGTATATTAGTGCAATATGTCTCATTTAAAACGAATTTTAATCAATATCTGAACATATTTTATTTAGTCCTATAACTTTTTAGTGCAAGACGCTAGTATATAAGTGCAATATGTCTCATTTGAAACAAATTTGAATCAATATCTGAACATAGTTTATAGAGTCCTATAACTTTTTAGTGCAAGAGGCTACGAAATATATTACTCTGGTATTGGCATTTTAACGCTTGTATTTGAGTATATTAGTGCAATATGTCTCATTTGAAACGAATTTTAATCAATATCTGAACATATTTTATGGAGTCCTATAACTTTTTAGTGCAAGACGCTAGTATATAAGTGCAATATGTCTCATTTGAAACAAATTTGAATCAATATCTGAACATATTTTATGGAGTCCTATAACTTTTTAGTGCAAGACGCTAAGAAATATATTACTCTGGTATTGGCATTTAAACGCTTGTATTTGCGTATATTACTGCAATATGTCTCATTTGAAACGAATTTGAATCTATATCTGAACATTTTTAATGGTGAACTATAACTTTTTAGTACAATACGCTAAGAAATATATTACTCAGGTATTGGCTATTTAACGCTTGTATTTGCGTATATTACTGAAATATGTCTCATTTAAAACGAATTTGAATCAATATCTGAACATATTTTATTGGGTCCTATAACTTTTTGGTGCAATACGCAACGAAATATATTACTCCGGTATTGGCATTTTAACGCTTGTATTTGAGTATATTAGTGCAATATGTCTCATTTGAAACGAATTTTAATCAATATCTGAACATATTTTATGGAGTCCTATAACTTTTTAGTGCAAGACGCTAGTATATAAGTGCAATATGTCTCATTTGAAACAAATTTGAATCAATATCTGAACATATTTTATGGAGTCCTATAACTTTTTAGTGCAAGACGCTAAGAAATATATTACTCTAGTATTGGCATTTTAACGCTTGTATTTGCGTATATTACTGCAATATGTCTCATTTGAAATGAATTTGAATCAATATCTGAACATTTTTAATGGTGAACTATAACTTTTTAGTACAATACGCTAAGAAATATATTACTCAGGTATTGGCTATTTAACGCTTGTATTTGCGTATATTACTGAAATATGTCTCATTTAAAACGAATTTGAATCAATATCTGAACATATTTTATTGGGTCCTATAACTTTTTGGTGCAATACGCAACGAAATATATTACTCTGGTATTGGCATTTTAACGCTTGTATTTGAGTATATTAGTGCAATATGTCTCATTTGAAACGAATTTTAATCAATATCTGAACATATTTTATGGAGTCCTATAACTTTTTAGTGCAAGACGCTAGTATATAAGTGCAATATGTCTCATTTGAAACAAATTTGAATCAATATCTGAACATATTATATGGAGTCCTATAACTTTTTAGTGCAAGACGCTAAGAAATATATTACTCTGGTATTGGAATTTTAACGCTTGTATTTGCGTATATTACTGCAATATGTCTCATTTGAAACGAATTTGAATCAATATCTGAACATTTTTAATGGTGAACTATAACTTTTTAGTACAATACGCTAAGAATTATATTACTCAGGTATGGCTATTTAACGCTTGTATTTGCGTATATTACTGAAATATGTCTCATTTAAAACGTATTTGAATCAATATCTGAACATATTTTATTGGGTCCTATAACTTTTTGGTGCAATACGCAAAGAAATATATTACTCTGGTATTGGCATTTTACGCTTGTATTTGAGTATATTAGTGCAATATGTCTCATTTGAAACGAATTTTAATCAATATCTGAACATATTTTATGGAGTCCTATAACTTTTTAGTGCAAGACGCTAAGAAATATATTACTCTGGTATTGGCATTTTAACGCTTGTATTTGCGTATATTACTGCAATATGTCTCATTTGAAACGAATTTGAATCAATATCTGAACATTTTTAATGGTGAACTATAACTTTTTAGTACAATACGCTTAGAAATATATTACTCAGGTATTGGCTATTTAACGCTTGTATTTGCGTATATTACTGAAATATGTCTCATTTAAAACGAATTTGAATCAATATCTGAACATATTTTATTGGGTCCTATAACTTTTTGGTGCAATACGCAACGAAATATATTACTCTGGTATTGGCATTTTAACGCTTGTATTTGAGTATATTAGTGCAATATGTCTCATTTGAAACGAATTTTAATCAATATCTGAACATATTTTATGGAGTCCTATAACTTTTTAGTGCAAGACGCTAGTATATAAGTGCAATATGTCTCATTTGAAACAAATTTGAATCAATATCTGAACATATTTTATGGAGTCCTATAACTTTTTAGTGCAAGACGCTAAGAAATATATTACTCTGGTATTGGCATTTAAACGCTTGTATTTGCGTATATTACTGCAATATGTCTCATTTGAAACGAATTTGAATCAATATCTGAACAATTTTAATGGTGAACTATAACTTTTTAGTACAATACGCTAAGAAATATATTACTCAGGTATTGGCTATTTAACGCTTGTATTTGCGTATATTACTGAAATATGTCTCATTTAAAACGAATTTGAATCAATATCTGAACATATTTTATTGGGTCCTATAACTTTTTGGTGCAATACGCAACGAAATATATTACTCCGGTATTGGCATTTTAACGCTTGTATTTGAGTATATTAGTGCAATATGTCTCATTTGAAACGAATTTTAATCAATATCTGAACATATTTTATGGAGTCCTATAACTTTTTAGTGCAAGACGCTAGTATATAAGTGCAATATGTCTCATTTGAAACAAATTTGAATCAATATCTGAACATATTATATGGAGTCCTATAACTTTTTAGTGCAAGACGCTAAGAAATATATTACTCTGGTATTGGCATTTTAACGCTTGTATTTGCGTATATTACTGCAATATGTCTCATTTGAAACGAATTTGAATCAATATCTGAACATTTTTAATGGTGAACTATAACTTTTTAGTACAATACGCTAAGAAATATATTACTCAGGTATGGCTATTTAACGCTTGTATTTGCGTATATTACTGAAATATGTCTCATTTAAAACGTATTTGAATCAATATCTGAACATATTTTATTGGGTCCTATAACTTTTTGGTGCAATACGCAAAGAAATATATTACTCTGGTATTGGCATTTTACGCTTGTATTTGAGTATATTAGTGCAATATGTCTCATTTGAAACGAATTTTAATCAATATCTGAACATATTTTATGGAGTCCTATAACTTTTTAGTGCAAGACGCTAGTATATAAGTGCAATATGTCTCATTTGAAACAAATTTGAATCAATATCTGAACATATTTTATGGAGTCCTATAACTTTTTAGTGCAAGACGCTAAGAAATATATTACTCTAGTATTGGCATTTTAACGCTTGTATTTGCGTATATTACTGCAATATGTCTCATTTGAAATGAATTTGAATCAATATCTGAACATTTTTAATGGTGAACTATAACTTTTTAGTACAATACGCTAAGAAATATATTACTCAGGTATTGGCTATTTAACGCTTGTATTTGCGTATATTACTGAAATATGTCTCATTTAAAACGAATTTGAATCAATATCTGAACATATTTTATTGGGTCCTATAACTTTTTGGTGCAATACGCAACGAAATATATTACTCTGGTATTGGCATTTTAACGCTTGTATTTGAGTATATTAGTGCAATATGTCTCATTTGAAACGAATTTTAATCAATATCTGAACATATTTTATGGAGTCCTATAACTTTTTAGTGCAAGACGCTAGTATATAAGTGCCATATGTCTCATTTGAAACAAATTTGAATCAATATCTGAACATATTTTATGGAGTCCTATAACTTTTTAGTGCAAGACGCTAAGAAATATATTACTCTGGTATTGGCATTTTAACGCTTGTATTTGCGTATATTACTGCAATATGTCTCATTTGAAACGAATTTGAATCAATATCTGAACATTTTTAATGGTGAACTATAACTTTTTAGTACAATACGCTTAGAAATATATTACTCAGGTATTGGCTATTAAACAATTGTATTTGCGTATATTACTGAAATATGTCTCATTTAAAACGAATTTGAATCAATATCTGAACATATTTTATTGGGTCCTATAACTTTTTGGTGCAATACGCAACGAAATATATTACTCTGGTATTGGCATTTTAACGCTTGTATTTGAGTATATTAGTGCAATTTGTCTCATTTGAAACGAATTTTAATCAATATCTGAACATATTTTATGGAGTCCTATAACTTTTTAGTGCAAGACGCTAGTATATAAGTGCCATATGTCTCATTTGAAACAAATTTGAATCAATATCTGAACATATTTTATGGAGTCCTATAACTTTTTAGTGCAAGACGCTAAGAAATATATTACTCTGGTATTGGCATTTTAACGCTTGTATTTGCGTATATTACTGCAATATGTCTCATTTGAAACGAATTTGAATCAATATCTGAACATTTTTAATGGTGAATATAACTCTTTAGTACAATACGCTAAGAAATATATTACTCAGGTATTGGCTATTTAACGCTTGTATTTGCGTATATTACTGAAATATGTCTCATTTAAAACGAATTTGAATCAATATCTGAACATATTTTATTGGGACCTATAACTTTTTGGTGCATTACGCAACGAAATATATTACTCTGGTATTGGCATTTTAACGCTTGTATTTGAGTATATTAGTGCAATATGTCTCATTTAAAACGAATTTTAATCAATATCTGAACATATTTTATTTAGTCCTATAACTTTTTAGTGCAAGACGCTAGTATATAAGTGCAATATGTCTCATTTGAAACAAATTTGAATCAATATCTGAACATAGTTTATGGAGTCCTATAACTTTTTAGTGCAAGACGCTAGGAAATATATTACTCTGGTATTGGCATTTTAACGCTTGTATTTGAGTATATTAGTGCAATATGTCTCATTTGAAACGAATTTTAATCAATATCTGAACATATTTTATGGAGGCCTATAACTTTTTAGTGCAAGACGCTAGTATATAAGTGCAATATGTCTCATTTGAAACAAATTTGAATCAATATCTGAACATATTTTATGGAGTCCTATAACTTTTTAGTGCAAGACGCTAAGAAATATATTACTCTGGTATTGGCATTTTAACGCTTGTATTTGCGTATATTACTGCAATATGTCTCATTTGAAACGAATTTAAATCAATATCTGAACATTTTTAATGGTGAACTATAACTTTTAAGTACAATACGCTAAGAAATATATTACTCAGGTATTGGCTATTTAACGCTTGTATTTGCGTATATTACTGAAATATGTCTCATTTAAAACGAATTTGAATCAATATCTGAACATATTTTATTGGGTCCTATAACTTTTTGGTGCAATACGCTATGAAATATATTACTCTGGTATTGGCATTTTAACGCTTGTATTTGAGTATATTAGTGAAATATGTCTCATTTGAAACGAATTTTAATCAATATCTGAACATATTAATGGAGTCCTATAACTTTTTAGTGCAAGACGCTAATAAATATATTACTCTGGTATAGGCATTTTAACGCTTGTATTTGCGTATATTACTGCAATATGTCTCATTTAAAACGAATTTGAATCAATATCTGAACATTTTTAATGGTGAACTATAACTTTTTAGTACAATACGCTAAGAAATATATTACTCAGGTATTGGCTATTTAACGCTTGTATTTGCGTATATTACTGAAATATGTCTCATTTAAAACGAATTTGAATCAATATCTGAACATATATTATTGGGTCCTATAAGTTTTTGGTGCAATACGCAACGAAATATATTACTCTGGTATTGGCAATTTAACGCTTGTATTTGAGTATATTAGTGCAATATGTCTCATTTGAAACGAATTTAATCAATATCTGAACATATTTTATGGAGTCCTATAACATTTTAGTGCAAGACGCTAGTATATAAGTGCCATATGTCTCATTTGAAACAAATTTGAATCAATATCTGAACATATTATATGGAGTCCTATAACTTTTTAGTGCAAGACGCTAAGAAATATATTACTCTGGTATTGGCATTTTAACGCTTGTTTTTGCGTATATTACTGCAAAATGTCTCATTTGAAACGAATTTGAATCAATATCTGAACATTTTTAATGGTGAACTATAACTTTTTAGTACAATACGCTTAGAAATATATTACTCAGGTATTGACTATTTAACGCTTGTATTTGCGTATATTAGTGCAATATGTCTCATTTGAAACGAATTTTAAACAATATCTGAACATATTTTATGGAGTCCTATAACTTTTTAGTGCAAGACGCTAGTATATAAGTGCAATATGTCTCATTTGAAACAAATTTGAATCAATATCTGAACATATTTTATGGAGTCCTATAACTTTTTAGTGCAAGACGCTAAGAAATATATTACTCTAGTATTGGCATTTTAACGCTTGTATTTGCGTATATTACTGCAATATGTCTCATTTGAAACGAATTTGAATCAATATCTGAACATTTTTAATGGTGAACTATAACTTTTTAGTACAATAGGCTAAGAAATATATTACTCAGGTATTGGCTATTTAACGCTTGTATTTGCGTATATTACTGAAATATGTCTCATTTAAAACGAATTTAAATCAATATCTGAACCTATTTTATTGGGTCCTATAACTTTTTGGTGCAATACGCTACGAAATATATAACTCTGGTATTGGCATTTTAACGCTTGTATTTGAGTATATTAGTGCAATATGTCTCATTTGAAACGAATTTTAATCAATATCTGAACATATTATATGGAGTCCTATAACTTTTTAGTGCAAGACGCTAAGAAATATATTACTCTGGTATTGGCATTTTAACGCTTGTATTTGCGTATATTACTGCAATATGTCTCATTTGAAACGAATTTGAATCAATATCTGAACATTTTTAATGGTGAACTATAACTTTTTAGTACAATACGCTAAGAAATATATTACTCAGGTATTGGCTATTTAACGCTTGTATTTGCGTATATTACTGAAATATGTCTCATTTCAAACGAATTTGAATCAATATCTGAACATATATTATGGAGTCCTATAACTTTTTGGTGCAATACGCTAGGAAATATATTACTCTGGTATTGGCATTTTAAGGCTTGTATTTGCGTATATTACTGCAATATGTCTCATTTCAAACGAATTTGTTTCAACATCTGAACATATTTTATGGAGTCCTATAACTTTTTGGTGCAATACGCTACGAAATATATAACTCTGGTATTGGCATTTTAACGCTTGTATTTGCGTATATTACTGAAATATGTCTCATTTAAAACGAATTTCAATCAATATCTGAACATATTTTATTGGGTCCTATAACTTTTTGGTTCAATACGCAACGAAATATATTACTCTGGTATTGGCATTTTAACGCTTGTATTTGAGTATATTAGTGCAATATGTCTCATTTGAAACGAATTTTAATCAATATCTGAACATATTTTATGGAGTCCTATAACTTTTTAGTGCAAGACGCTAGTATATAAGTGCAATATGTCTCATTTGAAACAAATTTGAATCAATATCTGAACATAGTTTATGGAGTCCTATAACTTTTTAGTGCAAGACGCTAAGAAATATATTACTCTGGTATTGGCATTTTAACGCTTGTATTTGAGTATATTAGTGCAATATGTCTCATTTGAAACGAATTTTAATCAATATCTGAACATATTTTATGGAGTCTTATAACTTTTTGGTGCAAGACGCTAGTATATAAGTGCAATATGTCTCATTTGAAACAAATTTGAATCAATATCTGAACATATTTTATGGAGTCCTATAACTTTTTAGTGCAAGACGCTAAGAAATATATTACTCTGGTATTGGCATTTTAACGCTTGTATTTGCGTATATTACTGCAATATGTCTCATTTGAAACGAATTTGAATCAATATCTGAACATTTTTAATGGTGAACTATAACTTTTTAGTACAATACGCTTAGAAATATATTACTCAGGTATTGGCTATTTTACGCTTGTATTTGCGTATATTACTGAAATATGTCTCATTTAAAACGAATTTGAATCAATATCTGAACATATTTTATTGGGTCCTATAACTTTTTGGTGCAATACGCAACGAAATATATTACTCTGGTATTGGCATTTTAACGCTTGTATTTGCGTATATTACTGCAATATGTCTCATTTGAAATGAATTTGAATCAATATCTGAACATTTTTAATGGTGAACTATAACTTTTTAGTACAATACGCTAAGAAATATATTACTCAGGTATTGGCTATTTAACGCTTGTATTTGCGTATATTACTGAAATATGTCTCATTTAAAACGAATTTGAATCAATATCTGAACATATTTTATTGGGTCCTATAACTTTTTGGTGCAATACGCTACGAAATATATTACTCTGGTATTGGCATTTTAACGCTTGTATTTGAGTATATTAGTGCAATATGTCTCATTTGAAACGAATTTTAATCAATATCTGAACATATTAATGGAGTCCTATAACTTTTTAGTGCAAGACGCTAAGAAATATATTACTCTGGTATAGGCATTTTAACGCTTGTATTTGCGTATATTACTGCAATATGTCTCATTTGAAACGAATTTGAATCAATATCTGAACATTTTTAATGGTGAACTATAACTTTTTAGTACAATACGCTAAGAAATATATTACTCAGGTATTGGCTATTTAACGCTTGTATTTGCGTATATTACTGAAATATGTCTCATTTAAAACGAATTTGAATCAATATCTGAACATATTTTATTGGGTCCTATAACTTTTTGGTGCAATACGCAACGAAATATATTACTCTGGTATTGGCATTTTAACGCTTGTATTTGAGTATATTAGTGCAATATGTCTCATTTGAAACGATTTTGAATCAATATCTGAACATATTTTATGGAGTCCTATAACTTTTTAGTGCAAGACGCTAGTATATAAGTGCCATATGTCTCATTTGAAACAAATTTGAATCAATATCTGAACATAGTTTATAGAGTCCTATAACTTTTTAGTGCAAGAGGCTACGAAATATATTACTCTGGTATTGGCATTTTAACGCTTGTATTTGAGTATATTAGTGCAATATGTCTCATTTGAAACGAATTTTAATCAATATCTGAACATATTTTATGGAGTCCTATAACTTTTTAGTGCAAGACGCTAGTATATAAGTGCAATATGTCTCATTTGAAACAAATTTGAATCAATATCTGAACATATTTTATGGAGTCCTATAACTTTTTAGTGCAAGACGCTAAGAAATATATTACTCTGGTATTGGCATTTTAACGCTTGTATTTGCGTATATTACTGCAATATGTCTCATTTGAAATGAATTTGAATCAATATCTGAACATTTTTAATGGTGAACTATAACTTTTTAGTACAATACGCTAAGAAATATATTACTCAGGTATTGGCTATTTAACGCTTGTATTTGCGTATATTACTGAAATATGTCTCATTTAAAACGAATTTGAATCAATATCTGAACATATTTTATTGGCTCCTATAACTTTTTGGTGCAATACGCAACGAAATATATTACTCTGGTATTGGCATTTTAACGCTTGTATTTGAGTATATTAGTGCAATATGTCTCATTTGAAACGAATTTTAATCAATATCTGAACATATTTTATGGAGTCCTATTACTTTTTAGTGCAAGACGCTAGTATATAAGTGCCATATGTCTCATTTGAAACAAATTTGAATCAGTATCTGAACATATTATATGGAGTCCTATAACTTTTTAGTGCAAGACGCTAAGAAATATATTACTCTGGTATTGGCATTTTAACGCTTGTATTTGCGTATATTACTGCAATATGTCTCATTTGAAACGAATTTGAATCAATATCTGAACATTTTTAATGGTGAACTATAACTTTTTAGTACAATACGCTTAGAAATATATTACTCAGGTATTGGCTATTTAACGCTTGTATTTGCGTATATTACTGAAATATGTCTCATTTAAAACGAATTTGAATCAATATCTGAACATATTTTATTGGGTCCTATAACTTTTTGGTGCAATACGCAACGAAATATATTACTCCGGTATTGGCATTTTAACGCTTGTATTTGAGTATATTAGTGCAATATGTCTCATTTGAAACGAATTTTAATCAATATCTGAACATATTTTATGGAGTCCTATAACTTTTTAGTGCAAGACGCTAGTATATAAGTGCAATATGTCTCATTTGAAACAAATTTGAATCAATATCTGAACATATTATATGGAGTCCTATAACTTTTTAGTGCAAGACGCTAAGAAATATATTACTCTGGTATTGGCATTTTAACGCTTGTATTTGCGTATATTACTGCAATATGTCTCATTTGAAACGAATTTGAATCAATATCTGAACATTTTTAATGGTAAACTATAACTTTTTAGTACAATACGCTAAGAAATATATTACTCAGGTATGGCTATTTAACGTTTGTATTTGCGTATATTACTGAAATATGTCTCATTTAAAACGTATTTGAATCAATATCTGAACATATTTTATTGGGTCCTATAACTTTTTGGTGCAATACGCAAAGAAATATATTACTCTGGTATTGGCATTTTACGCTTGTATTTGAGTATATTAGTGCAATATGTCTCATTTGAAACGAATTTTAATCAATATCTGAACATATTTTATTGGGTCCTATAACTTTTTAGTGCAAGACGCTAGTATATAAGTGCAATATGTCTCATTTGAAACAAATTTGAATCAATATCTGAACATATTTTATGGAGTCCTATAACTTTTTAGTGCAAGACGCTAAGAAATATATTACTCTGGTATTGGCATTTTAACGCTTTTATTTGGTATATTAGTGCAATATGTCTCATTTGAAACGAATTTTAATTAATATCTGAACATATTTTATGGAGTCCTATAACTTTTTAGTGCAAGAGGCTAAGAAATATATTACTCTGGTATTGGCATTTTAACGCTTTTATTTGGTATATTAGTGCAATATGTCTCATTTGAAACGAATTTTAATTAATATCTGAACATATTTTATGGAGTCCTATAACTTTTTAGTGCAAGACGCTAGTATATAAGTGCAATATGTCTCATTTGAAACAAATTTGAATCAATATCTGAACATAGTTTATAGAGTCCTATAACTTTTTAGTGCAAGAGGCTACGAAATATATTACTCTGGTATTGGCATTTTAACGCTTGTATTTGAGTATATTAGTGCAATATGTCAAATTTGAAACGAATTTTAATCAATAACTGAACATATTTTATGGAGTCCTATAACTTTTTAGTGCAAGACGCTAGTATATAAGTGCAATATGTCTCATTTGAAACAAATTTGAATCAAGATCTGAACATATTTTATGGAGTCCTATAACTTTTTAGTGCAAGACGCTAAGAAATATATTACTCTAGTATTGGCATTTTAACGCTTGTATTTGCGTATATTACTGCAATATGTCTCATTTGAAATGAATTTGAATCAATATCTGAACATTTTTAATGGTGAACTATAACTTTTTAGTACAATACGCTAAGAAATATATTACTCAGGTATTGGCTATTTAACGCTTGTATTTGCGTATATTACTGAAATATGTCTCATTTAAAACGTATTTGAATCAATATCTGAACATATTTTATTGGGTCCTATAACTTTTTGGTGCAATACGCAAAGAAATATATTACTCTGGTATTGGCATTTTACGCTTGTATTTGAGTATATTAGTGCAATATGTCTCATTTGAAACGAATTTTAATCAATATCTGAACATATTTTATTGGGTCCTATAACTTTTTAGTGCAAGACGCTAGTATATAAGTGCAATATGTCTCAATTGTAACAAATTTGAATCAATATCTGAACATATTTTATGGAGTCCTATAACTTTTTAGTGCAAGACGCTAAGAAATATATTACTCTGGTATTGGCATTTTAACGCTTTTATTTGGTATATTAGTGCAATATGTCTCATTTGAAACGAATTTTAATTAATATCTGAACATATTTTATGGAGTCCTATAACTTTTTAGTGCAAGAGGCTAAGAAATATATTACTCTGGTATTGGCATTTTAACGCTTTTATTTGGTATATTAGTGCAATATGTCTCATTTGAAACGAATTTTAATTAATATCTGAACATATTTTATGGAGTCCTATAACTTTTTAGTGCAAGACGCTAGTATATAAGTGCAATATGTCTCATTTGAAACAAATTTGAATCAATATTTGAATATAGTTTATGGAGTCCTATAACTTTTTAGTGCAAGACGCTAGGAAATATATTACTCTGGTATTGGCATTTTAACGCTTGTATTTGAGTATATTAGTGCAATATGTCTCATTTGAAACGAATTTTAATTAATATCTGAACATATTTTATGGAGGCCTATAACTTTTTAGTGCAAGACGCTAGTATATAAGTGCAATATGTCTCATTTGAAACAAATTTGAATCAATATCTGAACATATTTTATGGAGTCCTATAACTTTTTAGTGCAAGACGCTAAGAAATATATTACTCTGGTATTGGCATTTTAACGCTTGTATTTGCGTATATTACTGCAATATGTCTCATTTGAAACGAATTTGAATCAATATCTGAACATTTTTAATGGTGAACTATAACTTTTTAGTACAATACGCTAAGAAATATATTACTCAGGTATTGGCTATTTAACGCTTGTATTTGCGTATATTACTGAAATATGTCTCATTTAAAACGAATTTGAATCAATATCTGAACATATTTTATTGGGTCCTATAACTTTTCGGTGCAATACGCTACGAAATATATTACTCTGGTATTGGCATTTTAACGCTTGTATTTGAGTATATTAGTGCAATATGTCTCATTTGAAACGAATTTTAATCAATATCTGAACATATTAATGGAGTCCTATAACTTTTTAGTGCAAGACGCTAATAAATATATTACTCTGGTATAGGCATTTTAACGCTTGTATTTGCGTATATTACTGAAATATGTCTCATTTGAAACGAATTTGAATCAATATCTGAACATTTTTAATGGTGAACTATAACTTTTTAGTACAATACGCTAAGAAATATATTACTCAGGTATTGGCTATTTAACGCTTGTATTTGCGTATATTACTGAAATATGTCTCATTTAAAACGAATTTGAATCAATATCTGAACATATTTTATTGGGTCCTATAACTTTTTGGTGCAATACGCAACGAAATATATTACTCTGGTATTGGCATTTTAACGCTTGTATTTGAGTATATTTGTGCAATATGTCTCATTTGAAACGAATTTTAATCAATATCTGAACATATTTTATGGAGTCCTATAACTTTTTAGTGCAAGACGCTAGTATATAAGTGCCATATGTCTCATTTGAAACAAATTTGAATCAATATCTGAACATATTATATGGAGTCCTATAACTTTTTAGTGCAAGACGCTAGGAAATATATTACTCTGGTATTGGCATTTTAACGCTTGTATTTAAGTATATTAGTGCAATATGTCTCATTTGAAACGAATTTTAATCAATATCTGAACATATTATATGGAGTCCTATAACTTTTTAGTGCAAGACGCTAAGAAATATATTACTCTGGTATTGGCATTTTAACGCTTGTATTTGCGTATATTACTGCAATATGTCTCATTTGAAACGAATTTGAATCAATATCTGAACATTTTAATGGTGAACTATAACTTTTTAGTACAATACGCTAAGAAATATATTACTCAGGTATTGGCATTTTACGCTTGTATTTGCGTATATTACTGAAATATGTCTCATTTAAAACGAATTTTAATCAATATCTGAACCTATTTTATTGGGTCCTATAACTTTTTGGTGCAATACGCTACGAAATATATAACTCTGGTATTGGCATTTTAACGCTTGTATTTGAGTATATTAGTGCAATATGTCTCATTTGAAACGAATTTTAATCAATATCTGAACATATTATATGGAGTCCTAAAACTTTTTAGTGCAAGACGCTAAGAAATATGTTACTCTGGTATTAGCATTTTAACGCTTGTATTTGCGTATATTACTGCAATATGTCTCATTTGAAACGAATTTGAATCAATATCTGAACATTTTTAATGGTGAATATAACTCTTTAGTACAATACGCTAAGAAATATATTACTCAGGTATTGGCTATTTAACGCTTGTATTTGCGTATATTACTGAAATATGTCTCATTTAAAACGAATTTGAATCAATATCTGAACATATTTTATTGGGTCCTATAACTTTTTGGTGCAATACGCAACGAAATATATTACTCTGGTATTGGCATTTTAACGCTTGTATTTGAGTATATTAGTGCAATATGTCTCATTTGAAACGAATTTTAATCAATATCTGAACATATTTTATGGAGTCCTATAACTTTTTAGTGCAAGACGCTAGTATATAAGTGCAATATGTCTCATTTGAAACAAATTTGAATCAATATCTGAACATATTTTATGGAGTCCTATAACTTTTTAGTGCAAGACGCTAAGAAATATATTACTCTGGTATTGGCATTTTAACGCTTGTATTTGCGTATATTACTGCAAAATGTCTCATTTGAAATGAATTTGAATCAATATCTGAACATTTTTAATGGTGAACTATAACTTTTTAGTACAATACGCTAAGAAATATATTACTCAGGTATTGGCTATTTATCGCTTGTATTTGCGTATATTACTGAAATATGTCTCATTTAAAACGAATTTGAATCAATATCTGAACATATTTTATTGGGTCCTATAACTTTTTGGTGCAATACGCAACGAAATATATTACTCTGGTATTGGCATTTTAACGCTTGTATTTGAGTATATTAGTGCAATATGTCTCATTTGAAACGAATTTTAATCAATATCTGAACATATTTTATGGAGTCCTATAACTTTTTAGTGCAAGACGCTAGTATATAAGTGCCATATGTCTCATTTGAAACAAATTTGAATCAATATCTGAACATATTATATGGAGTCCTATAACTTTTTAGTGCAAGACGCTAAGAAATATATTACTCTGGTATTGGCATTTTAACGCTTGTATTTGCGTATATTACTGCAATATGTCTCATTTGAAACGAATTTGAATCAATATCTGAACATTTTTAATGGTGAACTATAACTTTTTAGTACAATACGCTTAGAAATATATTACTCAGGTATTGGCTATTTAACGCTTGTATTTGCGTATATTAGTGCAATATGTCTCATTTGAAACGAATTTTAATCAATATCTGAACATATTTTATGGAGTCCTATAACTTTTTAGTGCAAGACGCTAGTATATAAGTGCAATATGTCTCATTTGAAACAAATTTGAATCAATATCTGAACATATTTTATGGAGTCCTATAACTTTATAGTGCAAGACGCTAAAAAATATATTACTCTGGTATTGGCATTTTAACGCTTGTATTTGCGTATATTACTGCAATATGTCTCATTTGAAACGAATTTGAATCAATATCTGAACATAGTTTATAGAGTCCTATAACTTTTTAGTGCAAGAGGCTCAGAAATATATTACTCTAGTATTGGCATTTTAACGCTTGTATTTGAGTATATAAGTGCAATATGTCTCATTTGAAACGAATTTTAATCAATATCTGAACATATTTTATGGAGTCCTATAACTTTTTAGTGCAAGACGCTAGTATATAAGTGCAATATGTCTCATTTGAAACAAATTTGAATCAATATCTGAACATAGTTTATAGAGTCCTATAACTTTTTAGTGCAAGAGGCTAAGAAATATATTACTCTGGTATTGGCATTTTAACGCTTGTATTTGAGTATATTAGTGCAATATGTCTCATTTGAAACGAATTTTAATCAATATCTTAACATATTTTATGGAGTCCTATAACGTTTTAGTGTAAGACGCTAGTATATAAGTGCAATATGTCTCATTTGAAACAAATTTGAATCAATATCTGAACATATTTTATGGAGTCCTATAACTTTTTAGTGCAAGACGCTAAGAAATATATTACTCTGGTATTGGCATTTTAACGCTTGTATTTGCGTATATTACTGCAATATGTCTCTTTTAAAACGAATTTGAATCAATATCTGAACATTTTTAATGGTGAACTATAACTTTTTAGTACAATACGCTAAGAAATATATTACTCAGGTATTGGCTATTTAACGCTTGTATTTGCGTATATTACTGAAATATGTCTCATTTAAAACGAATTTGAATCAATATCTGAACATATTTTATTGGGTCCTATAACTTTTTGGTGCAATACGCTACGAAATATATAACTCTGGTATTGGCATTTTAACGCTTGTATTTGCGTATATTACTGCAATATGTCTCATTTGAAACGAATTTGAATCAATATCTGAACATTTTTAATGGTGAAGTATAACTTTTTAGTACAATACGCTAAGAAATATATTACTCAGGTATTGGCTATTTAACGCTTGTATTTGCGTATATTACTGAAATATGTCTCATTTCAAACGAATTTGAATCAATATCTGAACATATTTTA